>JAJTUV010001235.1:0-395452 GCA_021653895.1 Mastomys natalensis | reverse complement strand
TTTCCTTTTCTACAGGCGATCACATCCCTGGCTAACCCTGAAATTTAAAGTCAGCAACTTGTCTTGGATACTCTTTAAACATGGCCTGTTCTTTTCCCTAAATCAGTTCTTTATAACGGAAAGTAAACATAAAGAACAGACTAAAATCTGAATTCAAAACCATTGAGACTGTAAAAGGTTTTTTTTTTTTTTTTAATTCCTTTCTCCAAAATCTCACTTAAACTGTGATCACTTAACCCTAATCTTGCTTTGGAACGGAGCTAACAAAATGAATTGATAGTCTCTTTCTCTCGGCCTCCTTTGGCACTTCTGTCGCACAAGGGTTGGTCTAGACAGAATATCAAGGACCCAAGAAGCCAGTGCCACTCCACACAGCAGACACAAAGAGATAGGGATTTCAGAAAGAGCACTGTGTTCCAAACTAGCCCAGAGGTTAGCTTAGCATGTTCCGGGGGAAAACTCAAACTCCAACAAACTCCTGTCAGTCCCTGACACCAGGAGGGCCAAATCCTCTATGCAGAAATCAAGTGGAAGAATTTGGCTAGTGAGAAAACCTTGTATTAGAAGAGTCTTCTATCAGTATTTTGATGGCATTCTTACATAGGCATGGGGTAAGCAGAGAAAAGGCACTAACATGATGACCTGCAGCCGTGCACACCTTGTGACAGGAGAGTTCTCGAAGTGATGAGGATGAGGTAGTGTAGGGGATATGCTTTTGGAGGTTGGGGATAGGAAGATGAGTAACTTTCATATACTCCTCCTGAGCACCCACTGGGTTAGCGGATCACACTCTAGTCCAGCCCCACTAAAAGCCCAAGCGATTCAAGCACTGCGTTAAACCTCTTTGGTATGTTTTCAGAGAAGAAATCTAAGATATGTCCAATGATAAGATGATCTTAACTAGAATAAATTAGGCAATCTGTTTAAATGTTGATAATAAGTGTGCAGGAAAAATAATGTTTCTTACTCTCTTTCTCTCCAAACCTAATGTTCATGGGATCTTAAACCAAACATCCACGCGACTCATATATATGATGTGTCCTGCTACTGACCTCATATACCTAGCTGTCGGAAAAGGTAACTATTGTATATAGGTTTGCACGTCTAAGATTCATGGGGTGAGGGATGTTGCCCAGGAGTAGAGAGCTTGTCTTGCATGTGCAAGGTTCTTGGTTCAACTTTCAATACATGTATTTTCTGCCTATAATTGGAGTATAA
This sequence comes from Mastomys natalensis, assembly GCA_021653895.1. Classification (NCBI taxonomy): domain Eukaryota; kingdom Metazoa; phylum Chordata; class Mammalia; order Rodentia; family Muridae; genus Mastomys; species Mastomys natalensis. Next base: position 394,234 of record JAJTUV010001235.1, on the reverse strand, counting down.
CTTTTTTCCTAACTCCAGGGATGTATTGATGATCTGAAAAGGACATTTAATTCATTATAACTCTGTGTGCATGTACACAAACACACACACACAAACACATGAGTATATACACACACTTGTATGCATGAATATAAATTTAAAGACATATACAAAGATACAAATGTATATGAGTATTTAATTATACACATAAATCTATAAATATTTTCCCCCATGTACAAATGAGAAACAACCTTTTTTTTGTTTTTAATGATTTCATTTGTACGGATATGTGTATGTGGGGTATGCACACATATGTGCAGGTACTTGTGGTGACCAGAACAGGACATCAGATTCCCTAGAGTTGAAATTCAAGTGGTTGTGTGGCTGCTGGGAGTTGATCTCTGATGGTCTGGAAGAGCAAGAATTGCTCTTATCATCTGAACCATCTCTCCAGCCTGAAACAGTCTTTCTTACTCCTTGTTCCTCTCCATCATACAGGACAGGACGGCTACAAGAGGTGATGCTTATTTTTAAGAGCATCACTTTCTAAGGCAGATCAGAAAAAGCAATAAGGGAGTCTCATCCAGATACGTCCTTGTAATAAATCAGGGTGGAGGTTGGATGTGGTACCTCACGCCTGTAATCATAACCCTTTCGAGACTGAGGCAGGAGGATGGTTAGTTTGAGGTTAGCTTGAATTTTATATCAAGATTCTGTACAGAAAAGAGGAAGGGAAGGAAGGAAGGAAGGAAGGAAGGAAGGAAGGAAGGAAGGAAGGAAGGAAGGAAGGAAGGAGGCAAGCAAGCAAAGGGGAGAGGGAAGGAGAGAAATAGAAAAGGAGAAACTGTGAGGAGCTATGCAGGCACTGGCCTATGAGGGCCTCATTTATTATCTCCTCTCCCAAACCAAGAACCACTCATCAAAACAAGAGGTTCATGGCTCTGGCTATAACTGAAATCACCTAGGGGATTATTCGAGCATAGTGAATACCCAGTTTTCAGCTCACACTGACTGAATTAGAATCTGAGGGATGGGGTGAGAACCACTAGTGTCCATGAACACAATCCCCCACAATCCTTTGTTACCTACTTTCAAGGTCTCAGAGTTCTTTCACTAAGTGATCTTATCTGATTTCCAAATCAACTCTCTGAGGGAGATGGAGGCAGTTGTCACTAGATGAAGAAACTGAAGGTCAGAGTTGCAGAACAACTTGCCCAAGGCACTGTGGCTTATAACATAAGGGCCAGAACTAGAGCCAGTTCACCTAACTCTCAGAGAGATTCGTACTGTTGCTAAAAGAGCTAAGGAAATGAGATCATAGAAAACATGTTAGAAATGCCATTCTAATTGATTTATGGATACAGATATTAATAGTAAAGAAATGAAAGGAGACAAATTAATAGATCATATGTATCAGGTCTAAGAAAAACATCTAATGTAGATGTGGGCATTGAAGCAAACACATTTCATCAGGGGCTGGGAAGATAGTTCAGTGGGTGAAGTGCTTGCTCACAATCCAGGGACTTGAGTTCTATCTCCAGAATTCATGTGGGAATATTGAGTGTCAAGGCACATGCTGCATTCTGGCTCTGGGGAAATGGAGACAGAGGATGACTGTTTGCTGGCCAGCAAGTCTAACTCAAATAGTGAGCCCTGGGCAATAAGAGACCCTGTTTCACAGGGGTGAACAGCATTCACACTGTGTCACCTGAGGTTGTTCTCTGGCCTCCACATGTACTCCTACATACGTGTACTCCTCCACACACAGGCATCTACATGCACACAGGCACACCACATCCATGTCATTGGTTGAGGTCTCCGGCTTCTCAGCACAGCTGTGGATGTGCTGCCCACCGTGCATGTAAACGGAGGCAGATAATCAGTAGCCTTCCCTCTTTTGTCTGTTCCATTGTGATTTTTCTGTAAAGAGAAAATCAGAAATCTAGACTGTCAATAAATACATTTTTTTTTTCATTTGGACCTGGCTTCAGGAGGAGAAAAATCGTTGACTGGTGGAGTAAATTTTATGCTTCCTCCGGGGAACATGAAAAATGTGGACAGTATATTCAGAAAGGCTATTCCAAACTCAAGGTACTTGGACCTATGTTCTTATGGGTGGGGAAAAGCCAGTTCCAGCATGCCTTTGGCCCTAGGCTTACAAGGCCTCACGGTGGGTGCTGACAGAGAGGGGCCAAGAGTGCCTCTGCTCTCCTGGAGAGCCTCTTGCAACAGGCTTGGCAAGTACCAGAGACTGAGGAAAGTTGCTGAGTTATGTCAGTTGCGTGACTGCCACTTTGGGGCTCGAGGGCATCTGGCAGAAGGCTAGGAGTGGGTAAGGACCATACTAATTTAGGCCAACAATTATCCAGAGTTGTTTGGCTCAGGGAGTCCCAGAAGTCACTGTGCCCTTCGCAGAACAAAAGATGTCAACACGCTTCACTTTGTCTTCCAAACAGTGATCAGTCTTGTTGAATTAAAAGTTGATTCTGTTACATGTAGGCCTTGTGACATCACGGCCATGGGGCACACATGTGCAGGAGGAAGCCGCACAGCCAGCCAGGGATGGCATCTGCACTATTCTCTTCATGTTCTGAGCTTTCCAGTTCTTTGTTCAGTTGCTAACTCTGTCAGCTGGAAATCCAAAGTAGTCAGAGCGAGGTAGAAGAGAAAAATGAAATTAAATGAGAAACGTCTAGTCGTTGAAACTATTCCTCCATCAAAGAAGGATCTCTATGCCCTTGCTTATTAATGGCATAATGCATCTGTGTGGTGTAAGGAAAGCCAACATGGATCACATAGAAAAAGGATGTGACAGGGGTGAGGGGCCAGGCTTACGGTCTTCCTCTTCTTCCTCTTCTCCCTTCCATCTTTCTCTCTTGTCCAACTTTTCTTTTAAAACCAAGGTATAATTTATATGCCATAAGCTGATCCTCCCACAAGGCTTTGGTGTTCTGTACATCTGTGTAAAGCAGCACCCACAGCAAGGGGAAGACCATTTTCACACACAGGAAGCTCCTCTGTGCTCCTTCCTGTCAAGCCAACTCTCCATGAGCTACACCCTTTAGTGCACAGCTGATAGCTACCATGACACACTGGCTTCACCTGCTCGAGTGCTCCAGATAACTGGACTCGTACAATATTCATTCTGCATTTGCCTCCTTTGGTCCCAAAGGAGTCTGTTTTTGAGACTCTCACGTTGTTGTAGGTATCACAAGTTTGTTTACTCTTACTGAATCATATTGGATCAGACTAGGTTAGAGGTGGGTCACACCACCCCCTCTCTCACCTCCCCTACCCTCTCTCTCTCCCTTTCTTCTCTCTCTCCTCTCCACAGTTTGTTGCCCAACACTGGACCTTCTTTAACCACACGGACATGCTCTTGTTTCTCTTTGGTAAATTCCTAGAAACACCATTTCTGGATCCTAGGATAGTTGGATATTTAACTCCCTAAAGGAAATGTGGTGTTTTCCCAAGCGGCTGTTCTATGCTGCACCCATGAGGGCCCAGGAATTCTGTCCATCCTTTTGGTACTCAGTCCCGGTAGCTGGAGACTCCACCTCTTATCTTAATGAGAAACTGAGAGTCTGCTGATGGTTTTCAGATCTATGACTGTGAACTGGAAGACGTAGCTGACTTTGAAGGCTGACAGATTTCTCAGATACCTTCAAGTTGTACAGAGGCAAGTCCGATGAGAATGAAGATCCATCTGTGGTAGGAGAGTTTAAAGTGAGTAAAGTGTGTGTGTGTGTGTGTGTGTGTGTGTGTGTGTGTGTGTGTGTGTTTGTGCATGCACGTGTGCACTCACACATGTCTGTGTGTGTCCTGTTTAAAATCCATCCTGTTTTCTTTTGTTTCTCTCGCATAAAAGACAGCTAATGTCTGCAGCTGGACATGTCCTCTGCCCTCTGCAGGAAAGAAATGTCCCAGGGGAACCAGGGTATTGCTTTTCCCCTCTTGGGCCGGCCAGACTCGAATCCTTCTGGATCAGATCTTCCCAAGACCCCCTTTCTCCTCTGTCTTCTGCCCTCCTGAAGTTTCAGCAGAATTGCTGTGATAAATTCCCAGGTCAAGATCTTAGCCACCTTTCTGCTCCCAAGAAGTCTCTCCTCACCGTAACAAAATTCGATAACCAAATTCGATCCTCCATCTGAATGGCTTAAACATTCATTGCATTTCACAGCTCAGGTCTCAACTCCTTCCAAAGCTGAGCTGGCCTTTCACAAGCCATGGGTGCCTCCCCACACACAGAAGAACCGCTCCCAAGTCCCAAACACACTTGCCAGTCCTCTCGATGGATGCCCGGAGCCTCGGGCCAGGCTGCTCTTCCTTCCCTGGGTGCCCTTCCTTTCCTCTCTGTAGTCTGACAAAGCCTGTTCATGCCCTAAGACAGCTCAAATGTCAGTGTTTGTCAGATTCCCCTGGTTGCTTTGGGACAGCATGACTCACCCACGTTCCGGGCTCCCACAGGTCTGGGTTCACCTCCTGTCAGGTTTGATTGCTGCTTCTCCTCCCAAGCACACTTGGCAGGGCCAGGGCATCTAACACTGCCTCTTCCTAATCCTTTGCCAATAGCAGACATGGCTAATGGATCAGGGGATTACACTCAACACAGGGTCTCAAATCCTCCCCATCCTGAGCTCCCACTAAGCCCACAATAGGGTCTAGGGACAAGCTAATCTAGCATCTTGTGCCGCACTCTGTTTCTTGATTTTTGGGTGCTTTTACACCCAGTATTCAGTGGGTACTTGCTTCATGACATCTTCCTGAGTGCAGTTGGCCAGAATAAAGGCCCAGACATCCTTTTTTTTTTTTTTTTTTTTTTTGGTTTTTCGAGACAGGGTTTCTCTGTGTAGCCCTGGCTGTCCTGGAACTCACTCTGTAGACCAGGCTGGCCTCGAACTCAGAAATCCGCCTGCCTCTCCTCCCAAGTGCTGGAATTAAAGGCATGTGCCCACCACGCCCGGCAAGGCCCAGACATCCTAATCCCAACTTCGATACCTTTCCCTGTACTAAGCAGGTTTCAGAACAAAGTATGCAGTCGTTTTAGCTGAGATCTGAAACAAGGCATGGATTTTCCTCAGGCAGGTAGGAAGACACAGCGGTAGAATCACCTCAGGACTTATTCCAAAATAATATCAACTCTTTACCTTGGATTGCCACCATATGCCCCGACACTGACTAGTCACCTCCACTTCCTGCCAGGTTATCACCCGCTTCCTATCATGCCCTCTTCTGAAATGATGGCTATAGAATGCTGGCATGTTCCCTACAGGAATCCCACAAGAGCCATCCACAAAGATGCTCTACTTCACCCAACTGTGTGAGATAGAGTGTGCCCTGTGTACTCTGAAGAGGGGCACATTCCCCAAGTGCCCTCTACCCAGAGGCCAGGCTCCTTAAGTCATCAGTACATGTCTCTCTCTTTCTCTCAGGGCTCCTTCAGAATCTACCCCTTGCCGGATGACCCCAGCGTGCCGGCCCCTCCCAGGCAGTTTCGGGAACTGCCTGACAGTGTCCCACAGGAATGCACGGTTAGGATTTACATTGTTCAAGGCTTACAGCTCCAGCCCAGGACAACAATGGCCTGGTAAGAGTTTGGGTGTGGGGCCTTCTCCTGTAGCAAGATAATTACAGTCATCAGCCATGGTAATTGTCACCTTCTTTCTTTCTGGGCGTCTGTTATCTCACAAGGAGAAAGATACTCTATCAAAACAATGTGAACAGAAGGATTGTCCCATGGGGATTTACCCAAGAGCTTTGGCTGGAGTTGGGGGGTGGGGGGTGGAGGATCCGTAGGGCTCTCTAGTTCATCCTTCTCAGGTGACCGATGTGACCCAGGACAAGATTTGCTCCAGTCACAGAACCAGCATGAGCAGAGTCAGGTCATCTCTACCATCACCCCACCCCACCTTTTCACCCACACAGATGCTTTGAAGGCACGCTGGCCCACTGCCACCCGAAGGAGAACCTTTCACGGAGCTTATCTTAGGCCTAGGTGCCCCAGTGGCCACCTTTGTCATCAGTTGGGAGTACAGAAGCAAGCCAAGTCTATCCCTGAAATTGACTTCAGTTTGCACCCAGGATGATATAACATCTCACCTGTCTTGTCTCCACAGTGTGATCCTTACATAAAAATAACCCTGGGCAAAAAAGTAATTGAAGACAGAGACCACTACATTCCCAACACTCTGAACCCAGTGTTTGGCAGGTAACGTACAGTTCAAAACATTTCTTCTTCATGAAATGTGCCCTGCCTTGTTCAAGGTCCTAATGCCAGGAATACGTACAGATACCTTTGTCAGAAAAATAGGTAGAAGGACTGGAACGTCCCATGAGGAAAAAAAGTCACAGGATGGGTTTCTCTGAGTCAAGATCTGTTCTAAGTCCTTGGAGGTGGAAGCAAGACCCCGGGGAGCACTAGGCTTGTGGAGGGCCTCAGCTGCTATAAAATCATGTTCTCACTTCCAGGGAATAATTCAGTCTCTGTTTACTGGACTGTTATAGTTCTTTCCTTTTGATGCAGTGAATGTTTCACTGAGGAAGAATGCAAAGTAACAAAACAAATGTTCTACTTTATTGGCCTTTAATGTCCCCAAGAGCCTTGACACAGCATTGTTCTCTTCATGGTTACAGCCCTGACTTGTTTCTGGTCTGGAATATGTATACTTTTTTAAAAAATTCTATTCATGTCACGTGTGAACACGTGTGTGCATGTGGCAGTGAATGCCTGTGTGCATGTGGTGGTCAGAGGCAACTTGGTTCTCTCCTTCTACCGTGTGGGTCCCAGGGATTGATCTCAGGTCGTCAGCTTGACCAAAGCAGCCTTTACCCATGTGTGAGTCATGTTTTATAAATCTTATCAGGGCTGTTTCTAGTTACTAACGTGATCAGTAAGTACAGCCAGCATTACTCAGCTGTGATCACCTTCCATTTTAATAACAATATTTGCTGGGCATTCAAAGTGAGCAGGTCCTCCCTCTGCCTGAGCCATTTTGTAGAAGACATCTCAGAAATCTCACAGAACTCTGATGGGAACAGAAACTGAAGTCCCAAGAAAGTGTGTACCTAACGCCCTTCTGATCACAGGCTGTGGCCATGATCCCAAACCAAACGACACCAGTGTCTGTGTGGCTCCAGCACCACAGTCTGCTCTGTTGAGTGTTTCTGTCTGATTTCCTTCTGTGTTAGACCCACTAGCCAGGCTGCACAGCCCCCACATCACTAGTAAAGACACAGGGCCTCACATCTCTGTCAACAAGCTGTAAGACAAGCCATTGAGACAGAGGAGGTATACATCCATGACATGAGGCTTTCCCAAGCCCACGGCTATACTTCATACTCACAGCAAAACCACCATCTGTAGGAAAATGTTCTTGTGAAAACTCTTGAGGAAAGGTGCAGGGGCTGGGGGAGGATTCTGTGGGCAAAGGTTGGGCAAACAGGAGGACCTGAGTTTGAGCCTCAACTCTTCTAGCTGTAAGATAAGGTACAGGGCAGAGGATATAGCTCAGTGGGTACAAGATGTGGCCACACAATTCCGACAATCCAAATTCCAGAAGCAGCGTGTACACCTATAATCCCAGCACTCCTACAGCCAGATGTGAGGCAGAGTCAGAAGAATCTTCTAGAAACTTTCTGGCCAGCTAGCCTGGAGTATGCATACAGAACAGAAACAGAGAGATTCTGCCTCAAAAGGGTCGAGGCAAGAACTGACTCCCCCAATTTCCTTTGACTTTAATCCACAAACTGTTGCACAGCTGTCCTCCACCCCATCACAAAGTCAAAAATTAAATATATTTGTTCTTAACTTTTTAAAAGAGGTAGTAAATGACAAAGAAAGACATTCTGCCTCTACATGAACCAGTGTGCACATAAATATATGTGCACATATGTATATGTCACACACATACACATAAGCACAAAAGGGGAAATGGTGTTATCTCTCAAAATTTACTAAGTGGAGAGCTCTGCTCCTGTTTAACTGCCCTTGACATACTCATTATTTTATGCCTTATGTTTATTCCTCTCTGTCTTTCTCTGCCTCTCTGTGTGTCTCTCTCATGCATGCTTACACACACACACACACACAACACACACGCACCCCTTAGTCATTCAGTTTTAGGTTCAAACAAGTCATCCCTATAGGCAGAAACAGGCATGTACAAAGGACCACCCAATTGAGCCCTAGCATGTTTGCATACATGCACACACATGCATATACTCAGACACTAAACATGAACACCCTCTATGCTGCACAGCCCTAGGCCCAGTGCGGCCCAGAGAGGGAAGTAATCCTCTGGCACAGCAGTGTGATCATTTTCCCTTTCTTCCGCTGATCCAGCCCCAAGGTCTAGACAGGAAAAGGCACGCAGGGCAGGAAGGAGGGCTCCGTGTGAGCTAGACTGGGAAGCAGGCAGAGCCAGCTTTGAAGGGAGAAAGGCGGCCCTGTCTGAATGGCTTGTTTCAGAGGTGCCAAGCACAAGCTTAATTAAGTGGCAGGAAAAGTCTTGCTCAGAGCCACGCTGGGAGGAAGTGATGCTGTCAGGTTCTGTGAGGCCAGCGCTGTCTAGGGGATCACAGACTTCCGCCAGGCCATCAGAGTGGCTCCAGGCCGGGACCTCAGTCTTGGGAAGTGGCTTGCTTCTCAGCAGAGAGACCCTGAGACAGGGCTTGAGGAAGAAACCAAATTTCCTGCATTCTCGGCCATTGTTCATCTTGGCTTCTCTAGCACACATTCATCTCCGAATATTGTCCTCTGACCTTCATCAATGGTTTGTGGTACCCATATTCATCTATGCATCATCCACACAATAATAATAAACTCTAAAAGATTTTTAAAAATAATAATTGATGCCTCAGGGGTGAAAAACATTCCTTCATCAAACCAAAGCACCCAAGATTCTAGGAGTTGGTTTGTTTGTTTATTTGTTTATTTGTTTTGTTTATCCTTGTGACCCGATCTCACAGAATACTCCTGGACCTTCTAAAACTTACATAGACCAGGCTGGCATCAAATTTGCAGCAACCCTCTTCTTCCCCTAGAGTGTAGCATTTATAGGAGCTGTACCACTATGTCCAGATAGTTTTCTTTTTGTTGTTCTTATTGTATCTCGATACAGGGTCTTTCTACATGGCCCGGCTCTCCTGGCACTCACTACATAGACCAGACTGGCCTTCAGCTCACAGAGATCCACCTGCCTCTGCCTCCCAAGTGCTGGCACTAAAAACGTATGCCACAATACCCAGTTATTTTCTTTTTTAATTAAAAACAAATATGTGTAGGGATGCTGCTGCTGCATGCCTGTCTGTAAACTGTGTGCACACCTGATGCTCACATCGGCTATGATACTTTCCGTATAACTGTGACCCAAGTACCCCTTTCCCTGTCTCAAGCCTCAGGGTAGCTGCTGCATCTAGGGAGGTCTCTGAGATTGGTACAGGAGACATCTGGAAGACTTTGTTCAAACTGCCATTAGACACTCATCCCTGGATCACTGGACAAAAGCCTGTCCTCACACCAGAATGTAACAAGAAAAGGAGGAAGGCTAGGGGAGCACACCGTTCAGTTTTTCTGTCAGCGAAATAAACTGAGCACCTGGAATGAGAGGGATCTATGGGAACAATGCAAATACCAAAGCTAAGCTCTGCCCATCTGCCACTGACACATGCAGCTCAGCATCCCCCAGACCACACAGTTCACCCACCAACAGAATGGCTGCTGGATTATTTCTTTGTATCTCTAAGAATTTACATTTTAATGTAGATTCCATAGACAAGTTTTGAGAACTCGAATGAAGTCTATGGCAGCACCACAGGTCTGGCAGCTCCGCTCTCTGGCACGCTATACAAGTTTGTGCATGCCCCTGCATCCTTCCGAGGGATGAGTCAACTTGTTTCCTGGGGCAGGGGTCTCTGATGAGCAGAGTGAGAAATGAAGTGGGGTACAGAAAAATGGCTGTAAATAAGGTGCCTTATTGATCTTCCTGGAGTGAGGAGAAACATATCCCAGGTGATAGGTGATAATACCAAAATTAGCAATATCATTAGACATTTATTGTTATAGTACTAAAAGTTTTCATCGACACACTTTTACTGAATGGTTTCTCAGCATTTCTTCATCAGCTGTTAGAATAAAATATATATGTTTTTAAAGATGTATTTATTTGTTATACACTACACACACACACACACATATACACATTCTCTGCTTCATGCACACTAGAAGAGGGCATCAGATCCCATTACAGGTGGTTGTGAGTCAAACACACGGTTGCTGGGAATTGAACTGGAAGAGCAGCCAAAGCTCTTAACCACTGAGCTATCTCTCCAGCCTGTGACAGGCATTGTTCTGATCATTTCACAGAGAAGAAAACAGAAGGGCTAAATAAGTGGCATAGCTGGGATTTGAACACAGGTATTCATCCGTGCTTTTCTCCTGAGCAATCATGTATTCCCTCGTCATCTTATTACTAGTGTCTACTGTTCATAACGTCTCCCCCCACCCACACACTGTCCTTAATCAGTTGTCATCCCCCAACACTGCCAGCACTTGGCAATTCTTCGTTTGAGTCTTGGTATCTGGACAGCCCAGAAGGCCCTGATCACTCTGTACGTGCATTCCTTTACTTAGAATGTATGAGCTAAGCTGCTACTTGCCCCAAGAGAAAGACCTGAAGATCTCTGTCTATGACTATGACACCTTCACCCGAGATGAGAAGGTGGGAGAGACGACCATCGACCTGGAGAACCGCTTCCTTTCCCGGTTCGGGTCTCACTGCGGCATCCCCGAGCAGTACTGTGTGTAAGTCCCTTCCCCTGGAACGGAGGTGATCTGCTTCACCTGATGCTCAGACCTGGGGAGGCTGTGGGGCTCTGCCTCCTTCAGTGTCCATCCAGTGTCATTTTTGACAGAATTATCTGAGAACAAAGTAGGGCACACATACTGCCTCATTTATACCATAGTCTGTTGAAAGGGTGGTGTCTGGAGCAGTGGAGTGCCCTGTGTGTGACACAAGTGTTAGTGCACAAGTGTTATCCCCTCTCCTCTTCTTGAACTCCTGGGGTTAACAGGTGTTATGGCAGGAAGTCTCTAGCCTTTAGGAGTAGGGATTGATTCATCACTATCCAATTACCTCCCCCAAGGATTCTACGATGCTAGCATCCCTGATGCTTACCAGAGGCTCTCTAAGAGTTCAGTGAGACAGCATGCCACTTCTGGTATTTGAATTTGCATGTATGAATTGCAATAATCCCAGATCCTTCATTTTTGTTGCTGAGGGAACTGGACACAAGAAAACTAGACATGGTTTGCCTGAAGCCAAAGCAGTACTGTGTTTTACACCTCTCTGGGAGGCAAAGTGGGTAGACATGTCCCTCCCCAGTTACATGGATGTGCTCCGACACATGTGCATTTGTGCGGAACTCTCTGCACCTGTGGTGTCGTCCACAGTTCTGGAGTCAACACCTGGCGAGATCAGCTGAGACCGACACAGTTGCTTCAAAATGTAGCCAGATTCAAAGGCTTCCCGCCACCAGTCCTTTCTGAAGACGGAAGCAGAATCCGATATGGAGGACGAGACTACCATCTGGATGAGTTTGGTGAGCACAGAGCTGTGGGTTGTATGCACAATATAATAACCCATTTCTGGGTTGCATTTTGGGAAGGAGCATGAACCAAGGGAGCACATTGATGATTTCTTGTGAGACTGTATGTCTGTCCTTAACTAAAACAAAAACCTCAGTAGGGGAGAGAATTTTGTCCATTGGGTATCACAGTGGACATATTTTCTTATCTGTCTTATGTCTTAACCTGTTCTTTTCAGTTTGTAGTCATTTGAGCTTTAACTATAAAGTTGTAATTATTAGCCATTTTTTGTATATTGCAAAATTAGCTCAAATATGTTCCAATGGCAGTGAAAGGACATCTGTCCCAAAGAGACTCCCTCATAATTGGCTGTGGAGGTGTACATCCTTAGTCCCAGCACTCAGGAGACAGAGACAAGCAGACCTTTGAGGTTGAGGCCAGCTTGGTCTATAGAGTGAGTTCCAGGACAGCCAGGGCTACACACAGAAATCCTGTCTCAAAAAAAAAAAAAAAAAACCATTAGAATATGAGAAAGAGGGAGAGAGAGAGAAAGAGAGAGAGAGAGAGAGAGAGAGAGAGAGAGAGAGAGAGAGAGAGTCATATCTGAGCCCTTGCCTGAGAAGGCACAGGCATGTTGAATGCAGTGCAGACAACCTGCTTTGCTCCCATCTGGCTTGAGCTCAAGCCTGGGGTCCTGCCCCTTCATTCATGACACATACATCCTACACATACCCAGTTAGCCACACTAACACAGCGGTGGACTCATCTAGGCTTTTATCTTCCTCCAGAAGAGAAAGGCTCAGATCCTATGCAGAGGGCTGAGTCCAGAGGTGATACACATGTCATTCTCTCTGTATTATCTTCTACTCGAACTTGGCCACATGACCATATCTGACTAGTTGCAAAGGAGACTAGGAAAGAAGATAGTTGTGAGCCTGTGCTGCAAAAGTAAATACAGCCTACACTCACCCAATTCTAGTATATTCTGGTCTCTGCTATTGGCAGACTATAAGGTGGGTGTGAGCCTCAGTATGGAAGAGCCCACAGTCAAGAGCTATTGGTATCATTTAGTCCATCACAAGTCCATACTGACCTGTACACACTGGTGATGCCTGCCCATTTTTACAAAGTCTGGGATGACATGCTGCAAGTTGCTGGGAGCCATCTGGCTGCATTATTCCTAACTGTTCCTCCTATGCCAATGCCATTTTGTATTCCAGAGGCCAACAAAATCCTGCACCAACACCTTGGAGCCCCCGAAGAGCGTCTTGCCCTCCATATTCTCAGGACTCAGGGGCTGGTCCCTGAGCACGTGGAGACAAGGACTTTGCACAGCACCTTCCAACCCAATATTTCCAGGTAAAAGGGAAGACTCATGCCCACTCCTTAAATGCAGCAACAGTCACTGATGGATTTGCCTCTTGAAACCTGAGTACTTTTAGATACACAAGAAACAGAAAGAAACTCAAACTAGCTTCACCCAAAAGGCATCTATTACAAAGATGTTTAGAGAATTTTGGAAACTACAAATGACTTGAGATTCAGAGCAAACTCAAACCAGAGTCTTCCCTTTGTCTTTGTCTTTTTGTCTTTGTCTTTGTTTCTGTTCCTGGTTCTAGTTCATCTCTCTCGCTGTTATTATCTTTCTATGAGTCTGAGGGTTGCAGAAAGCTCCTGAGTATTCAATTCTGTCCTGTATACTATGGGATTGGTTGTCCCAGTGTGGCCCAGTTGTCTACCAATGGAGCAGCCAGCTGTAACCAGGAGAGCAGCTGAGCTTGTCCTGGCTTGGGACAGAGGTGCCATGCATGTGAATATAGGGAACCAAGGAAGCATGAGCAAGTGCACAAACAGTAGTCAAAGGGCATGATGATGGGGTCAAGTCAACTTGAGATTGGGGCCCAGTTTCCAAAGAAAGAAAGCAAGACACATTAAATGGCAAATTAATGCACGTAGAAGTTTGGTGCACATCCAGGTTGTGACCGCAGAGGTCTGGGGTAAGGCCAAGAGTGTGGATTTTAATATACACCTCTAGGGTCTCTGATATAAGTCGGTAGGAACTCACACTTTAACAAATACTAATTGATTAGAAGCAAATATCATCAATACCTGCTATAAGACTATAGACATGCTAATCATTCTGAAGTGGCCATGGCCCATCGCAAATTTTTGTCACAGCTTGCTTTTATCCTGTGCTACATTTCAATTTCTTCTTGTTCGTATTTCTTCTTCTTTCTACTCGAAGCCTATTCATCCTGCTCTCTTTCCTCCTACCCATCAATCATAGATGGAGTCTCAAGACCTGACAAAGTAAGGAAGATTTCTCCCTGAGAAGGTACTAGCCTGCCTTTGCTTCTGCCTGCAGTCTGTGGCTTAATCTTAGGAGACGCCTGGATGCTTAGTGTCCTGCGGTGTGCCTGATGTATAGTAGAGGCCTGAGCCTAGAGATTAGTTGGAAAGGAGTCAGGATCATAGTAAAATATATTCCCTTTCAAGGGCTCCAGGTAATTCATTTTGATCGCAATGCATTAGGAAGCCAATCCAGTGGTTTCCTTGGCAAACTTCTCAAAGACCAGTCTATGTTTGTCTGAAGGCAGAGTCCATACAAGATCCAAAAATAAAGTAGAGACTATAAATTGATTTGAATGGTAGGATAGTGAGGTTTTTTTTTTTTTAAACTGGCATTCATAACATGTCTGGAAGAACATTCCAGTGAAGTAGACAGGCTGAGTCCATACTAGTCAAAGATCAGAGCAGGGCCTCCCCAAGATGGCAGCACAAGTGTCAGTCCAGACCCTGCCCTTCCTCTCATGTGAGCTTATGCTGGGGTGGTCACATTGCCTACATAGGGAATCCTCACTTTCTGGAAACCAAGTCATTGTTTTAGGTCTCCTCACAGAACTGTGTTGTTTTCTTTTATAAAGCTAATTGTTGTTTTGTTTCTCTGATTTTTTTTTTAACCACTTGAGGTAAGTGGGAAATCTGCTGGGTAGAGACTGTCCTGGGTATGCAATGTGACAGCAGATAGAATGGGGCATGAGGGGAAGGAACTGATTTTAAATCAGAGAGAGAGAGAGACAGAGACAGAGACAGAGACAGAGAGGGACAGAGAGACAGACAGAAACAGAGAGAGAGAGACAGAGACAAAGAGAGTTTGCACTGGCAGTTGGGTTAGTAACAGGAATGCCCTCATTGGATTAACAAAGGCAATTTTAGACCATGATACAAATGGTTGGATGCATCTCTTGGGTGAGAATGGAAAGTGAGTGGCCTTAATGACATTGTAGACAAGCTCAACCCTGGCTAGCTCTTTTATCCATTTGTGGCCTCCCATGTGAAGTAATAAACCAGCATGGAGGAGCTGATTTTACAGCTCTGTGGCAGAGGTCTCTCCTAGCACGTGGGAAGCCCTGGGGTTTATGTTCAATGCCGCCAAGAAAAAAGAAAACCGTGGTTTCTCCCACATGTGACTCCAGCCTTCTTTCCTTTGTGTATGGTTTAGGGAAAACTTCAGATGTGGGTGGATGTCTTCCCCAAAAGTTTAGGACCACCAGGCCCCCCTTTCAACATCACTCCCCGGAAAGCCAAGAAGTGAGTAAGCCTAAAACCCTGCTTCCCTGCATGGAGACTCAGTCCAGGACTAGAAGAAGCATACTTTCAAAATGTGCATTTTTCAGGTACTACCTGCGTGTGATCATCTGGAAACCAAGGACGTTATCCTGGATGAGAAGAGCATCACCGGGGAGGACATGAGCGACATCTATGTCAAAGGGTGAGGATAGGAGACAAGACTCCCACCTGGGGATGAAGCAGACCCCCTCTTTCCCCAGCTGCCAACGTTTGGTGTGCCCACTGATGGGTTACCGGAAGCTGCTGTTTCGAGTGCCATCTGCTTAGGGAGTGCCAGGAAAGCTAAATGCTGACAGTGGAGAAAAGAGAAAGCTCTCTAGATTGTGTTTGTTATTATAACTCTGTTATAAGCAGGGTTTTTTCCTAGACTCCTCAGCCATGTAATTTCTTATTTCTCTATGATATTGTAGACAACTAACATCAAAAGCCCAGTAAATCTCCCAGACTTTCTTTCCTATACATTTTATCAACACTAGCCAATACTTGTGAAAAGGAGGTAATACAAACAGGCTTTTTAAAAAATCACACATCTCTCTCTCACACACACACACACCACACACACACATGTCTGCTGAGCGTCGTTCAATTCAAAAAGGAGAATTATCAAGCTTATCAATTTCTTACTTGCATAATTCGACTTCAGGTGGTTTGTATTGGTGTTAGTTTCTGCCGTGCTGTGATCATAGGTTCATAGATGCTGAGAATGGTCCTACCTAGTGGCTAAACTACATAGCCAGACTTTGTAGCCAGACTCCCTGTGTTAGAATCCTGGCACCTTCCCTGCTGGTTAGAGAAAGTCAGACACTCGCTGTTAGTCATCTGTGCAGTGGAGATAATGACAGTGCTACTTCCTGGAGATAGCCAGAAGAGTCCATTACTCCAGGCATGTAGGCTAGCACCTGGCAGCTGGTGTGCATTACACGGGTGTTAGAATTATTGCTATTTCACATGGGCCAAGTTCTTCCTTAATATATAGAAGATAAGACGTGTTGAAATGTAATGCATTCGTCAGTGAGAACAAAGTCTCCCTCATGATCCCTAGTGAACTTCAATCAAAACGTAGTTACAGACGTAATGACTATCATTTAGACTCATTGTAAGCTTCATCAAGTTCTTCATTATTATTTGTCATTTCAGGACTTCATTACCATTCCCCAAGGAAAGCTAATCCTGGCTAATTATAGCTATGCATATTTATTTGACTATCATAAGAATTTTTTTTTTTTTCAAATCAAGGGATCACACTCAAGCTGTGGTGGGCTGAGAGAAAACTAATGCAAGAAGAAAACTCAACCTAAAGTAACATGTAAAGTTGCAATTACAATCTGAATACCAGGGCTGGGTGCCCAGCTCAAGAGTAGAAGGCTTACCTAGCTTGAGAATCTGGGGTTTGGTTACATGCTTATTAGTTTTTCTTTTAGATAGGATTTCATACAGTCCCGGCTGGCCTCAAACTCCCTATGTAGCCAAGGGTGGCTTTGAACTTCTGATTCTCCTGCCTTTACCTCCCAAGTATTGGGATTAAAAGTGCAGGCCACTATGATATTCTGGGGCTTTATGCATGCTAGACAATTGCTCTACCAACTGAACTACATCCTCAACCCTTAACAATCAGGGTTTGTTCTCTAGAACTGTGGAGAGGGAAAGGGAAAGGGGAAGGGGAACAGTTCTCAGTATGACATCTGAAAAGGTGAATGCTATAAAAATCCAATGTCTAGCATGACCCATGTTAGTGTTACACATGAAGTGATACATGCTCACGCACAATCACAGGTAACTCAAGGTACTTGGTTAGTTAACATATCTTAAAATCAAAATGAGAGAAGGTTCCAAAAAAAAAAAAAGCCCAAGAGACTGAGAGATCTTAAGTCAGATGGCGGTGAGGTTTTACGGCTGGGCCAAGAGGTAAAGTTACCAGGTTCATATCCAAGTTAACAATCAAAAAGAAGTGTGGTGGGAGGGAGGATGGAGGGGATTGTGATGGGGATGGGAAGGGACGGGTACAGGGGTATGTTCCTGAGGGTGTAACCCTTTGCCACTGAATCACAGACACCCAGCCCCTGAAATCTTTGCACTGATTTATCTAGTCCATTAACTAGCAACAAAGAATGCTCTAATTTTTGACTGATGATGCTTTTGTCAATAACAATAGGACTTAATGTTAGTAGATGACATTATCTTAGTCGTCCGGGCAGACTATCCGTCGCAAACTTTGAATTACACCAGCCTGGGGGGATAATACTTCATTCTGTCTGTTACTGGCCACGTGAGCTGCTACAAAGCTCTGAAGCTCCATTTCCCTGTCTGTAAGATGCAAATAGCTGCAGGGAGAGAAGAAATGACACTGAGTTCATGGGTAAAAATTGTAAGCCTGAGTTGAGGGTCGGCTTCCCTGAGTGACAGTCTCAGAACTCTGTCTTCCCACTGACTTACCACGGGCAGAGAGGACAGGTGGGACGGAAGAGTCCAAAAGCTTCCCTGTGGATCTAGGAATCCTTACTTTTCAAAGTTCCCCAAGTGATTCAAGCACCCCTACCCCTCTACCGGTTGAAAGTATCAATTCTTTTTTTTTTTTTTTGTCCTTTTGTTTTGTTCTATTTTGAAATTTGTCTTCAAGACAAGGTTCCTCTGTGTAGGCTTCTCTGGCTGTCCCCGAACTCACTTTGTAGACCAGTGTGGCCTCCAACTCAGAGATCCACCTGTCTGTCTTCCCAGTGCTATAATTAAAGGTGTGTGTACCACCATGCCTGGCTGAAAATTGAATTCTTGGTTTTAAACCAGAGGCAGGCAGATGTGACAGCAACTTCCTTCCGCACACCATTCGTTCCATCAACAGATAGTTTATCTTATATCCACTCCGTGCCAGGCACAAACAGAAGAAAAGGCTTCCAACGATATCAGTTAAGATGCTTTTGATGAGAGGAATGTTCTCAGATAGGCATCTGGAAATAACAGCTTGCCTCTTCCTTGCCCGTCTCATTAATGAGATCATAGTGACTTTTAAGAATAATAAAAAAGGAAGCTGAAAGATTACTTGCTAGGTGCCTCTTTTTGTTTGCTTAAGTAAAATATGCGAAGGGAAATGCTAAAATTTTGAGCTAACTTGCATTCGTTGAGCCTACCAGCCCTGATGACAGATGCTAATGAGTCATAGTTGTGAAGCCCAAAATCATAGCCAGCAAGCTGCAGCTTACCCAAAATAGAAGCTACATTGTTGATGATATTTTCCAGAAAATTTTACCTTAGCCTTGCTAACTACAGTCTAAAGGGTTTCCTGCTTTGGTTTTAAAGGAATTCTATTTTATTTGGCTCTAAGTTGGGTTGGATGCAACCGAGCGCCTCCCCTTCATAAATACCCCCAGCTTGTGGATCACTGGACCCTGCCCAGAGAAAAGGCATCACTTTTGCTCTTCCAGGCCCCCCCACACCTCCTTAATCACCACAGTTTTGCAGCTAGATCCCTTGTCAATCACAATGAACCGAGTCTGTTTGCCTCTGCTTTACAGCTGGATTTCCGGCAGCGAAGAAAACAAACAGAAAACAGATGTCCACTACAGGTCCTTGGATGGTGAAGGCAATTTTAACTGGAGATTTGTTTTCCCATTTGACTACCTCCCTGCTGAGCAGCTCTGTATAGTCGCTAAAAAAGTAAGCCCTGAAAGATGTGGGCGGGATGTGGACATTTCAGGTTGGCTCGACTCAGAAAGTCAGAGGAGGTCAGGGCTGCTCGGGACCTGGGAGGTCACTGCCTCCAGCTCCCTCTTGGTACAGACAGGGAATCTGAGACCCACAGAGGGTAAACCCTTGCCCATAGTCCCATAGCTATGACAGGTATTTATTTGCGTATTTAGGGCTATGAGGAATGCAGCTCCCTTTCTTCTAAGCTATTGGTGGCAAGATGAGAGACATTATAGAACAAAGGCTTTTGTATCACCGTACACATGTGTTCTGTATGGAATGAATAGATGGCTATTCCCCATCTTAGGCCAAACACAAGCCTGATATTAAAGGTGAAGTGTCCCTTTTTGCCTCCCTTGTTAAGCCTCAGCATCTGTGTTCCCTCACTCAGAAACACTTTTAAGAGAATTGAGGGCCCCAGTGGACTTAATTAGAAAGACGTCCAGTTACAGAACTTAGACCAAAAAATGTGATTTATTTGTTCCCATTCCTCACAAGTCCAAGGTTGGCTCATTTTAAGGACGTCTGGAGCCCATGCAGAAGCAATGTCTTTGGAAGCTAGTTCCACATTCTCCTCCCTCTGCTCTCCATCCTCCATGGACCTCACTTCTAGCCAGGCTCTTTCCCAGGGGAGGAAACATCCCACGCCATCACCTACATTCCCAGCAAACCTCAGCACAGACAGAAGTGGGTCAGGATGGCACCAGTCAGCATTCTAGAATGGCCTCATGGTCTCTGCCTGTCTAGAAACTTGTGTCTCTATCCTATCTCACCCCTAGCCCAACCCCTACCCAGACTGTACCAGTTGGGGAAGGAAAAGTTCTCTAAGGAAATCCTGGGGCCGGCAACCTAGGTAGACAATCCTATGATCCCAATAGGTGTTCTGTCCCAATCCTGCCTTCCACACCCCATCAGTCATTGCTATTCTATTCGCTCACACCATCTCCTTACACCCTACAAAAACGCACTGCCCTGAGTCCCAATTGCCCTCTGATATCTGACCTTTCTATGGCTGCTGTAGTAAGCACTTCACCTGTGATGGGGGAGAGGTGAATTTGCAGAGATTTAGAGGCTTAAAATGGTGTCAAACTGTGCATCCTTTCAGATTGTGAAGCAGAGCAGGGCAGAGGTGGGGATATTTGGGGTCAGGTAGGAGCTGAAAGATGGTTATTTTTCCTGTTTACTCACATCTAGGGTTAGATCTCTCCTCACTCCCTGTGGAGCTTAGAGCATGACCCCACACGTAGGACAGCCAAGCAAGGACGAGCTGTGTGGGCTTTCCAGAGCCCTAGGAGCTCTTAGAAAGAGAACCTTCCAAGAATATGAAAAGTGAGAACCAACCCCATGTACTTTAGAATTCCCAAATCACTGATAGAATTCCTGGTCTGCCCAGGCCGGAGGCACTTAGATGTAACTGGCTGTGGAGGTATATTCTTAACTAATGTCTAGGCCAAAGCAGGGACTAGAGGTGGGAACTTGGTCCTCCTTGTATCTACCTTCAGTGTGAAGTATCAGAGAGGGTCTTAGGTAGCCACAAATCTGTAAAAGTTCATGGTATTTTTTTAAAAAGCTAAAAATTTCAGGATATTTCAGAATCTGTAGTGAAGCAAGAGTAGAATCTAAGCCACAGACTAAATCTACTGTCTGTAGAATGAAAGACTGTCAATCAAACCTTGAAGAATGGGGTGGGAATTTGCTCAATAGGGATAAAAGACCCAGGGATGACACTGTGGGCTGGCCTAGAACTCCTAGCTTTAGAGGAGTCACAGTGGTCTTTAGGAGAAAGATTAAGCTCTCCCCACAGGGGTGGCAGCCGGAAGTCACACTGATAGGAATGTGGTGAGAAACCTGGTGTTTGGGGACTGCCTGGGACATCCTTTTTGTCACACAGTTGGTGGCCTTGAGACTTCCTGGGGGGGGGGGTGGTGATGGCCTTCCAAATATGTGGAGAGGAGGAACAGGCTGTCCCAAAGGGTGTGTGAAGGCAGAGGCCTCAGTCTTATTGCTGTGTCTGTGGCTAAAAGCAAGGGTCTGACCATGATCATATGACCTATTCATGTCTCTTCTCATTTTAGGAGCATTTCTGGAGTATTGACCAAACAGAATTTCGAGTCCCCCCTCGGCTGATCATTCAGATATGGGACAATGACAAGTTTTCCCTGGATGACTACTTGGGTAT
Source organism: Mastomys natalensis (assembly GCA_021653895.1). Classification (NCBI taxonomy): domain Eukaryota; kingdom Metazoa; phylum Chordata; class Mammalia; order Rodentia; family Muridae; genus Mastomys; species Mastomys natalensis. Next base: position 373,184 of record JAJTUV010001235.1, on the reverse strand, counting down.
TGCTTACCTTCCAGTCACCCCCTCTAACACTGCACTTGGAACTAATTGCTGAAACCAATTACAATTTGGAAACAGTCTCCTAACACCTGTAATGGGGGAGGCAGGGGATGTCCCCCTTGATTGGGTATCCTCCAAGCTGTGTGGTCTGCTTGTGAATGTCACCCCTTTCCATGGGCCCTGTTCACTCTTAAGGCCTCATTAATAAGTTAGAAAGGCCAAGTTCTTGGCTTGCCTAGCATGTACAAAGCCATGGGCACAATCCTCAGGACTTCATGAGCAGGGAATGGTGCTACGTGCCTATAACTCCAGCACCTGGAAGGTGAAGACAGGAGGCTAAGGAATTCAAGGTTATCCTGGCCATATAGTGAATTAGAGGCTAGCTGGGGGACAGAGAGATTGCCACAGCTCTGCCTGCATCTCCAAGCAACCTACTGTCTCTCTCCTCTTGGTATTTTGGAACTATTCTCACCAACGCTCTCCTTGCTCTCACCAGTTACTAAGATCCCTCACACCTTTGTCATCTCCTTCCTCACACTGTTCTTTTCCCTCAGCCCACCCTCATCTGGCCCTGAGGTACTCAATGCATGCACCCTACCTAACCCCTCCCCTTCTTGTCTTGCTTTCTCTCCCTTCCACATCTTAAATCCACTCTTTCTCGGAAAGTCTCCTGGCTCTTCTGCAGCCCTCTGATCCCAGAGATGCACACACTGCACTTCAGCTGAAGGTAAAGTTCAACTTTCACCCATCACCAAACTATGCATGGCTCCTAAACCAGGAAAAATAAGCTGGCCTCTCGAAGTCCTTCACAGGGACCTATATAAAACTATTCGGCGGCTGGAGACTTCATGCCTCCTTCCAAGCCACAGCAGAAAGTGTGTCTCTCCAGACACCCCGGTCCTGGCTGGGATTTCTCATTTCCTGGTGGGGATTTTCTTTTGAGTTCTGTTCTTTAAAGATCCTGTTTCTGGGGTCACTCCAGGAGAGAGCTGTACCAGAATGGTTCCGAGGAGCACCCTGCATTTCAAGCACCTAATTGTCTTTCCCCAAAGGCAATGACCTCCATTCAGGGTAGCTCAAAAATGACAACTAGTACCTCTCAAATACAAAGACCCTGAGTTCAAGTGGAAACTTTTGTGTGTAGATGTTTAATCACTTGGGATTTATAGCAGAACTGTTTATGCTCATGTCTTTGAGAAAGGAAGCATGGAGTTCTCTGTGAGACGCTGAACAGTGGATGGCTATTTCTTCTGCCATCTCCCATGCTATCTGGAAAGAATTTAAACATCTAGCATGATCTCTTTTGCTAACTCACCCATCACCTGTTCAAAATCATTGTCTGTTTCCCCTGGACAAGAACATTCTGTTCACTTAAGAACAATGGCTAAACTGCTTGAAGCTTATCTGGACCTCATGTTGTGTTCTTGGCCAGGTTTTCTGGAACTTGACTTGCACCATGCCATCATCCCAGCCAAGTCATCAGAGAAATGCAATTTGGACATGATTCCAGACCTCAAAGCCATGGACCCTCTTAAAGCTAAGACTGCCTCACTCTTTGAACAGAAGTCCATGAAAGGATGGTGGCCATGCTACGCAGACAAAGATGGCTCCCGCGTGATGGCCGTATGAGCATTTCTTAGTTGGGAATCTGTTTCTTATGAGTAGATTTATTCCTAATAAGACAAGAAGTGATAAAGATAGAAGACACAGTGGGCATGTGCTTGAAGTTGGGGAAAAGCATGGATTGGAATGGTCAAAATCCAGGAGCCAAGTGGTGGCATTTGTATTTCCCTGAGGTTCCTTTACAAGGGAAGCTACTTTGTGTTGAGAGCATTTACAGTAAGAATCAGAACCCGCAAGGTGAGCTTTTCACACCTTAAGAGAAGAGGGTAAGGGTGCTGAAAGAAAATCCATATTAACAAGCATCTTGGAGAACTCAAAATAAGCTTTAGCAAGAAGGAACAGGACAGGTCACCATGTTCTAACAGTACCTTGTAGAGTACGGATTGTTACTAGCTAACATTTGTGAGCCAGGTAACCTGTTAACTGTCTCTCATGTGTGGTCTCCTTTCTACCACACTGTAGCTTACCAGTCCACATTAATTAGTGGAGTTTGGTATATTGTATATTAGTATGGTAATTGCTTATTAGTGCAGTATACTATGTACTGATCAAATTCCACCTCCCTTCCCTACCCTATCCACCAGACAACCTTTCTAGTTTTTAGGCTGCATGGAGACAGGGGGCGGTGCTTTCACATATGAGATCATATGCTCGCTCGTGTCTGGCTAATTCAGCTCTGGAAGTTCCTCAGGAAACTGTTGATGATGATCTGTTACCATAGAGTTTAGTTTTCTTCTTCTTATTGGATTCTGCCGACAGGCCTATTGGGTAGACCAAATCCTTGTTTTGTGGATTCAAGCAAATATGAGAGATGAAGCCCCTTGTAGGGTCAGACATCCAGTTTCACCTGGAGTAGAAACAGAGGTGCTGCCTGGGCTTCTTCACATAAAGTACCCTAGTACCAGGGTTTCCTAAGTTACTTGGGACTAGAGGGCTTTTCTAGGTCCTAAAATGTCAGCTACAACTTAGTGAAGGCTGGGTATAAAAGTTGAAATGTTGCCTGGTGTATTGGTGCACACTTTAATCCCTGCCCTTTGGAGGCAAATGCAGGCAGATCTCTGTGACTTCGAGCCTGGTCTACGTGGTGAATTCCAGGCCAGAACTACATGATAACACCTTGTCTCAAAAAAGGTTAAAAGGTTAGAGTGTTAGAGCTTGTTTGACCTTAGTGTCCTCTTCTGCAAGCAGCTTTCTGAAGTCTCATGAGTATTCATTCTACAGGTTATCTTCCCAGGGCACCTCCCTGTGAGGATGTACCACGAAGGGACTTGTCAGCAGAGGAGCAGCCTCCATTTGCTCACTGATGCAGCTAAGACAGCTTGAGTTCCTACTAAGCACGAGCTCAGCTGCACACTATAGGGCTGAGAGATAAGCAAGAAGAAACATGGCCCCATCTCTCAGAGCCTACAGAAATGTCCGATGTTGTTCTTAGCAGTAAAGTTACAAAGGAAGTGAGAGAGAAGGCAAGGAGATTGATGTGTGAGCGCAGAGGCCACGGGATGCTGAAGAAGGAGAGCCGAAAGAGGGGAAGCAATTTGTCCTCTCGGTTTCCCACACGGAGTCAGTTTAGAAACACATGGGAGGGGAAATGTGAAGAAACCTCAGGAGGAAAATTGGAGGCAATCTAAGGATTGTTTTACAAGAATAAAAATCGTGGCTTGGGGAATATTCCTTGGGTTGAAGTAAAAATATTTGTGAAACGTGATGTCATGTGTTTAAGCTGTTCTGCTTTACTGAAGGGGAAAGTGGAGATGACACTGGAGGTCCTCAACGAGCGGGAGGCCGACGAGAGGCCGGCTGGGAAAGGGCGGAGTGAACCCAACATGAACCCCAAGCTTGACCCACCAAAGTGAGAGACCTTCTTTGTTCTCCACGTTGTCTGGTCCCCAAACACCTGCAGTCCGAAAGCCCCCTTCCAATTGGTTTAATGGGCTGGATTATTGGCCCTCTAATTTTGTTCTTCATGGTGGGCTGTGGGGATGGAAGGGTAGGGGGTTGTGGTCTCATTTTTTTTAACTACTCTCCTTCCGTATTAAACCAGAGTTTGGCATCCTTGGCATCTTGGAAACTGGTGTGGGGACCTAAGCTATCCCCAGCCAACTACGGATGCTAACAAAAGAGGCATAGCAAAGACTGGGAAGGTGTTAGGGCACATTAGAAAGGGAAGGCTGAAATTGATAGTTGAATTGTATCTTGTCCCACACTGATTACTTCATTATTCCTGAGCTGCTACACTCTGGTAGATAATCCCTCATGAGTTAAGGAGAGAAACTATTCCTTGCGTTGCAGCCGGCCGGAAACCTCCTTCCTCTGGTTCACCAACCCTTGCAAGACCATGCGCTTCATCGTGTGGCGCCGGTTCAAGTGGGTGATCATCGGCCTGCTTCTGCTGCTCATCCTGCTGCTGTTCGTGGCTGTGCTCCTGTATTCACTGCCGGTATGAAGCCTGCCCATGGGCTGCTGCAGCCCTGTGGCTCTGCATCCATGTTAAAATAAAACAAACAAAAACAAAAACAAGCAAACAAAAAACCACTAGCTTTGAGAATTCTAGGAGAAAGCCCTAAGGCACTTTCCCCAAGTGTTTGTCTAGATCTGGACAGTATTTCTTTCCAGGTGATCTAATGCCTTCGTGTGGGGCTGGGGAGGGGGGGTTACATATGTGTGCATCTGTGTATGTGGCTGTATTCACCCATGCATGTATGTATGGAGGCCAGAGGTCAATGACGTGTGTCTTCCTCTGTCAATCTCCACCTTATTTTTGGGATGGGTGGGGGGTGCGGATCTCTCACTAACCTGGAGCTTACTGTGTCTGCTAAGATGGCTAGCCAGAGAACACTGAGATCCACTTGTCTCTGCCGTCTCTGCACTGGAGCCACCATGCCCTAGTATTTCGGGGTACTGGGGATCTGAACCCAGGTCCTTGTGCTTGTACAATAAGTACTTTACCAGAAAGCCATCTCCCCAGGCTTCTGCTTTTTACCTTTCTTGCTCCAAACCATCCTATACTCAGACTTCTGATCTGGACACTGGAGATCCCCAAGGTCTCAACAAACTTCACACCCTACCCTAAAGAGTTACTGCTTTTGCCTCCCTGGGCACTTTTAGCCACATTTTGATTTCAAAATCTTATTCTTTGTGGCCCAAATCACAAAAACAAAACCAATAATTTCTCTCAGACACGTTAATTGTAAACAAAAAATCCAAACAGAAAATTTGGCTGTGTGCATAGATGCTGTAAAAGAAAAAAAATATTTATTTATTATTATTTATTTATTTATTTATTTATTTATTTATTTTATGTATATGAGTACATTATAGTTGTCTTCAGGCACACCAGAAGAAGACATTGGATCCCATTACAAATGGCTGTAAGCCACCATGTGGTTCCTGAGAACTGAACTCAGGATCTCTGGAAGAGCAGCCAGTGCTCTTAACTGCTGAACCATCTCTCCAACCCCATGTTGTACTTTTATTCCCCCAATTCAGGGAGTTGATGGAGTATCTAATTAAAATATACAGGTGAGAAGAGACAGCACAAGGGAAGGCAGCATAAATACATACTGGCAGTGTGGTCAGGAATGTCTTAGAGAGCTAGGAACAGTTGACTATAATAGCCCATTGCTAAGGACACTTCCACTGAGGAAGCACCTACATGAAGTTTAGTCACTGAAGACAAGATGGTCCAGGCAGGGGAAGCCATGAGCAGCGGCAAAGTTCATGACCCTGGGCATAGCAGCAGCATGCATCCCAAAGACTTTTCTCCAACTCACTTCCGTAATCCTCTTGACCCTATACATTCTGAGTTTGGAGGCATGGTCATACAGCCATGGTAACATCTGTACGCATGTCTTCTATTTTTCTCCAGTGTGATATTTTCAAAATTAACATTGATTATATGCACAGTATTTTCTGATTTTATTGACTATTTAAAAAAATATATAGTTATTTCTCCATGAGTCAAATTCTACCCATGTGAACCACTGTCTCTCATCTGAGAACATGATGTCACACAGAGGATGTTTATCAGTGTTTAGAGACACCTGGGACTCTACGGACACTCAGTAGGTAGACACCTGGGACTCTACGGGCACTCAGTAAGTAGAGGCCAGGGGTGGCTTTCAGTGTTCAGTGGTTCACAGCCCAGCCATGCTAAATGGCAACATGGCTGACTGAGAAGCCATATCTATATATTGACACACGTTTCTGTTTCCCTTTCAGAACTATTTATCAATGAAGATCGTGAGACCAAATGCATAATGAAGGCAAAGCCTTCCATCACCCAGCAATGAAGAACTCCTGCCTCATACACATACGTGTGATTTCAAGTTCAAGACCGCCTCAGGCGACTTCATCAAGTCATGCCGGCTCCTAGAGGGGCTGAATCCCAGAACGTCAGACAACAGGCAACATTTTTTATCATGTTATCTTTTGAAGTATTGAAAAAAAAGTCTTTATTTTCTAAACTTGAAGCATATTTTCAGAGTGTTTCTAAGGTGGCTGGTTCCATTTAAAATCTTCTTTTAATGTGCTCTGCATTCTATGACTCAAGTCTGGGCAATTAGTGAAATGAATTTGAAATGTCTTATATTTTAACGTCATATATCCTATATGTAATCAAGAGGAAAGACTGCATTAAAAGATAGGGCGCATAGCTAGAGTAGTTCTTACTGGTGCCAGCAACTATTGTTGTGGTATTTTGTATGGACAAATGTCATGAGACTCTTTGCAACTTGAGTGTAAATAAAACTATCTTGCTTGTACACACAGATGTTTGTCCTCTATTCTGACTAAGTTAGGAAGGAGGCAGGTTCAGTTTCTCTGGTCCTAGTGGGCAGAATGCTACAGCATTCCAGCTGACCACAAGTCCTTTACAACCATGAGCCCTTTCTGAGTATGCTGCCAACTTGAGCCCGTGGGTCCAGTAATAAAGCTAACACTTATGAATAGTGCTGTAACAGCCAGCTGCCTTTTACATCTTCATGTGTGTTACTCAGTGAATCTGCAATATATCCCATAACTTTAGGCCAACAATGCTATTAGTCCTGTTTTATAGAAGAAACTGAGGGTCAAAGAAGTTATGTAGCTTTTCCAAGGCCACACAACCAATAAATGATAAAGCCAGGATTTACACCCAGGAATTACAGATCTGCCACCCCGATGGATGTGGTGCTTCATGGATACCAGGCAAGTATTCTACCAACTGAGGCCCATCCCCAGCTTCTCTTAAAGTCTCTTACACTGAAGAGATGTGGTGGCACACACCTTTAATCTCAATACTTGGGAGGCGGAGGCAGATGGACCTCTATTGAGTTCGAGGCCAGCCTTTTCTACAGAGCCAGTTCCAGAGACAGCTAGAGCTACACAAAGAAACCCTGCCTCAAAACAAAACAACAAACAAAAACAAAAAAACAGATCTCTTAAACCAACACTATAGAAAGGAAAGATATGTACATCACAATGTAACTCTATGCCAATACCAAAGATGTCAGCATGTCTACAAGAACAAGCGAAAATATTGTGTTGTTCACACACACACACACACACACACACACACACACATATTTAAGAGGAGGTTGTAAAGTCACCAACAGTTCAACCACAGTCAAACTACAGCTTAAGACTAAAGAGCAAAAAATGGTGCAATGATTCCATGTATTTAGAAATTAGCCAGTTTGCACACAAAGGTGACTGTCACCCTCACTGCTGAGGTGTTTCACAGTTTTGATATTTTAAGTCCCTCCAGTGTCCTGCCAAAATTCCTAGCAGTCCAAGTATATGCAATCAGGACAAACCATCAAGAAACAACAGCTCTGGTTGAACTGGCATGCCTCTCAGCCCCATGTCACCTGAACCCTCCCCCAGGGAGGCTTATGTGGCAGTCACCCTTTTGAAAGGCCACCCCTCCTATTCACCCGTAAAACTCCTGACCACCACTTTGTCCTTGACAACTAGGCTTCAAGCAGTTCTTCAGTCTCAGATGTGAGCTGGTTATTTCAACCTTTCTAGAGAAATATAGACAACGAAAGACCTAGATTCTGTGCCCTTTGACTCCGTAAATTCCACTCCTGAGTATGAACTCCAGGAAATAATCAGAAGAGTAGAGGAAGGTCCACATACAAAATCCACACAACAGTGTGCTTCCTAATGGCACCAGCTGTGAACTTCCAAAATATTCATTATAAAACAATGGATGGTAAAGATTTTGTATAGACTTAAGAATTTAAGACATCTTTTCTCAGGATGCATATCCACCTAAAATAAGAATTTGAATGTATAGGATACATAATTAAATGCATCACATGGTACTAGCCCAAAGAATTTGTGCAAAGTTTCTATTTGTGCATATCCATGAGAGGATAGTTCATGAGGGTGGACTGGAGTCTGAGTTCCTTGAATCTCTTCCTGTAGAGCGTGAGCTGAATTTGAACCCTGCTATTCTATGTTACCCTTGGTAGCCATGAGCTATATGGCTCATCCTCACAGCTGCCTGGAGGTTCCTTGAGGGATGAGGCACCACCTGTAAGACCTGCACTCCAGGGTGCTACAGAGCAGAAGGCTTGGATTTGCATCCTGGACCAGGCCTCGTGAAGATGTATGTCTCACTTGGCAGAAATAGTGCCGCCTCTAAACAGAGGTGAGAGCATTACGTGTCCAGAAGGTTCTCAGTGCGGGCAGCTTTAGTAGTGCAGCCAACTGATTAAAGCTGGATATGTCATTCTAAACATGGACCGAAGAATAGGTTCTCCTCCATCTAACCACAGGGAGCTTTACACTAAGTAGGAAGAGCACATCAGATGTGAGGATGTATCTGCCTTCCCAAGACACAACTGCAAGACGGGAGAATTTCAAACTCATGGGGGAGGAAGAGAGCCCAGAGGTAGCAGAGACACTTACGGCACTCAAGGAACAGAGTACACGTTCTGTTTTCTACCTCTGGCTGTACCAGTAGATCCTATGTGGAGCTGCTGGTGTTATCAACATTGTAATTAAGTGCAGCCTGCTACCCACAGGAGGGCTTTAAGTACATGTTGCCTTCCAACCTTCAGGTCATACTGAATTCACATCCAGACAATTATGTCATCCTAACACCATGACATCGTCTTACTTAGATCTAGATGCAGGTCTGTGGTATTCATCTAATTTCAAGACAGTTTTTTTTTTAACGTGTATACTCTTATATATAGGAAAAAAAGTCAATTCACAAAAGAGTTTTCATTGCTCCTCACATGGAATGTTACTTGAAGATTTTCACAATTAGTATAGTACTGGCATGGGCCAGTCAGAAAGGACGTCTTTACATCAGATGAATGCGGGGTATTTAGCATTCTAGAGCAGCCAGCAACGGGGACTCAGGCACCACAGTCTCCACAATTCCTCACTGAGAGAACATTTGTCAACTAGACAAGGGAATGGCTGACAGGAGAGTCTCTTCCTTGCCCTCACCATACCTATCTGGAGTCACTAGCATCCTCCTTTGAGTAAATGGTAGCAGGGCTCTGATGGAACAAAATGATTCATGGGGAGGCTTTCTGGATAGAAGACCTCTTCTTTCTCCCCCTTAGGGAAAAGCTTCACCTTGTCAAAAGATAATGGCCCTCAACTGAGGTTGTTAGTGGCCTGGTGACCTATAAATGATAGCTTAAAGATGGAACTAATCCCCATCTAGCCAGATTGTTCCTTCACTGTGAATTAAATAACACTCAGTCCTGACCGACTGACTGAAGTAAGTGGCACCACTGAGGCTGGAGCCTTCATTAGGACAATGAATCTCAGTGCAGGCAGAGAGAGGAAGGTGGAGATCCCGACAGGCTGACACTTGGTTTGGTTTTATCTTTCACTTTTTTATTTTAAGGTTAGAAAATAAACGATGTCACCTTTAGACCTTCCTGTTGGTTAAAGAGGTAGACAAAGTTCTGAAACCCATTACGGGCCAGAAAGGAGCTGGTCTGCCTGGTTTTCCAGTTGCTGGCTGTGTCACAGCCCTGTACCCCTCCCAAGTCTCATGCTGGCTCTACGGTCATTTGCCCAAGGACTGGGAGTGTCTCATTTCACTAAAGCTAAAAAATGAGAGTCCCTTCTAGAAACTTCCCTTTCAGTCCAGAGAGAAGAAGAGAAGCAGCAGAAAATCCAAACTGCCGATCATGTGAGAAAACGACCCGATTTCAAAGTTTTAAACCCTCTACGGCAAAAACATTTTGTGCTAACGAGCTTCTTTGGCAGGGCCAATTCACAGAGCCCTCTGGAACGTAAGCTAGCTCGCAGCTTCTGCCTGCAGATGGGAATTCCATTCAGAGGGATGCTTTGTAAAGTCTGCTTGTGTGGAATGAGTTCATAATGAGTCAACGTTGTAAAGAGATTAAGCGCCCACCATCTTCGAAGCTGAGTGCTGTGTTTGTTCAGCATTGAATGAGAACTCCCTAATCTTCCTTCAGTTAAACATGATGAGGTCCCAAGGAAGATGAAAGGGAGGCCCTTTCCCCCTGGATATGCATCCGTGAAGTGAAATGCCAGAGTTCGTGCAGTTCAAGAAAAACACAAGAGAGACATGGGGCTGGGACTAACTTTGAGGCCTAGAGACTGTGGGGATATAATGGGAAATGCAGGCTCATGTGTGCGGGGTGCTCTGCTGACTGGGGTGCACATTTCCAAGAGAGGCTCAGCCCCAGGTTTTAACGATCTGAATAAACTGAATAAGGGTGTGTGTGTGTGTGTGTGTGTGTGTGTGTGTGTGTGTGTAACTTTGCATTTGATCTCAACCAAAAGGCTGAGAAGCAATGAAAATTAAAAAAAAGTCCTAATTTCAGAACGACTCCTTCCTAGCATACAAAATGCTTCTAAGGGCAACCCGATTTTGCCAAAATTCATCTCAGCTTCTCACAAAGGCTCTTTCAGCCTCTGACTAGTATTAATGTACCACTGCCATGTATTTTCACAAAGTCCTAGAGCCAAACCTGTAATCCTCTCCCCTCATATTTCAGTGAAGTCCTGCCTGGGTAATTACCAGGAGGAGGACCAGGGATATCCAGCTGGATCCAGATGCGGCACGGCAGCCTCGCAGACAAGGTTTCACCTGGGTCAACGGGATAAACAAAATAAATGATGGAATCCTGTCTTAGAGCGGCAAGAACAGGGGGCCAGGGGATTCCAGACGTCTGCAAGCCCTGAGCTCAGCACAGCTCGGTCATAACATAACCCCAAGAATTGGATCACCTCCCCCAGGGGTCCACAGTTCCCTCCCTGGGAAAGTGAGTCCAGAGGTCAATGCTCTTGTCTGCCCCAACATCGGTTCAGGCTTCTGATTTTTTGTGGCAGTTGTCTTGTATGTAAAATAGGGACAATAGTCTTCACAGATTGTAGAGATAGAATGATTTAACACAGAGAGGTGTTTGGGACAGAGTAAGCCCTTGATGGCCTTTAGCCATCATCCTAGACAGTACCTCCATCACGAGAAAACAGAGCTGCCTAACAGACTAAGTCAGAAGTGACAACAATGTTGCCATAGAAAGTGACACAAAGATAGGCCCTTAATCCCCACACTCAAGAGGCAAAGGCAAGAGGATCAAGAGTTGAGAGGCCAGCCTGGGCTACTTAGTAAGATTCTGTCTCTAAGAAACAAGTCATACAAAAATCATTGCTCTTCAAGTGAGACCACCCCAAGTTCTGACTGCACAATCCTAATGAAAGAAAGCAGGTAGGGGCAGGGTGCAGCTCGGTGTGGAGTATATTCTTAGCAAGCACAAAGCCCTGGGTTCAATCCCCAGCACTGAGTGAAAGGGTAGAAAGAGGAAGGAAAGGAGGAGGGTTGCAGAGAATAGGACATCACTATTCCAAAACATTAAATATAGATGTACCAAACAACCAGCAAGTCTACTTCTGGATGTGAGTCCAAAGGAACGAAAGTAAGGACTCAAACCACTTTTGCCGTCTTGTCATGAATCATCAAAGGTAGAATAAGCTACTATACAATGAACACCTGTGCCACCCCACCAAAATTATAGTCAAATGCTAATCCCCCAGGTAATGATTTTGGAAGTTGGGACCTTTAAGAGTTAAGTTGCCAGGGTGAACCATCATGATTGGGCAATCAGTGTCCTTATAAAAGAAGTCCAGGGCTAGAGAGATGGCTCAGCAGTTCCGATGGCTCAGTTCACTGGCTGCTCTTCCAGAGGTCCTGAGTTCAATTCCCAGCAACCACATGGAAGTTCACAACCAACTATCATGTGATTTGATGCCCTCTTCTGGAATGCGGGTGTACATGTAGCTAGAGCACTCATATACATAAAATAAATAAATAAATCTCAAAAGAAGTCCAAAGTAGGTTCCTTTCCCTTCCTCTTGTGAGGACACGGTAAGTAGATGACCAGCTATGGACAGAAAGCAGGTCCTTATGAGATACAGAATCTGCTGAGCCCTGAGCAGAGATTTCCCAACCTCCATCACTGTAAGAAAAAAAATTTACTGGTTAGAAGCTTCCAAGTCAATGGTGCTGTGATATAGAAAGGCAATAGACTGCACTATCCACTGAGGAATGAATAAACAAATAAAATGTGGCATACACATGCAACAGAATATGGCGTAGCCGTCAGAAGCAAGGGCATTGTGACATCCTGCAATAAGGATAAAGCTTAAGAAGACTAAGTCAAGCCGGGCAGTGGTGGCACACGCCTTTAATCCCAGCACTTGGGAGGCAGAAGCAGGCGGATTTCTGAGTTCGAGGCCAGCCTGGTCTACAGAGTGAGTTCCAGGACAGCCAGGGCTACACAGAGAAACCCTGTCTCGAAAAAACCAAAAAAAAAAAAAAAAGAAAGAAAAAAGAAGACTAAGTCAATAAGCCATGCACAGAAGGGTAAACATTCGTATATAAAATACCTGCTGGGCTAATAGAGAAATTTATAAAATAGAGGGGTGGTTATCTGACGGGGGGGAGTGGAATGAGGGAACTGGGTGATACAGTTTCAGTTTTATAAGATTCAGAGTTCTGAGGCTAGGCTGTGATGGTGTGTCCGAATGAGTATGCTTAAAGCTGTTGAACTATGCACTGAAAACAGTAAATCTTATGCTATGTGTGTTTTCCTCCCAAAACATTACGAGTAATGAAAGTTCTTCCTCATATCCCTCTGTGCATCCAGGAATCTACCCTCTTTCTCATTTCCTACAGAAGAGCAGGTGCGCAGGCTGCCAAGGACAGGTGGTACCTGTTGACTGTCTTGGAGGAATCTTCTTTCAATACACAGGTCTTTTGGTGGCTGAATCCAGTACCCACAGATACTCTTTGTTCGAACCAAACTATCCCTATCCCTTTTAAAGATAGCTGCTGCTGTTTGAGAATTGGGAAAAGCCACATTTATAAAATCATTTACCCAACTTTTTTTTTTTTTAATTTTTTGACATATTGAAAGGTCTGCCGGAACTCCACAGCACAAAATGGGTTAGAGACATGTGTCACCAGGTCAACAGACCTTTGTGCCAGGGTCTCTTGAAACCCAAGCCCTCAGAACTCTGGGCACAGCATCACAGAACAGTGGTCTCCATGCAAGGCAGAATGAACTGGAAACCCCCAGGTTAGGCTGCTCTCCGCCTGTCTCTCCAATGAAGCTCCTGCATCAATCTACTCTAGACTTCCCGAGAAGTATCTCCCTCCCTTCCTGTTAAGATGCTCAGTCTATTCCCAGGCGCCCCAATTGGACCACGACCTCAAGGTTTCAGGGAAATACAGTTAACTGAATACAGCAATGTGTCTCAGAATCCAAATGTCAATATGATCAGATGCTCAATCTTGTTAGTGGGGAGAAAAATGTAAATGACAAAGAGTTATCACAGAAATTAACAAACTGCATGCGTACCAGGAATGGCCTGGGGAACCAACCAAGGTCTTCCATGTGGGAGGCACGCATTCGACTACTGAGCTGCTGCCACAGGCTGGGAGTGCTTTGATACAGAGTTTCACTATGTAGCTCAGTCTGACTTTAAATCCTCAACCCTTCTTCAGCCTCTGCCCTGAGTGCGGGATTACAGGTACCCATTACCATGGCTAGTTCCTGCACTGTGATATCACACATATACACACACTTATACCACATAAATGGTACAGCTTTTTGTATCCAATTTTCAGCTTTAAGAACATTAGAGTTGTTTCCCTTCCTAAAACATCTGGGTCTCTGAACAGTACATTAAGGTTGAAAAGAAAGACCTTGCAAGGAATGGTGATACACACTTTTAGGCACAGAACTCAAAGGCAGAGGGAGGCAGACTTCTGAGTTTAGTCCAGTGTGGTCTATATAGCAACTGGAACTATATAGACTAGAAGCCCTGTCTCTAAATAAATAAATACCTTATTTTTAGGTTAAAAAAAAATACATTGCATAGGTGATCTAAGAATAAAAAAACCATAAACTTTGTTCTTGTGATCATTCAAAGCTGCAGTTAGATGAAAGATCAGAGTGTCAGCTCTAGTCCGGAAACAGGTCCTGTGAGGGACTTCAACAGAGGTAACTGATTACAAAAGGCACCTCCCCCATGTAGAGAAAGAGACAGACTGAAGTGTACTGCCCAGTAGGAACTTCAAATGACTTGCAAATACTGCCAGATACGTTGCCAACCACAGAGGAAGAGAGCGAGAAATGTCCTGTGTTTCCTTCCACCCCCACCCTCCAGCCAAACCAACCCTGAGAACATTTGCCCAGGGTAGCTCTTTGCCAGAGAGAAGACAGAGTAAAGACCGCCTGAGCACGCCCAGGCAAGGAGGGCACCCGAGCAGCTACAGAGCCCAGCCACTCGGTGTACATGGTATCATTAGAACCCTCTTACATCTGAAGAAAGTTCAGAGGAATTACACAAGAGGTCACAAGCTTCATAACAATTTACTTGTGAAACCAAGATATTAGGCCTGAACAATCTGGCCCCAAAGCCTCTCATCTGCTAACACCACTTTGAAATTATAGTCAAGTCGGATGAACTATTAACAGAATCAAACAAAAGGGAAAACAATCTAAAGATTAAATTAAGTTACTCAACAACTACCTTGCTTTGTTTTCTGTGTCTGTGATAAACACTGTGACCAAAAACAACCTGATGGAGAAAGGGTGTGTTTGGGTTGTAGGTCAGGGTCCATCATCACGGCAGAGAACAACAGGAGTTCAAGGCAGAAACCGGAAGCAGAAACTGAAGCAGAGACACAGAGGAACACTGCTAGTGGTTCGCTCTTCCTCAGCTTGCTCAGTTTGCTACCACAAAACTACCTCGGACAATTCTCCAAAGCATTATACTTTCAAGTTTTACTGTAATTTGCATTCAGTCGTGTTCATGGGTCCTGCTCACACTGGTCTCCGTGTAGGGGCGGGACTTCCACAGCAGAGCCAATGGCTGAGACCTGTCAGTTCTCACCTGGCTTTTTGCTCTGTTTCCACACTTGGCACCTGTGATGATTTGTATATGCTCTGCCCAGGGAGTGGCACTATTAGAAGGTGTGATGTTAGGTGTGGCCTTGTTGGAGTAGGTGTGTCACTGTGGGTGTGGGTTATAAGACCCTCATCCTAGCAACCTGAAAGTCAGTATTCTGCTAGCAGCCTTCAGATGAAGATGTAGAACTTTCAGCTCTGCCTGCATCCTGGCTGCTGGATGCTGTCATGTTCCTGCCTTGTGGACTGAACCTCTGAACCTGTAAGCCAGACCAATTAAATGTTGTCCTTATAAGAGTTGCCTTGGTCATGGTGTCTGTTCATAGCAGTAAAACCCTAAGCCAGCACGCAATGGCTGAGCCAGTGAGTAACGTGATGCTCTGATGTGCACAGGGTCAGTCCTGCAGGGAAGTCCTGGAAGGCATGTTGCAGTCACCCTTTCTATACCACACTGTGGAAGCCTAGAAACAGTTCCTATAAATTTTATTTTTTTAATGATCAGTTTTAGGATTTTAAAATGGGGTCAGGGTGATTGATGACCCAAAGCTTAGGACCACTTATTGTTCTTAGAGAGGACCAAAGCTCTGACCATAGCACTCACACGGGGCAGCTTACAATCACTTGTACAATCAGCTCCAGGAAATCGGATGGCCTCTTCTGACCTCTGTGGATACCCACACTCAGTTATACACCCACACACAGATATGCACACACACACACAACACACACACACAGCACAATTTAAAATAAAATAATTTTTAAAATTAATGTAACTATAATCATTGCAGAAACTTGAAAACACACACCAAAAAGGAAAATTAGTTTAAGAAAATTAAGATGTCCATGTCATTATCATAAAGTAATCGAATTAATATTCTGTAGTACTTCCTTCTACTCTGTTATTCTGTCTTTCAAGACATAAAATTGGAGTCCTATGCCAGGACTTTACAGGATTCGTTTTTATAATACTTTAGTTTATATCTTGCTTTTCTTTCCCCTCTTAAATTATTTCATAAACTTTTTTCCACAGCATGAGAAATAGTAGCTTAATCGTCCATCGTATCAATCCCTAGCACTACAAAAAATAATAATAATAATTCTTTCATCTGGTCTGCTCTAGGTTAACTACTTTCTCTGTTGTTAGACATACTTTGTTTCCAATTCTTGCTATTTACAGTCCCTCTTTAAACTTCCATGGCCAAAGATCACTGCTTACATTTGAGGGCTTTGGATCTTTTAAATCATTAATATCACAAGGGAAGAGCTAATGCTTGATTGGTTCACCCAAATTTCTATCTGAGATGGAGCAGCCATTGTTGAATGAGTGAATGACTTTCTCATTCATTCTTTAAGATATCAATCTCCAGAAGGGAGGTGCCCAAGCCAACAGGCTTTAGAGCATATTGAAAGCTCTAAAGACAAGTTGCCAATTGCTTCCTGGCAATTGTGTGCACACAGCTCCCAGCAGAGTCTGAAACCCTCCATCCAGACCCGGTGCCCTTTCCTTAGCCTCCTCCACCTCAGTGAGTCCTTCCTCCTCCATCCTGGAGTCCTTCCTTCACCACGTCCTGATTGTTGGGCCTCAAGAGCATCTTAGAAAGAAAAGAAACCCACAAGTCTGCTTTGAGGGTCCTCCATGGCGTCTGGAGTCTCCCTTCATCTGGAAAAGCAAAGAAATCCTTTAACATCTTTCAAAAAGAAGCATGCAGCCTTCTTTCACTTAAGAAAAAAAAAGTGATTCCTGGCAACCTCCACAGAGAATCTGTCAATGTACTTTAAATGCCCTGAAAGGGTCTCTAGCCACTGTACTAGAGATTTATACACTCGTCTTATTGTCTCACCAATCATTAAAATCATAGATTTTATTTTTAAAATAAAAATTAAATTGCTCATTCCTTTTAAAGAGGGAGGGCTTTCTTTTGCTTAGCTGCACAGAGGAAGGGGGCGGGGCAGAATCAATTGTAAAATAGGCAAGAGAAGTGACTGTGCGTACAGTTGGATATAGTTCTTCAGATTTAGATTTTTAAAGTGACTTAAAACATCTAGTGAGAGAAGCTGTCTCAAAATCTAAAGTAGAGAGTGATGGGACAGAGAGACGCCTGATGTCTAACTCTGTCTTCCACTTGCGGGCACACAGGCACTCCCACCCCTCCCCCCACCATACACACACTAAAGGTAAAGGTTTTTTCTCATAATTTCCATATAGCTCCTACAGTTGCTGAGGTATGTTCCTACAAGGCTAGCTGGTATGTTTATTGTTGGTACAGTACAGAAGGGCTTCTTATTAACAAAGATCATAATCTTAGCAAACAATCCCTCAAAGGGTTTGCTGATCCAGTTTCTACAATGAAGAGCCTATCTTCTAAATTCTTCCCAAGGTACTGTTCATGTCCACCCGGCTCTTGCAGGGTGGGCAGGGTACAGAAGAGAACAAAACCTCACTCTCCAGAAAGGTCTAGCCTCAAGGTCAAGTTGCTGGTGATTACAGAAGTCTCCATGAGGCTTGTGTGCAGATTGGGATGTAACTGTGGCTGGCCTCTGAGGGGACCCAGCCTCCTCTGTACAGAGACTGCTCTCACTAGAGACAGCACCCGTATGGTCACTTTGGAAATGGTTTCTCCAAACGCGCTAACACACAGGGACACAGTTATACCCACAAAGTCTGTACCTGCAGGCCTAAAGGTTTTCAATGCCTTTCTTTTATAAATATATTCTAAATTTTGTATTCCACCACAAAGACTTTTTAAAAGTTAACCCTTTGACTCCATTTAGTTAAAAAAAAAAAAAAAAAACTGCTCAAAAGTCTTCATCAAGACACAGGGGTTGCACTTGGGTAGTTCAGCTCAGATGAAGACTCTGTGGTGTCCGGAAGACTGCTTGTGTGGCTCCCTCTGTGGGCTGCTGTTCCTCCCTCCCACCGCCAGGTACATTCAAGTGGCTTCTCGTATGAGCAAAAGCTCCAAAAGGGGTGCAGAGATGAATTTAATAATGGTTACAGCTTGGCCTGGAGAGATGGCTCAATGGTTAAGCACACGCATTACTCTTCCAGAGAATGTGAGTTCGATTCCCAGCCCCACACCACCTGACTCATGACCACTTGTGACTCCAACTCCAGGAGCATTCACTCTGGACTCTTGGGCACCCGCAGAATGCATAGACCCACACAGTGAAGTACATGTAATTAATAATAATAATGCAACAGTTTAAATAATGGTTTCAGCTCACCTGGGCAGTTTTGGGGACACTGATTCCTGTAAAAATGAGCTTACAGGTAAATACTGGGTTGCTAAGCAGCCCAATAAAAATCTGTTCAATCTTCAATTAGAGTGTATTTCGGAAGGACTGGATGTGGTGGCCCATGCCTTTACCCCAATACAAGGCAAGGCAGCGAATCTTTGTGAGTTTGAGACCAACCTGGTCTACATATCGATTTCCAGACCAGCCAGAGCTATACAGTGAGACCCTGTCTCAAACAAAACAAAACAAAAACAAAACAAAAACCAAAGAATATATTCTGGGAATATACTGCATTCCTCTCCTATGGATTTGTACACACACACACAACACAACACAACACACAAACCACACACACTGGGTATTTCCAAACCCCAATTTAACAGATTTTTCGCTGTCCTAATCTAACACAGAGCTTATACATAATTGGTCAAAAAATATCTCTGTACTCGGAGGTCAAGGAAGCAGCTCAACTGTTGAATGTGTTGTGTTCGGCACGTGTGACGTCCTAGGTTCACACAGCGTCACAAAACATAAATGATAGTTTAATTTTCAAAATCTGTACCTCAAAACTTTAACCAGTTCTCAGATCCGTCATTGGGGAAGCAATCACTGAGACACAATGTGACCATGGATACAAATGCACTACCCCTTCAGCCTTGACAGAGGAAGAAGAAAAAGAAAGGAAATGTATAGCATAAATGGACAAGAGTTAGGTCAAAGCCAAAGGTTGGGGGGTCAGATCTTGGTCTTATTAAACTTTTTAAAACCAATAAATATGATATTTATTGATATCATGATCATTTGTATTACTTCCACAGAAGAATAGATATAAGTTAAGGATGGCTGTGGAAACATGGTCTAATGCTTTGCAAAGGAAAATATTCCTTTGTAGAATGGGCCAGTCTTGGGAAGACACAGACTGTATTTCAAATACTGTCCACAAGATGGCAGCAGCATCCTCAAGTTCTCAGTTGGCACAAAAGGCATTCCATTCAGTCTGCATTCCCCGGAACCCCACCCAAGACAGGCATCTCTGGGACATATTTTAGGTGGAAGGTGACCAGCACCACCGCATCTAAAGGATGCCCTTTCTTCTGGAATGCTCTGGAAGTTTACGACTAGACAGACAAAAATGCTTCTGTCTTGAGAAAAACCGGAAACCACCCATTCATTCACGTATTCACTGAGATTCTGCTCGATCTCGTGCTTCCTGCAAAGAGGGGCCGCAGGGATCTGTTCCCGCGGCCTCGCAGTCAGTTTACACACAGTCTACCAAATCGAAGGGTCTTCCATTCAGTTAAAAGTCACCATCCTGCAGACTGCGGCAGAGCACAATGAAACCAACCCCGGGATGGAATGCTCGCAAGGACTCCGCTCTCTAAACTGTCAAGAACAACAGAGAGTTCAAAGGAAGAGAACCTGTGGAGTTAAATCAGGACTGCGGGTTCGCCCACCTGTAAAACGACTTAAGTTCTTTTTTTTTTTTTTTTTTCCTGTAGCCTGCTTGAAGTTAAAAATCTGGGCCGGCTAATGGAAGTTGCCACCTGGAATGTCTGGGGCAGTAGTGCAAGGTTACATTCCAGGCTCCTAGCAAAAAAATGTCAGCAATTTGCCTTTTGTCAACTGCAAATTAAAGTAATTTCCACGCAGAAGGTTTCTCCTGCTGGCAGTGAGCACCCAAAACACTAGGGCGCTTGCAGCAAGCTGTGACCTGTCCCCCATCCCCAGGGCCACCACACCTGAGGTTGGATGCACCTTGGAGCTGCAAAGAGTGGCTGTCTTCCCTCTGAAGTGCCAACCAGATGGGCATTACTGAGGTACAGAGAAGCCCATCTTCCTAGTCCCTCGCCTTTCTCATAGCACTCTCTAGAGCATAGCGGTCGGGGGCCTGAACGGCTCTCAAAGGCTCATAGAGAGGTGAGTCTGTACGCTGTCGTTCCTGGCCTGTGATGAACGTGTTGGACAGATGTGGTGCTGTTATAGACACATCATCCAATCCTCTGTGGTAAAAGAGACATTACAGTCATCATAGATGAGGGATCTTTGGAGCAAGAAAAGAGTGGGGTTTGAACCCATTTGTCAACCTCCTGACTTCCTGGGGCCCCAAACAGGCAGCCAACTGCAGAGGTGACTAGTGAGACTTGTCCTCACACAGACTTAACTCTGAGGCTGGAAACTACGTTGGCTCTGCACTTCCCATGCAACAGGGAGGGAAGCCAGTCCCTAGTGTTCAGATAAACTGCAAATGAAGGTCAGTGTCTTCACAGGCAGACAGCATGCTTAGCTGGCCAATCACATCACTAAAAATTACTAACACACACATACACACAAGCATGCACACACACATGCACACATGCACACACCATTCTGTATCCAAAGCCAGCCTGACTGAGGACTTCGAAGATTCTAGAATCAAGAACCTCCCAATCCTGCACTTCTGCACGCATGTCACTTCCATCAGAGTCCCACACTTCATGACCAGCCCTGGGACTCTACCGTTTGTCCTAACCTGTGACCTTTCTGAGTCTCCTTTTCCTGGTCTATCAGGTCAGTTGACCTGAGATCTCTTTCAGCTGAGACACCTCTCAGGGCTACAGTTTATGACTGAGCCCTGGGGTGGTGGGGGTGGGGTGGTGGGGTGGGGTGGTGGTGGGAGGTTCGTTTTCACAATCTTTGCCTCTCTTCCTCTTCCCATACACACCAGGAAGGCTTTGTAGATAAGGAAAGCAAGATTTACAGATAAGAATCCAGGACTTCTCCAGGAACGCCATCAGTAGAAACCAAGTGGATGACCTTTTGAGCCTTTCTGGGTTAATGGACAAAATACCCCAAACTGAGTGGCTTATAAGCAACAGAAATGTATATCTCACAGTTCTGGAGCTGGGAGTCCAAGGTCGGGTGGGGAGGGCGTGGCTCTCTGTGTCGGGTAAGAGTTAGTTGATAGAATGAACAAAACTTCAGCTGCAGGAGTCCCAGAGGAATCTGCTCTGTCCTGTTCCAATTCCAATATATCAATGAAAGGGATAGGAAATGTAAAAGTTAGCCGACAAAGGAGACTTGAACAATGTATCAGAGAGGGACAAGAAACAGATGGAGGGACAGTGACCCCACACCTATCTTTCGAAACCAACATGAGATTTAGGTTAAATGGTTCTGGTGAGGGTCAAATAACATGGGGAATTAAGCAGCCCCGTCAGAGTGTGGTCTGCTGGGCCACTGGCATCTCTGTTCCCGCAAGGTGGGCTGAGGCAGTCCTTATTGCTTGACAGATCCCTGTCTTCTTGGGAGATATTAGCCCTGCTCCAAAGCCTTGCTTTCAAAGATAATCACCCTCGTCTGGGGCAGTGTGTCCTGCCAGCCTCTGCTGTTTCTGGAATCTACGGTGATTGCAGGGTTAGGATTTGGACTGGAGACCTTCAGGCACCTTTTAGAGGTCTGGAACAGGACAGTGTAGGATTCCTCTGTTACTCTTATCTTTGTGCTTTCAACCTGGAGGGGACTCAGATAGGCTAGTATCACCGTTTCTAGATAGATGCTCTGTGAGTGATTAACAAGCGGATATGCCAAGGTAAGCATGTGACCCAGGGCCCGGCAAAGCTGGCTTTACTTCATCCTGCTTTCAGTTACCTTGTGGGCCCAGCTGAGGGTCAGAGTCTTTCCAAAACCAAACGTGACTTTGAGTAAGCATCCTTACAAATCAGCTTCCTGGTTCAAAGGCTGCATTTTACTACAGTCACTAACCCCGTTCATGAGGGGAAGAGCCCCTCCCCCTCGGACCTTATTTGCAGATACCCTTGTGTCAGGGATTGGGTTATGTAGATTTTGGGGACAGGAGCGTTCAGTCGGTAACACCAAAGCCCCAGTGTTTCTCGACCTCCCCTGAAATGAGCCGTTTGCAAAGGCTTCCTCTCTATCCCTCACACCTCCTCCATTTGAAGCCCTCATCCACTTACTGGTCTCCATCTCACCCCCTCATCATGCTATCCACCTTCCATGCCTTTGTTTCTAGAAAACTTCAGAACCTTAACTAATATGGATGTCCCTTGGCTCCTTGACCTCCGGCCCTCTAAGGTCCTGTCATTGTTGATCGTGCCTCTCCCCTCCAGCCCAGACACCACCACTCTACTCCCAAGACTTAGAACGCCAAGCCTGTAACTCCCCATCACCCAGCCCTGGACCGCCTTCCTTGGCTTCACCCGAAGACAACAGCCATCTTGCCCCTCCCTTAGGCCTCTCATCTCTTTTTGCCTGCCCCAAAGCTTATGCGAACCAACGACTCCTCTGTTTCCGTTTTTTAAAGCTTTAGTTACTTTTATTTCATGTGTTATGGGTGTTTTGCCTGCGTGTATGTCTGTGCACCATATTGCCCTAAACCGGTGGATCCTTGAAAGTCACAGACAGTGGGTTGGAATCACCGACTAAGAAAACAATGTCGACAGCCTCCTGTGTCCTGGTCACCCACCCTTCCTTTGAGACAGGCAGTGTATACTGACCAACTCTGTCAGCTGCCTCCCACCCTCCTTCTCCCTCCTCTGTTTCTCTTTTGGGTTTCTTTAAGACAAGGTCTCACTATGCAGCCCAGACTAACCTCAAATTCACTCTATAGTGCCCTTGCCCTCGGGGATTTGAGACCCTAGGGAAGGGTGGCGAAAGAATGAAGACAAGAGACTCAAAGAATTCGAGCAAGTCTGGGGTTCTGATCAAGCTCTGAAACTTTAATTTCAGGGGCAGGTTATAAAGACACAGCAAAACAGGAAGTTTGGGCGAGGGTCATTGCTTAGGCTATCCCACTACTGAATCATCATTGTCTAAGACCATCCCACTGCCGTATCCTTATTGCCCTAGACCATCCCATTGTCATAACGGCTCCCAGGAAATGCCAGACGTTCTTTAAGTTCCTGGGACTTGAGATAGTGAACGTCCTTTCTTAACCTTGTACTGATTAGGCTTTCCAGAAAGCAGGTAATTCCCTGAGGTTCTCTTAGGACAGCAGGTAGTTTCCTGGGTTTGGCTCCCAGCATTATAGCCCAAGTTTAGCCTCAGATTTCTGGCAATCTTACTGCCTTAGCCTGCTGAGCCTTAGGGTTACAGGACACACCTCTGGAAGACTGTCCTCATCCTGACTAC
This sequence comes from Mastomys natalensis, assembly GCA_021653895.1. Lineage (NCBI taxonomy): Eukaryota > Metazoa > Chordata > Mammalia > Rodentia > Muridae > Mastomys > Mastomys natalensis. The sequence goes on along the minus strand of JAJTUV010001235.1, from coordinate 349,803 downwards.
TCAGAAATGCCACTCTTCAGTCACCGACCTCACCTCACTTCTCCCTAGTCCTAAACAAGGTGGAAGAAACAGCATCCAGAGGGACGAGGAGAATGTGCAAGCCTGGCCTTCTGGCTGTCCCCTTCCACCTGGTCTGGTCCCTTACATCATCTCTTTCCTCCCTCTTTTCCTTCCTCCCTCCCTCCCTCTCCATTCCTTACTTCTTTCTCCCCTTCCTTCCCTCCTCCCTTCTCTTGGACAACATCTTCCTATTATAGTCCAGGCTAACAAAAATTCACCTCCTGCCTTCCAAGTACTAAGATTTCACACACCCACAGATTTGCCCAGCAGATCATATATACATTGTCCAACCACACTTCAATATGGCTGTCCATTCTTCATCAAATTCAAGCACAAAAAGAGAGTTTTCCCTAATCTCTGGGTCTCCACAGCCAAAGCTCAAGTGTCCTATGAGTTTCACTCAGTTTGTTTTTTATCCCTGTTGACCTGTCTTAGGGCTGTGGCCCCATGATGGCGTGAAACCACCACACAGTGGGTTGTTGTGAGCTCTGAAGATGCCATGTGCACAGTGCCATTGTGCGCTATTGATAGCTTTGTTGGCGTTTTCTCCCCGACCCTGAATTTCTCTTGACATACAAGCCTCTTTGGTGTAGAGACCCTTATGTACCCCAGAAAACCTAGAAGCTTTCTGTGCACACAGTAGGTATGAAATGGGTGCTGCAGACTGCTTTGTAACCTTCAGCCATTTCCTGTAGTTTAATTTCAATAAACCACAAATGTTTTTTTCCACCCTGGACTTGGCTGCCTAACGGTTTCAATCCTTTGAAAAGGAAAATGACTCCCTTATTTTTTACTTAGTCTCTGCAGAGTGAGGGGCCTTTGATGTTCCAAAGGCCTTTCAAAAAGGCCTCCTTAGAAATAAGAGCTTGGCTTTTGCCACGGGAAGTGAACTTGAACCCCAAAGGTTGTGCTGGGACCCCAGAGTCCCAGGCAGGCGCTCACTCACGAACTCCAAGCCTGACCCCCAACTCAGGGCTCCAAAAAATGCCATTTGCAACCTCTTCAGCCTTCTCAAAGCTGTCATTTTGGTCAGCCCCACCGGGCATTTTGACAAATGCCTTTGCTAATTACTTAATTATTTTGGCCTGTACAAGTGTGGGAGCTGTTTGCTTAAAGAAAAGAGGGCTTAGCTAGTCCATTCTTATCCGAGCAGGCTCGAAAGTAGTCAACCTCAATCCTATTAAAGTGTTTGGGTAACTAAGCACCCCCACCAGTCAAATTAACTCAAATGCATTATGATGCAAGTCGCCAAAGTCAGCTTGGGCCAGCCCTTGCTTTCTTTTTCCTTTGGTCTGTTTCTTGTGGTTAAAGCTTCTTTTGCATGGGAAAGAACTCAGGGCTTATCTGCTGGCTTTCAATTAGAGAAACAATTAGACTAAACCGTAAATGTGTCTCCGCTGGAATTAGCCGGGAGTGTGAGCCTGTCACCCAGCCATCAACACGGTGGGGTGCAATGGTGGGCCGCAGGAAAGCACCGAAGAGATTCCGCTCTGGGTAGGAGGTTGAACTGGTGACCTGGCCAGCTGGCCAGCCAAATTCTTAATTTCTCTGAGAAATACTGTCTCTCAAAGCATCTTCTCCCGGGGCCTACTAAAGTGCAGCATCTTGCTGAAACCAGTCTGTGTCTTCTCCCTGAACAAAAACCTTGAAGATTGTTTTATTTGGGTCTTTCGAATAAAAAACAAAAACAATCTCAAACCAACCCTCAAACACAAGTTGCACTTGGAGGGCCAAGTGATCCTACACCATTCTTCTTGCTAAATGCCCATGGGCCCACCCAGAGGCTGGCTTGGTACCTGAGGATGGTGGATGCAGGAGAAGCTATTGACCATCCTGCTGGGGTGCCCCTGAGGGGGAGTTTGGGAACAGTAGTCCCTGAAAGTGACTCACAGAGGGCTCCAATTAAGGTTCGACCTAGGTATTTGTTTGCACAGCTGGGAGCAGAGACACTGAGCTGACCCAGGGTCTTTCTCTTGAAAATGCAATGAGGTAAAGCTATCTCTAAAAAATCCCAACAGGGGGACCACCTCAGAGCTCCTGACTAGGTACTTTCAGGGAAGAGAGGAATATCCCTCAGGGATAAGTTCATATGCACAGTGTGTGTGTGTGTGTGTGTGTGTGTGTGTGTGTGTGTGTGTGTCTTGCATGCACGTACAGGTATCCACAGAGGCCAGACAATGGGTTGTGAGCCATCTGTCTGGGATGCTGAGAACCGAACTCTGGTCCTCTAAAAAGAACAGCATCTGTTCTTAACCTCTAAGCTCAGCTCCCATTCTTACAAGTGAGGAAACCTGAGGTCTGTAGAGGTGATCTGTTGTTTTAAAGTCCTCCCAGTCAGAAAATAAGAGAAGCATGACTAAACGGAGGGAGGTCCATCTCAGACGGGGCCTTAAATGCTGTGCAAGAGGCTGGGGCTCAGATCTCTGGCACTGCACAACAGACACAGAAGTAAAACACGGCAAGTATGGGTTTCATTTGTTGAAGGAGCTGAAAAGATAAAGGGTCCCAAGGATGCCTCTCCTAAGGGGTGTGCAGGAGCTGGGGGCAGGGGTGGGGTATACTTTAAAGTTCCAATGGGCTATAAACAGAAAACAGAGGTGGTGGGAAGGTGGCCCCTTTTCAGATCGCACTCCTTGAATTAATCTGCATCTCATCTCCCTTCCAGTTAAATATCAAGAGAACTGTGGTCTTGATAAAAGGATGTTAAACTTAACTGGGCAAATGAACATGTACAAAATGGTTAGAAAAAGTTCAGAGATAGTGAGGAAAGAGTCTTCCTACTAAATATTGAAATAAGATATGGAACAGGAAATGTAGAAGCAGTTGGGCTTTACGGTGCCCTGTGGAGACAGGAGCAGGGACTGGGAGAGGTTCAGGCCCCTTTAAGCTACATAGCAAGACCCTGCCTGCAAAGAAGAGAGAGGGCAGTGTCATAAACTAGAGGAGTCTAGAGGTGAGTAAACACATCTAGAAATTTTACTTGTGATGAAAGAACCATTTGGTGAAGATATTGAGTGAGAGATTATTTGAGGCTCATTGATAATCTCAGGGAACAAAATGAAATTACACTTTTCAGTCTTCAACATCAAGTAAACTTCAGGTGGAGTAAAGTTCAAATCTTAAAAATGAAAACCAAATGTGTCCATGAAAATATGTCAAATTAATCAATTCGGTGTAGAGAGGAGCTGTCTACACCGATCACAAGAAACAAACCCCAAAGAATTCATGCTCCTCTCCCTCCCTTCCTCTCTCTCTCTCTCTCTCTCTCTCTCTCTCTCTCTCCTCTCTCTCACCTAAAGTTCTCTTGCCTCAGTTACCATTTCCCAGCAAATTGATGGATTTGACCCCCCCCCCACCAAAAGTGTAATGTCTATATGGTAACAATGTATGCGATTGACAAAATGATATAAATAAAGCTGGGGAACCTGTTTATAATCTGCAGCTGGTGAGAAGATTATTGTCTTCCATGAGCAGTAAGACGATCAGGCAATTCCAGCACTTAGGAGGCTGGGAGACCAGAGGCTCAGTCGGAGGCTTCAGAGAAAAAAGGGCTTCCTGGTTTATAAAGAACTCACACCCATCAGCAAGGTCTATGTATACAGCTCAACAGAAGAAGGGCAAAAATTAGTGTGATCAGGCTGTTCACGAAAGAAAAGAAGGAGGGCACGAGGGCACGGGCAGAATTTTCAAAGGTGCCACTCTAACGCGTTAGGCAATGTCCCCGTGACTGACGTTGGTGATTGTTAACTACATGACTTAGGGGCTCATTGCTTGTTTTGCTCTCCCTGAACCAGCTCTTCAGTATGAAGAGTTCCAGGCATTTCCTGAGAAAGTGAAGCCTGCCTAGAAATCCACAGCTAGGCCTAAAGGAAGTGGTCGGATGCACAACACACAGCTTTCTGGCCCAGTCCATGCAAGCTGGAGGAGGAAAAGACCTCAGCTGTCTATCCATCCTTTATCGCATCCTTACCGATCCTGTTAACGCCCTAGGACTTCTGGCACCATGAACATGGGTGATTTTCACGCTTCTGCATGGGTTGGGCTACCTTGCACCAGAGAACCCAGGATTGTGGTGACAGGAAGCCTCCTCCCAAAAGGTGGTCCTCATACTTAGTGGAATTGGTCTGGTGCTCCCGGGTCCCGCGGCGCGCGCGCAGCGAGTGTGTTTCATTGTCACTATTTTGCAGATCAACCACAGCAATCCTCTTGCTGGGGTTCCAGGTATACTACTACTAATAATAATTACTATCTACACCATAGGCTATCTAGGGGCTGGGTGCCACTTTGGCTCGGCTTGCTATGGGAGTAGAGCCGAGGGCTTCAGGTTACAGGAGACAGGCTATCTCTAGAATGGAAACTCTGGGATTTGGAAAGGAAATCAATATTTTGGGGATCCCCTGCTCCCCAGTTTCTCTTACACCAGGCTTGGAAATAGAATGTCCAGAGTGGAAGTGGGGTGGAGAGGTAGGGGAACCCCCTCCTTTCTTCACTAGCCTTCCATTGCTTGCCTTTCCTTTCAGGGAGATAAAGCCTTGCATTCCGCAATTAGCAGCCAGACTTTCAAATGCAAATTCCTGGAGGAGTTTAACCTCTCTAGAGGTATTTCCACTTAGGTGTTAATTACAATCGCCTCCTTCCTGGGAAAGACTCCGGAGGAACAAAGCCTGGTAGGACCCTTGGCCAGAGGTGACAGCCGGGTAGCGAGGTCGAGGGCATTTCCCAATCCCCCCCACCCCCCACCCCCCACCCCTTCTAAACTGGGCTTGCGGAGGCTGCGCTTGTGGCTCCCTCCCGGCACCTTCTTGACTGCAAACAAGTCTCAAGGCAAAGTAGAGTCAGAGGGCAAAAGTACCCCCCAGTACCCCCCCCCAGTCCGGTCTTCTGCTTCTCAAGCATGACCACACCTGGAGGATGTGCAAGCTTTGGAAGGGAAGATCCAAAGGGCGGAAGACAGTCCAATCCAGTCATAGGAGCTTGTTCCCAGTGGCCTTGGAGGACAAAAGCTGGAAACCAGTGAAAGCCTCCAGGAGAAGAAAGCACAGGGACTTAATTCAGCCCTTGACATAACAGATGAAAGGAAGAGCGCCTGAAGACAAAATGGGGGCTGGGGGAGTTCTTAAAATTCACAAAAATCGTACACGCATTTCAGAGGGACGAGAAATCAGAACTCTGCCCCAGAGTCCAAAGCAGACTCTCTTCGTACAGTAATGAGATGGTACTCTGTGCCTTGTGTAGTTCACTACTATTCCTCACCCTGCAACACACTGTGGACATCTCTCTATAGCAATGTGCTTGACAGTAGCTTAAATGCTCTATAAAAATAAGTTTTGTTTTGTTTTACTGATTTCAAAAGCAACGAATAGCTAAGAGGTACTGTAGAAAATGCTACCAAAAAAGTAGAGAAAGAAGAATCCCAAGGCGTCTACAATCCCATTACTTTGGTCTGTCTGGTCCGTGGACCATGAATGTCAGTAGGAAGGGAACTCTGACCAAAGGCTTAGCACTAAAACAGACATTACCTCCAGTCCAGAACCTTGCTGCCAAGAATGGATAGGGAGGTTAGTGTGACATGGAGGTTCACCTGTCCCTGACACTCCAAGCCAGATGTATTCTGCTTTCTCATGAGGCTGACAAGTCCCTGTCCTTGCTAGTCTACCAGACTCTTTTGTTGCTTTTCCCCAGGAATATAAGAAGAAGTATTCAACAGCTTGTCATGGAATTCTCACAGATAGTCCAGTCTCCAACGCCCTCACTAGCCACCAGGATAAAGAACAGACCATCCAGGATGCAGGCTGAGTAAATGCCTGGACTCCATCAATCTGTTTGTGCCTCCCTCCCTTGGCTTGTAGCGTTTCCCAACCTGAAGTACACTTCCATTTCTTCACATAAGCTGTGGTCACTATGTGCTATGGTCAAAACATGGTTTGTCCCCTCCAAAATTCATGTTGATGACCAGTCCCCAGCATGGTGCCCCAGCATGGTAGGAACTTTGAGGGATGTTTAGGCCAAGAAAGACCTACACACAAATGAATGTCTTCTTATTTGCTTAAGTGGACTGATCATCTTTATGGAAGGACTGAAATAGTTGCTACAAGAAAAAGTTAAAAAGAAAGAAAGCAAACAAGTTTACCCATTGTGTTTTCACACACACACACACACACACACACACACACACACTCCTATTTGGCCTTTCTGTGATGAAGCATCATGAAGTTCTCACCAGAAGCCAAGATGTCAGTACCATGATTTTGAAATTCCCATCCTCCAGAAATGTAAGCCAAAATAAACTTCTTTATAAATTACTGTCTTGGGTACTTTAGCGATGGGAGACAACAAATGTGCCCAGGCTCATCTGGTCTCCGAAGCTAAGTAGGGTCTGACCAGGTTAGTATTTGGATGAGATAAATAGGACACAGTATGCTTTGACATTCGTCTTCTCTAAGACTTTCCAGGCAGGCTCACGTCTTGTTCTCTAACTAGCTCTTGCCAAGTCACCATTCACTAACTAGATTGTGATTTACAGCTAACCATATGTGTGTGTGTGTGTGTGTGTGTGTGTGTGTGTTGTGTGTCTCCATTCATTCACGTAACTGTTCACTTCACTAAATCTCCACCCAAAGGCCAGGACCTGATATTAATGTTCAGTTTGACAAGCCATTTTGCCTCTGGAGAACACTTTGTGAGTCTGAATTCCTGGCTCCAATTTTAAGCGCCTAATATTGGGAGGCAGCTGTGGTAGCCTCTGCCTGTAATCCTCACTCCAGAGGCAAGAGGATCATGGGTGGGAGACCAGCCTGGGATATCCTCAGCTCATCCATGGTCCCTTCCTTGCTCCCCGCAACAGTTCCAGTCACCCCAGGCCTTTCTTATGCTGGGACCTTGTGTCTCATCTCCCTTGAATAAGACTAAGTCTCCAGACATACTTATGCCTCTGTGTGCTATTTGGAAGTTCCGTTTGTCTTTCAGTCATTTCTAACATGTCCAAGTTAGTAATTTGCATAGCAAAGAAGCATTTTATAGCTCATCTTTGCTAATATCAGCAATAGATATAGGCTGTTTCTCTCTTTGTCTCTCTCTCTTTGTCTGTTTCTCTGTCTCTGTCTTTCCCTGTTTCTCTGTCTCTGTCTCTGTCTCTCTGTCTCTCTGTCTCTCTCTCTCTCCACACACACACACACACACACACACACACACACAAACCTGGGCCCAGCTTCTTGTGTTATTCACCTTAATTTTTAGCTCCATTACAGTCTTTGCCCTGGCCACAGTCTTAAATCACACAAAATGCTTTCAAATGACTCACAGAAACAAAACTCTCTGATCGTTCTTAAGTCTTGATCATTCAGTCATCTGGAAGCAGGAAAAAACAAAGCTTTGAAAGTGTACGTATTGAACCCAGAATAATCTATCAAAGTCTGTTGCAGCTCAACCTACTGTTGTAATCTCATCTCTGTGTAGCTCACTTGTGGTCCTCACTCTTCCATCCTGAGTCATAATTCACTTGCTACCCTCAGGCTTATAAGATGACGGTATGTAATATCTATAAAGTTGTCAAATCCATTACTGATGCTATTCCCCCATTGCCTACCTGTTGCCAAACAAGAAAGCCTATGCACCACACTGAGGGCAAAGCCTAGCACCAAGGGCAAAGTATGTCTTGCCCAGAGTCAGAGGGGTCAAGGGAGGAGACAGGGATGCCAGACCCATGAGTTCCTCCATTGGCCCAGACACCTCCCTGGTTTGGTGGCTAGTGAATCCCCAATGCTCATGGTCACAGGAAACTGAATTCTCAAACCATGGCACTGCTGGACACAGGGCTGGAAAACAGGCTGTGACGGAAGGAGCCACCTTGCCTTAGACAGGTGACACGTCTGAGAATCAGAGCTCAATTCTTTCTAAATGAAACCAGGGTTCCCTGAGCCCTAGAAGCCAGAAACTCCTGTGACTTCTCCTGTGTCCTCCAACTGAAGTGAGGACAATCATCCAGGAAAGATGGGAGGAAGAGGGAGGGACAGACCTCATTAACAGGAGCCTGGGTCTATTGGGTTCAGACCCATTGGGGTTAAAAGCCTGTAGAGAAATGTCACACCTACTTGTAGAACTCTTTACAGCAGGAAGTTAGAGAGACAGGCCTCAGAGGTGAAGTCCTAGAAAATGCTGGCAATAGCCAGAAAATTGACATTTTGGTACCCTCCCCCAGGAGATACCAGGTAGGAGACAGTAAATGCCTTTTCAAAGATGTCCTGTCCCCTTTGTCAGACTCCTGACTGCTGGCATGGGTGGATTCAGAGACAGAGTGGGCCAGGTGCTTAATTTTTCTGTGAAGAAGTCTGGTGCAGATGTGTTTAATAAAGATTATTTTCATAACCATGCGAACTGTGGACTCAGTGACCACGATGCTGCCCAGCATTTGGGAAACACACCCGAAACCCAGTACAATATAATGATGAAGCACTGTGCTCACTGCTCATTTCTCAAGGATTCGGTGTCTTCATCTTCAGAAGGGCTATGAAATACATACTGTCAATATTTCCTTTGAAACCCTCAGAGCTGTGTGGCAAGGCTTCTGTGGGAATAGCACACCTGCAGAAGGGCCAGGGCAAAACCATCAATTCCAGGGATCAATTCCATCAATATTTCTTCAGGAACACATGGGGTGATTACATGAAGAGGGAAAAATAAAGGATGTGTGGTGTGGTGAGGAGAAGTGTAGTTCAGATTAGACTTCACAACAGGAACAGGGACAGTTTTAGACTTGGGTTCAGTAGTGCACATCTGTAAGCCCAGCACTTTAGGGGTGGAGGCAGGAGGATCAAGAGTTCAAGGTCGTCTTCAGCTCCATAGTAAGTTGAAACTGGGACCAATCTATGCTACATGAAGCTGTTCCCCCTCCTCTCTCCCCGTGTGTGTGTGTGTGTGTGTGTGTGTGTGTGTGTGTGTGTGGGGTGTTAGTTTCAATTTTTTAGGCTGAAGATCTATAAAACTGCGTCCCAAAGCTCCAAATGACATGGAATTCCTGGGAGTGGGTGGCTCACGCCCTCGACCCCAGCTATAAGAAGTGTTGAGGGCCACAAGTAAGAGGATAGCCCAGGTGATTTGGTAAGACTCTATCTCAAGATAAAGTTCAAGGGGATGGAGGTGTAGCTCAGTGGTGGAGTGCTTGCCCAACAAATGCAAAGCCCTGGGTTCAATTTTTAGAGCCTTGCCACACACAAACACACACAGAAGTCCTCATTCAGTCATTATGCATTGAGAGGTCTGGGTGGATCTCGATATTCAAGTTAACTGTTACTATTGGCTAGTCCACTGTTGGCCCACAACTTCAAAAGCTGTTAAGTCATAGAGAGTATCTCACAGGTCGATTGACCTTAGCATGACCCAGGAAGAAGCTTTTCCAATCTTGTGCCTTGTCTAAGTATACAGTGCACTCCTTTATCCCCTTCGTGGAGAACGGAAGAGTTAGTGTCATGTGAAGACCCTCCACATTAACAGATTGAACCATGAAGCTCTGAGATACCCCTGTTCGGTGGTCTTGGTTCCGGGGGTTTCTGGAATCTGTGCCAAAGGTTATTTCAACTAGGAAACAAGAAGATGGTGTTTTCCACTGGGCACCAAAACCCAGAGGGCCAGGCAGGTAATGCAGAGGAACAAAGGGACTTGGGTGTGTGGCTGGCAGCAAGTAGATGGCCTGCCCATCCCAGATGCCACCCACTTAGACTTCTTAGCTGACAGACATAACTGAGCCTGGTATTCCCCAGCCTTTTTACTTTTTAAAGAGATCTTGAAAATCAAACTGTGAAATACCTACCTTTTACCTATTGACCATTCACGTCTTTGATACCTATCAGTGCACCTGTAGGCCTCCTATATAAATGCTACAATGACTGTCATTTAATTGGGAGCTTACTTTGTGTGCAGCAGTGCCTGGCAGGTATTCTATGTGCTACACTCAATCTTGTAGCAACCTTGGAAAAGAGAAGCCATTTATTTGTTTTTTTTTTTTTTAAGAGATGGAGGAAGGGCTCACCATGCAGACCAGGCTGGCTCAGGAAATCTGAGCCTCTCCAGTATCTGGGACTATAAACCATTGTGCCCAGTCTGGTAAGCTGTCAATGGCATTTCACAAAGCAGAAAAACAGACTCAGATTATGAAGTTAGATATACTGGTTAATGTTCTACATGTCAGTCAAAGTGACCTTAGGGCTGGAGAGATGATTCATCTGTTAAAGGTTCGGCTCATAACCAAAACACCAAGAGTGACCTTGGAGGCTCTCATTTTACAAACAGAAGCAATTTATGTCTTTTACTGGAACAGCTCACAAACAACTTATCAATCTTCAACAGGTTAATATCCAAAGCGCTCTAACCAAACCTTAAGCAATAGCACACTGTGAACACAAGCTGTCAAGGCCAAATCCCAAGGCTGAGTGGTTTCTCTTAGAAAAGGATCCTCTCACTGATTCAGAATCCCAAGATTGAGGATTTGGGGAACTGTTTCCGGTGAGGACTCTCTTTCTGCCTTTCAACTGTTATGCTGTGTCCTCACCTGGCCTTTCTTCAGTCTGTACACCCTGGAGTCTCTTGCATGGACTGAGTCCTATTACATCAGAGCCCTCCTCTTTCAGCCTTACTTAACCTAATTTGCTTCCTTAGAGTCACATAACTCCTGTGTTGGTTAGTTTTTTTGTCAACTTGACACAAACCTGAGTCAGTTGAGAAGAGGGAAACTCAATTGAGAATTTGTCCTGTAGTCAAGTCCTTGGGGTCGATTTTCTTGATTAATGATTGACGTGGGAAGGCCCAGCCCACTGTGGGAAGTGCCACCCCTAGGCAGGTGGTCATGGTTGCATCCAAAGCAAGCTGAGTGAGCCAGGAAGAGCAAGCCAATAAGCCGTGCTCCTCTATGGTCTCTGCTTCAGCTCCTGCCTTGAGTTCCAGCCCTAATCTCATGTCATGATGACTGACTATAAACTGTAAGAAGAAATAAATCCTTTCTTCCCTGAGTTGCTGTTGGTCATGGTGTTTACCAGAGCAATAGAGAACGAACCAGGATACTTCCAGGTGCAATTATACTGGGAGTTAAGGCTTCAGCATATGAATTTGGAGAAAACCACAAATATTCAGACCTGAGCAGAGAATAAACAGTAAGCTAAACAAAATGATGATTCCGTAGGTCTACAGGTGAGCTTGTCAGGTAGTTCTCCAGGGTCATTTGAACAAGGGCATGCAATAACTTCTTTTTATTCCCAAGTTTGGGATAAATTCTCCTAATGACAACTCTGGGGATCAATCCCAGGCCTCACCTATGCTAAGCATGGATTCTACAGTCTGGCTATACTCACCCCCGAAAGTATTATGACTCATCATTTATAATCAGGAAAGCTGTGTTAGTCCTGTGACATCAGTTAGCACTCAAAATTACCAAAGACACAGACAACAGACAAAATTTATCCATTGATTTCCCTTCTTAACTCCTCCTCCAACTCCTCACCCTCTTGTTGTTGTTGTTGTTATTGTTCTTTTTCTTCTTTTCTTGTTCTCCTTCCCTCTTCTTGTTCTTTTCTTCTCCTCATCGCTTCTCTTGTGTTTTTTCAGTCCGTTTCTCTGCTATCCCTGCTGTCTGTCACTCTTCCGCTGCCTCGCTCATCATTTCCCAAGTACGGGTTTGTGCGTAGCCCCCATGGCTATTCTTAAACTCACTCTGTAGACCAGGTTGGTCTCAGACTCAGAGATCTGCTTGCCTGAGCCACCTCTGCCCACACAATACTCTTCTCTCAATCATGAGATGTCCTTGTCATTCAAAACAAGCTGAAATTTTTGAAATTTTAGTTCTTTTTTCAATGGTAAGTGTGTGTGTGTGTTGTGTGTGTGTGTGTGTGTGTGTGTTAAGACAAGGCTTTGGTTTGTAGACCAGGCTGGCCTTGAACTGCAGAGATCTGCTTCCTCTGTCTCCTCCATATTGTTGGGACTAAAGGCCTGTGTCACCATGCCCAGTGCTGTTAGTACATTTTTACTATTCTGTTGCTGAGGTTTTGTTTGTTTCCTGTGCTCACAAACAAGCCCAGGGCCTTGCTCATGCTAAGCAAGTGCTCCACCACTGACTGGATTTCACAGCCTGCTACTGCCTTACAGAGTCACTAAGGGTCTCTGCAGTCCTTCACTGTTACTCCAAAGACTCCACATTCATTGAGCATGTACCACTGCACCAGGCAGTGTGCTAGAGACTTCTTAATTCCACCAGTAGCTCTGTGGGCTAGATGATATTGGTCCCTCTTTTTAATGTGTTTGTTTTTTCAATGTTTTGATCATGTCTCCCCTACCTCACACCCACTCTCTCCTGTTCTCTTCTCTCTCTCTCTCTCTCTTCTCCTCTCTTCTCCTCTCTCTCTCTCTGTCTTCTCTGACAGTCTTAAAAGGAAATCAAAACAAACAAAGAAACCAATAAAACAACAACAAATGCCAAAATGAAAACAATAACAACAAACAAAGTTCCTTTTGTGTTGTGACCAACAACTGCTAGACATGGAGCCTACCCTGAAATACACTTGATATACCCACTGACAATCCATTGGAGAAAATGGACTTATTCCCTTTGTCAGCAGGTATTAAGTATAGGTAGCTTCCTGTTATGGGTGGGACCTGGCTTCTATTCGCTCCTCTCAGTGCTGGAACTCCATCTGGCTTGAACCTGTGCAGGCCCTGTGCATGCTGCCACGGTCCCTGTGAGTTCATAAGTGTATTAGTCTTGCTGTGTCTGGAAGGTGCTGTTTCCTTGGAGTCATCCACCACCTTGGGCTCTTGCAATCTTTCAGTCTTCTCTTCCACATAGATCCCTGAGCCTTGAGGGACACGGTTTGATAAAGACATCTCATTTAGGACTGAGTGTTCTCCGAGTCTACACATTGTCCGGTTGCGGGTCTCTGTTAATTCCCATCTACTGCAGGAAGAGACTTCTCTGATGAAGATTGATCATGGAATCTGATAGTTGATTCTCTATGGGATGAATAATTAGTAAAGGTTTTCCCCTATTCTGTGGGCTGCCACGTTTCATGAGTAGTAGTGTCCTTTGTCAAACAGAGCTTTTTAGCTTTATGAGGTCCCATTTATTGATTGTTGGTCTTAGAACTTGTTTTATTGGTGTCCTGTTTAAAAGTCCTGTCCCGTGTCAATGAGTTCAAGACTACTTCCCATTTTCTCTTCTATCAGATTCAGGATCTTTGGTCTTACATTGAGGCTCTTGATCTATAGAGTTGAGTTTTGTACAGAGTGACAAACAGGAATCTATAGTGACCCCATTTTAAGGACCTGAAAACTGATGCTCACAACCCACACTAGTGAACAGGAATGTCGGAAGTCAGACTTCAAATTTCTTACTTCAAAACAGATATGTTTCTATGGCTTGGCAGTTGGGTGCTACAAATATTTCACTAGGCAGACTACAAACGCCATTAACAAAAGCTATTTTCAATTAGACAAAGATGTGTGAGCTTTATTGTAAATAGTGCAGGGAGTCCCTGCCCTCACAGTGGTCGGGTCTGAGGGTCAGGTTACCCACTTGTCACTTCATCTAACCTCTGACCAACCCACCGCCACTTCTTCAGGCATTGGGACAGCTTTCTGCAGGGAAAATACTTTCCCAACCAGCCTAATCTCAGACTTGAACTTCTGTGCTACAGGAACAAACTTATTCCTTATTGTGCTAGTTTCTCTTTCTGGTAATGAATTTGTATTGTAGTCTAATTATGATTATTTAAAATTCAAGGTGCATAAGTGAAATTTTTCTTGGCATAAAGAAGAGCAGTAAACTCCAGGGCAGGACAGAGCTTTCAGGAGGGATCTCAACAATAGATGACAGAAGAAAGAAGTGGGTGTCATTCAAAGAATGGCTGGGCAGTTGACTAAACTCAGTTCGCTCTTATCTTTGTTTCTTTCTTCCTTCTTTCTTCCTCTTCCTCCTCCTCCTTCTTCTTAACAGAATCTTACATATCATTATGAAACCAAAGATGGCCTTGAACCTCTGATCTTCCTGCTTCTTCCTCCTAAATGTTGGGATTGCAGGCCTGTACTGCTATGCCTAGTTTTTATATGGTGCTGGAAATGGAACTCAGTGATTTATGAAGAACTCAAACTAGGCTGGCATTCCACCAATTAAGTTACGTCACGAGCCCTCAGAATGGCTCTTGACTCAGTTTTCTTCTACTACATAGCAAGAATATTTTTTCTATATTTAGTCAAACATGGCTTAGACAGTCCTGAAAACTTGGAAGCATCCAATGGTTTGCCAATGCCCTCCATGGGCAGAAGAGGTTTTGCAAGTGATATGACTATCACTGGGCTGAAGACAAGTCTGCTTGACCCATGCTCATGCAGTTGTGATCCTTTGAACTATTTTACTCTTTATTTCATATCCGTGGTACTGTTCCACAGTCAACTGACAGGTTTTATTTTCTAATTTATATTTATATTTTTCTCACATTCTGTTGATGCCACAGAGTGAAATGCCTCATTCTGAAAGGGATAGTGTGTATTTTTTACAGGAGGCAAAGAAAGTCATAATTGGTTTTGATTGTTAAAATTAAGAATAGGCTCTGTCATCTCTATTTAAACTCAATGAGATGAGAAATCGATGTTGCCTTCTGAAAAAAGTCACTATATTGCTTAAGAGGTGTAATTATAAAGGGATAAGTGGAGAGATACAAAACACTCAGGCCACAGTCAGGCCCTAATGCCACCCAACTGCCAGGAGAACTCTGGTCTCCATGATGCAGCTAGCTGCTCAGTTCTTCATCTTTATCTTGTAAGAGATGGGACCTGAGAGACAATTTCCTGCTTCATTACTCTTCTTCCCAGAACCTTGCTGCTTATTTGAGTTACAGGGATCTCAAAGGGAAGCACTGACAAGACAACAACAACATCAACATCAACCCAACAAGAAATCAACACAGCAGCAACAACAAATACAACACAACCCCTGGCTTTATTATCCCTCTTCCGTCTGTCAGCCTCAAGCAATGATTCTGGTTTTTTTTCCAATGTTATTATCTTGCTGACGTCAGCTTTGTCTTCTCTTCCTCTTGGCTGTTCTCATGGGCATCTTCACTGCTTACTGCCCATCAATCTCTGGAAAAAGGAAAAATAAAAAAATGGAAGTTTATAGAAGTCATGAACCCATGAAGTTGAGTCCCAGTGCATAGAGCACCCATGGAAAAGGCCCCCTGGGTAGCAATGCCCGATTCTCCTAACCCAGGTTTCACATGAATGTGCTTGGATGTTTCAGTTTTCAAACAGAATGTTCACAAGGCTCCTTTCATCCTTCTGAGAATTTACTTGCAACAAGCGAGCATGGCTCTACGCTCAGGGCTGCCTTTGGCAGTATTGGTAGGAGCAGTCGAATGGCAAAGGGCTGGGTCTCTGCCACAGCGACACAGATCACAGCACATCCAGACTAAAGGCAGTTCCATATGTACTCTGAGATAATTCAGGAGCTCAGCTATTTTGAGATTGATTCCAGGACATTGAACAACTTGGACACCTCCTTCAAAATCCCTTAACGACTCTAAACAATAAGGACAGCAAGATGGTTGGCAGGTAGTCAACTGCCTCCAAGCCCAATGACCTAAGTTTGATTCCCAGGAAGTAGAAAGAGAGAACCAACTCCCACAATTGTTCTCTGTCCTCCATACACAGGCTATAGCATGTAATCAGAAAACATCTGAACTCCACAGAAAAGCTTCCCCCATCTTGCTGTAACTGTGTCTCTGATGTATCTACCAATGCATTTTAACTTGTCTCAACTCAGGAGTTTCTTGGTTCTATAAAACTTCATAAAACTGCTTCCATATTGGAACATGGAATTTGGGGTGCCCTGAATCTATGTTCCTGAGCCGTGGTCACTCAAAATGGCCCCAGAATAACCTTAATTCTTATTCTTCTTAAGTTGAGAGCTAAGTTTTTTGTATTGACAGGATATACCTCTGCCTTCTTAACTATTTTTATAGTATACAGTTTGATGATGTTTGGTATATGTAGAAGCCGTGCAATGGCCATGTCACTACTGTCTCATTCTAGAACATTCTTCTCACCTCCATAAGAAATTCTGGTCAGTCATTCACTATTCTTTTCAATTCCCAGAACCTGGCAACACTAATCTGCTTTTGGTCTCTATGGATTTGCCTATGCTGGGCAAAGCATATTTACAATTGTGTATCTACTGCATATCATTCTTGACTGGATTGTTCACTTAGCCTGTTTTCAAAATTAACCTGTGTTGTATAAAGTGTCAGTATTTTATTCCTTTTTATGGAGGAATATTTTTCCACACATGGATATATTACATTTCTGCTTTCCACTCCTCTCTAGATACTTGTGTTATTTCCACAATTCTTGTTACATTTTCTTTATTATTTGCATATGTGTTGTGTTGTTGGTATGTGTGTGTGTGTACACCCATGTCATAAGAGCGAAGGTCAAAGAACAAACCCATGGATGTAGGTTTCTCCTTCCACCACATGAATTCTGGGATGAGATTCAGTTTGTTAGGCTGAATCAGTATCTTTACCCACTCAACCATCCTACCAGCCATGTTTTAATATGTTGACTATTGTGAATGGAGTGGCTATTGACAAGTGAGCAGCTTCTGTTGTTTGCTGTTCTGGAAGTCGAGCTTAGGACCTTGCCCATGCCAGGCAAGTATTCAACCACTGAACTACATAGGTATGAATTCCTGTTTGATCATCTATTCTTTTGATTACATTCCTGGGAATAGAATTGATAATACATATTGTATCTCTATATTTGTCTTATACTGGAGAAAAGTGTACATACTTTACTATCTCATAATATTATATAGCAATTAGGAATCACTATTAATTTTGTTGACACTGATAATGATAATGATGGTGTTACATACATGATGGTCCTTACATCTTATTGAGAGATCTGTTGAATTACTAAAATAATATAATAATTAAAATAGTTGAGAATTCAGTGAAGTTAGTAGCTTTCTTCACAGAATTTTCCATCATGTTCCACCAGCTAAACAGGCAGCAATCTTGTCTTTACTCTACAGGAAATAGGCTCCGGACAGTGATTCTCTGTAACTGTCCCTGGAAGATAATTCCCCCGTCTCTGAAGCACTGGTCATGTTGGCATCCATGATGGCAGCTAAAGAAATGAGACTTCCATGTAACACACATTGGCAATTGTATCACTTGCTCACTCTGTGCTGGTTCTGATAATCCAGGGAACAGCAGGGCAGCTGGTCATTTCCCCCAGGAGCCACTGGATGGTCTCCTGTTGACTTTGGCTGTGCCTTATAGTTAGGTATGAAGGTTACCAACAGGCTCACTATATTTTGCCATTTGACTTTTGGAAGATATTTTCTTTTTGTCTGAGGGAAGTTTGAGGGGGAAATCATCTTAGAATGAAGAGAGATGGCCTTTGGGACCAGAGCTTCCTGACAAAATTCCAGCTTTTATGCCAGCAGCCTGTTGACCTTGTTAGCCTATCTACTACCCAGTGATAAAAGACTAAGGACCATCGAGAGGGCTCAGTAGATCGAAACCACTATGTACTCAAGCCTAATGACTAGAGTTTGATCCCGGAACTCATGAACATGTAGTAGTACACGTCTGTAACCACAGTACTTCTAGCCTGAGATGGGAGGTAGAGATAAGAAAATAGTCAGGAAGCTTCTGGGCCAGCTAACCTGATGTATGAAGAACAGACTCCGCCCCAACATGGAGGCAGGCAAGAACCAACTCCTGAAAGTTGTCTTCTAACCTTCACATAATCCCGTACTCATATATACCACACACACACACACACACACACACACATAAATAAACAAACATATAACTGTATCCCATACTCACAAATGAAAAAATGATGATAGGTAGGTAGGTAGGTAGTAGATAGATAGATAGATAGATAGATAGATAGATAGATAGATAGACTAGACAAGCTGAGGATCAATTCCAAACATGGATGCATGCTTGTATATGTATGTTTGCTAGTGTGTTTGTGTGTATCCATGCATGTACAGTGATCCCTCCATCAGACCCTGCACTTCACACATACTAGGCTTGGGCCCCATCACTGAGCTACAGCCTCAGCCCATTTCCCACACTTTCCATGGGAATCATGCTTGATTATTGTATCCCACTCTCAAAATAAAATAAGTGTTGCAAATGAGACCAAAAAGAAAAAAAAATTAAAGGCATTCTCTTGTAGCTCAAGCTAGCCTGAAACCTGCTATGTAGCCAAGGTTGACTTTAAACTCTGATCCTCCCTCTTCTACCTCTGCAGTGCTGGGATTATAGGCTCGGGCCATCATGCCTCCATAGTGTAGTGAACCCAAGGCTTTGTATATTTGAGGTAACACTCTACCAACTAAGCTACATCCCTAGACTTAATGATGCAGTTTTAATGCTGATGAGTGAGTCTTGCCATTTCTCATCTCCCATCTGCTTATCAAATTAGACCTTGCTTGGCTTTGGCTCTCTCAACACTTCTTTTCCAGAATTCCCAGGGGAGTCTGATCTTTACATATACAGCATTGTATTCTACTCATGGTCTTCTCTCTCAGGTGCCATGTCCAGTCCCCACTACACCATGGCCATCCCTAGAGAGTCTGCTGGTAGTTTCTATGGGCAGAATGGAAGGGCTATGCATGAAAAGCCAGTCTTCTCTCTGTTCAGTGTGATATTTTGTCCCCCTGGTCCTGTATTTGACAGAGTCTCCAAAAGCCTCTTACAAACGCATCCATCCCTGATGCAAGCACAGTAGCTTCATTCCTCTCTTCTCTCCTCCTTCTCCAAGCATCCTGAGAAAAAAGTGTCCTTCCTCCAGGAGTCCAAGTGAGGTGTGCATCAACTCATGCAAACAGCCTGGGGTGAGGAGGCCAGAGAGGCCCAGCTGTTCCTTAGTCCCAGCTCATCCCAGACAGCGGCTCTCATAGTACCATCTCAGTTTGACAGCTGCTATTGTCTTTTCATAGACAGTGAAGAAGTACTGCAATGTGAAATGTTCCATGTTAAAAGGAGCAGACCAGAACTCTCCAGAAGCAGCTGACATCAGAGTCTTCAGACAGAGATACAGTTATCTTCCAGTGGGGAAAGGGAATAGCTAACTTGCCTGGTCACCGATGAACACACTTCCTTTGTGGCTCCTTTTCCAGCTCATTGTTTAAGATTCTCCCTGCTGATTCCCTATCTTCAGTAGCCACAGTCTTTTATGGCCCTTGGTAGGAAACCAGACGCCTCCTCCTCTCAGTATGCAAAACTTTCAGACTACTTGGGGTCTGTGACAATAAGATACCAAAAGATTGAGCTGGCAGGAACAGCCTGGGTCTGGCCTCCTTGCTTTGTTTACCCCAAGAAGGCAGGAAGAAACAAGGTTCTGGAAAACATGGGTGTGAAAAGCCTTCTATTCTGCCATGCATTAGGTGGGGCTGGTGACTTAGATAAACCTGGGCCATAGAACTACCATCTTCCAAGCTCTGGGCTACATTCACACCATGACTAAACTTGCTGTCATTGCAAAGGTTCTGGGGGTGACAACTTCCAAAGGGTCCTAGCTTAATGTTTTCATCTTAACATGTTCTTTTCTTTGTATGCCCACCTGACGCTGGAGACTGAACCCAGACCAGTCTTGAACTCATTATTGCTCTCCCTCAGTCTCCCAGTGATGGAATTACAGGTGTGGTATACAGTACCCTCCTCTTCAAACCTAAAAAAGAAGGACATTCCGACCTGTGCTGCAGTATAGATGACTCTTAAGGTCCTTATACCAAGTGTAGTGAACCAAGCCCCAAAGGCTAAACCCTGTGTGATTCCACTCAGATGAGACACCCAGGGTGCTCACCCTCCTGAAGACCAAAAGTAGAATGATGGTTGCCAGGGAGACTGGGTGGTGGTGGGAGCTGGAAATCAAGCTGGAGAGAGTTTCAATTTTGCAAAACAAAGAAGCTTTGAATGGTCAGAACAAGTTGCAAGCTCCTGGTACCATGAGTCAAAGTGGCTTAAAAAAAAAAAAAATGTCAACTTTGAGATTGTGTGATTTTATCACGCTTATCAGGGCTTTAAAGTAACGAAAATAAAAAAAACAAGCTTTTGACCAAAGATCCATAGGCTTTAAGGCTGCCAACGAAATTCTCTCTCTCTCTCTCTCTCTCTCTCTCTCTCTCTCATACACACACACACTTAACAAAAATGTTCTTAGAGAAATGTGAGAACTACATATCTAATGATACAAGTGGGTGGGTCATTAACCACACACACACACACACACACACACAGACACACACACATATACACACTGTCTTGTGTAGCCTAGGCTAGCCTTAAACTCACTAAGTTGAGGGTGAATTACCGATCCTTCTGTCTCCAGCTCCCTGAAAGCTAGAATCACAGCCAAGCACCACTGCAGCTGACCTCCATGTTGCTAGAGTTGAAACCAAGGGCTTCATGCATGCTAGGCAAGCACTCCGTCAGCTGAACTGTGTCTCCAAGCCTTCCCCTCTGTCTTCTACCCATAAGTTGTCCTGGTTCTCTGTGACTTGAAGATGAAAGAAGTCCAGGAGTCAGGGCCCCCCGCTTCTATCACGTAGTAGCCAGGTACCAAAGGCAAATCACACGGCCTCTAAGCTTGTGGCATTTCAAACGTGGGCGTTCTTCTGGATCTTTTCTCTTCCTGGGACTGATGGGAAAAATCAGCGGACGTTAGCATTTCTTCTAGGCTCCGCCCAACAGCCAGGTAAGAACCTGGCTTGCTATAAAAGGACTGTTTGGTTGCTCTCTCTCTCTCTCTCTCTCTCTCTCTCTCTCTCTCTCTCTCTCTCTCTTTCTCTCGCTCGCTCGCCTCCCCTCTCGCTCTCTTGTTCTCTCGCTGTCCCTCTCTGTCATGTCCCGCTTTCTCTCTCTCTCTCTCTCCACGTGTTCTCCGCCTGCCTCTTCCGTCCTTTCTCTCACCTCTCTCTTTTTGTTCTTCTCTGTCCCCTCTTTTTCTCTGCCTCCATTCCCTTCCCACCATCCCCTTTCTCATGCACCAAATTAGACCAGTCAAGTGGCTGGTACCTGGGGTGGGGGGATGCCTCAGTATGGGCCCACTAAGGCACCCCCTCCCGCCGCATCATGCCGGCACATTACAAAACATATCAGTGGAGGCCGTGGCATCTGTTGTCATCCTCACTGTCTATCCTGTCCCTGGTCCTCCTCACTGACTCTTCTGTGTGAAATTCATCTTTCAGGCGCAGGGCCTTTCTTTCCTGCACTCTTCTCAATCCACAAGGATCCTCAGAGTCAGGTACAATTCCACCTTTGCTTACTAACTTTTTGCCCATACATGTGCACCCCAGCCAACCAATAATCAAGAACAGGACTTTGGGTTAGCTAGAATCTGGGTACAAGTCTTGACCTTGACACTGACAGAAAGTTATATGTTCTCAGTGGCCAGCAGGCCACTCAACCCTCCCTAAATCACCTGTTACAATTGTAGCAATTCATTCAATCATAAGTGTATCTAATTATTTAGCCCAGAACACAGTAGAGATGTAATAAGCAGCATACTGCTATTGGTCTTAGACAATAAATACTTTCAACCCATTGGTGGAGAGTTTGTATCTCCACAGATCTCTAGACCTGGTGGATGAAGTTGAGAGATAAAGCTGATTTGCCCAGGCAGTATGAGATTAGAGACTGGAAGATCCCTAAGCAGCCTGCTCAGGGCTCTGCCTCTCTGAGTAAGAGACTGAGTTTTCTAATCTTTGAGTTGCCACTTGGAGAATGAAACGAAAACACGAATGCCTTTTACCACCCAGCAAACTTTCCCTGCCTGAGGATCTCTCCGTTCTATCTGAATCTCCTCCACAGGGTGCCCAGAATACAAAAAGCTGACCCAGGATCTGGCCAGTGGAGCAAGAGCAGCTACTACCTAACTCTTTAATCTCTACAAATCACCCCACTACACACCTCTACAACTCCTCTTTCATACTCCCAGCAAGAACCTGAAACTCCAGCTGTGACGGTCATTTCCAGGCTCTTAGCTGGTACTGGACCCCTGAGGCCCCAGGGATAATCCCTGCAGGGTCCTGGGCTCTTTTGGCCTCCATTTATGTAGACTCCCTGTTGGGCTCTTGTACTAGGGAGTTGGAGCTATCTCAGGAGGCCAGGCCCCAGCTTAGCACCTCAACCATTCTGTGACCCAAGTTTCCTTCCCACCAGGCAACCATCACCTGAACTCTTCTGCTCCAACAAGTACTGTTCATGTGTTTGTTCCATGAATGCTCTCCATTTTTCAACTTGTATTGAGCTTGCAAAAATGATAATAATGATAATGAATGAAGGTAATTAGCTTTTCCTAGTCAAGAGTCTGTGCTATGTACACTAAGCATCCAGTCGCCTCTTGTCAGTTAACTCTATAAAGTGTTAGTTGTTGCTGCTGTTGTTGCCCCAGTAATGAAAGATGAAGAAGGAGGTGTGCCAGGATGTGAGTAGTATTATGGGTTAAATATGAAAGGTCTCCCATAGGCTAGTGAATTGAATTCGTGGTTCCCAGCTCATGAGCGCTTTAGAGAAGCTTTGGAAACTTTAGAAGGTGGGACTTGGTTGGGGGAAGCGGGTAAACAAGACGACTGTTTTGTCAGTGATGCCTGGCCCTCACTCTTTTCCTCACTGTCTGCTTCCTGCCCACTTGCTGTTAACTGCCTCCTCTTCCACATGCTCCACAAACCACCATGGCACCCTTCCTCATCGTGAGGCTACAATCAACAACACCAAGGACCAGAGCCTGAAATCTCTGAAACCCTGAGCAAAAATAAGTAAAGCTTCCCTTGCATAAATGTGTTCCATGGTGTTTTTCTCACAGCTATGTAGGAGTAACTAATACATATAACCAGTAAATAAGCATCACAGCCCCAAGAATTTTGCTCCAGAGAACACCTGTGAACCCTCCTCATTCCACACCATCTCTGAAACAGGCATAAATAAAAAAAACCATGGAGAACGTATGAGCTGGACACATCATAAAAGCAACATGAGCCACACCTTTAATCCCAGCACTTGGGAGGCAGAGGAAGTCAGATCTCTGTGAGTTCAAGGCCAGCCTGGTCTACAGAGTGAGTTCTAGGACAGCAAGGGCAACCCAGAGAAACCCTGTCTCAACACCTAAAAAAAAGCAATGTGAAAAAATTTCAAAGCCCTCCCTCTATCATACCTAGCCTACTTCAAAGAACACAACCAAGGAAGACACAGGCTTTCTCAGCCTCAGTTTCTCCATCTTTTTTTTTTTTTTTTTTTGAGACAGTCTTATGTAGCCTAGTCTGGCCTCAAATTAGCTATGTAACTATGGACGACCTTGAAGTTCTGATCTACTTCCTGAGTGCTGTCGTTGGAGGTATATACCACCGTGCTATGTTTTATTCAGCAATGGTGACCCTGGTCTTTGTATATATTAGGCAAGTGTTTCACCAGCTGAGGTACATCCCTGGCCTCTCATGTTCTCAACTTGTGACAGAAAGAACCTTGCAGGTTTATTGTCAGAGTTAAATACAACAAGAAGACAGTGTGCTTGACCCAGTTAAGTATGTTATAAACCATAGCTGCCTCTCTCACTCTTAAATTGGAACCTATTGGCTTTGGCAATAACAGTAAGGAACTCGATCTTGCAGTGAATGACGCAGATTCCCGTCTGATTTAATACTGGTGTCCTGTGTAGAAGGCTGATGGCAGAAGGAGGGAGGAGAGCAGCAGCCTGTGCTGGCTGGGTCTGGTGGCCACTCTTGGTTACTGTGGAATTGGATGGGTTGGACGCCAGGTGCCATGGGATGAATATGTGGCGGTTTGAATGAGAAACTCCTGTATGCTCCTATATTTGAATACTTGGGTCTCAGCTGATAGAACTGGTTGGGAAGGATTAGGAGATGTGGCCCTGTAGGAGGAGGTGTGTCACGGCAGATGGGCTTTGAGGTGCCATTCCCAGTAGCTAACTCATTGTCTCCTACTTTTGGATTAATATGCAAGCTCTCAGCTGTTTCTGCCACCATGCCTTTGTTCAGCCATCATGGATTCTGGGCTGGCTAGTCTATGTCAATTTGACACACAACTAGAGCTATCCAAGAGGAAGGAGCCATAGTTAAGAAAATGCCTCCATAGGCTCCATCTGTAAGGCATTTTCTTAATTAGTTATTGACGGGCGAGTGCCCAACACACTGTGGGTGGTTCCATCCCTGGGCTGGTGGTCCTGAGTTCTATTAGAAAGCAGGCTGAGCAAGCTATCTATGAAGAGCAAGCCAGTAAGCAGCACCCCTCCATGGCCTCTACATCTATTCCTGTCTCTAGTTCTGGCCCCATTTGAGTTTCTGTCTGTTCCGTTTGGTGATGAACAGAGATACAGAAGTGTAAGCCAAATAAACCTTTTCCCTCCCAACTTGCTTTTTAGTCATGGTTTTTCATCACAGCAACAGAAGCCCTCACTGAGACCGACTCCAGTCCTCTGAAACTGTAACCCCAATTCAATGCCTTCTTTTATAAAATGCCTTGGTTATAGTGTTTCACCCTGGCCTCTTGACACTTTGTTTTTCCAATTATTCATGTTCACACGCATAGGTCTGAGGATGAGATGAGAACCTTTTGGCAGATATATGCTCTCTGGAGATGCAGGTATAGGAAAGGAAGGTGGAAGGGAAGCAAAGGTCCCTGGGAAACTGAAACAGAGCCAGGTCTCAGTTTGTAACCCAGTGCAATCTGTGAAGTTCTGAGAAGTCTTCAAGCAGCTGTGCTTTTATCTAGGTCTCCACACCCACTCAATGCCCATGAAACCATCAGAACTACCAATGCAGAGTCAAACCTCCCCAATACTCCACCATGCCCAGCTCCACAACCTACATGCCAAGGATAGGTGGCCCTGTCAGTGGATAGCTCAAGCTGTTGTCTCCCTCACCCCATGACGAGTAATGATCAATTTCAGGAAGCCAAGATAGTTCTCAAGAGTAAAGATACCTCACACACAGCTTGCCACAGACCATTTTTAAAGCCAAATTTAGCATGCACTTGCAATCTCAGCACTTAGGAGGCTGATAAGGATTGTCAGTTTGGACCAGCCTGAGCTACATAGTGAGATCATATCCTAAACAATCGAGCAAACAAACACATATTCTGTAGGACAGACTCCATAGTGTATATCTTTTAAAATCATCTATCTCTCTACCTACCTACCTACCTATTGGAGAACAAGACATGTCTGGTGTGTGCAGAGGTCAGAGGACATCTTTGTTGACTCTGTTCTGTCATCCCGCCTTTTATCTTCTATGTGAGATCCAGTGATCAGATTTAAGTAGGCAGGCTTGCAGGCAAGTGCCTTTACCCACTGAACCATCTCATCAGCTTCACAACGTGTGTGTGTGTGTGTGTGTGTGTGTGTGTGTGTGTGTGTGTACATGCTAGTGTATACACAGGGAAGGACGGAGAGATTCACTACAGTTCCCTGGCTGGCCTGGGACTCACTAAGTAGACCAGGCTAGCCTGGAACTCACAGATATCCTACCACCTCTGCCTCCTGAGTACTGGGTTTAAAGAAATGTGTCCTCATACCTGACTATTATGTGATTTTTAAAGGAACCTCTAACTCATGGGAACCATTGTCTTTGCTCTAGATTTGTCTTCGTAACAAACTGAACATTTCCAGTCCCAAACTAGGACACTGAAGTTCCAGACTCTCCACACCGAAGGTGCCCTCCATCACACCAGGTTCCCGTTCACGTCTCTGCTGCCTTCTCACATCTAACCTGATTAGCATGTACACCTCACACCGAGTTCAGCATTTTAGGAAGGAGACCTAGAAATAAGACATTTCCAGGGAGACGAATCAAACCCCAAACACTCTATAATCATATATATATTTTTTAACAAGGGGAATACACCACACACACACACACACACACACAAGATATAAAAGAGTCCTTTCATCTCAACTCTATAAATGTTTAAAATAGGATTGGTGATAATTAATGTTTCTATAAGTATATGCTTAAGCAGTTGCTACAATCGCCTTTGTGTGCTCAAGTTGGCAGCCTGGACCACAGCGTTTCAAAAGGGAATGTTCGGGGGGTCATTTAGCATTGCCTCACTCCTGGCAATCCGCGAGCTGCTATAATTCAGCCAAAGAACATAGAGGGTTTCCCAGTCAAGTTCCATCCTGATTTTGATTATTGTTTATCTCTAGTCCCTGTCTGAATAGTCGTAGTAAAATAGAGGAAGTTTTAGTCCTGAATCCGAGGTCAGCTTGTAATGAACCATGGTCTCAATTGCAGGAACAGCTGCTCTTTTATAAGCAGGGCGAGTTCACCTACAGTTCAAGGGAACACAGAACTAACTTAAAGAACAAGACCGCCTCTATTCGTTTCTTTATTTTTTTTAATATATTTTTTGAAACATTTTGACATTTGAGTGGCTGCAGAACGTGGATTATTGACTAGACTCAACAGGGAAAAAAATCCAATAAAGTAAAAAATAAGAGAGAGAAAGAAATACAGTATTCCTTGACCCACCTTCCACCCCAAACATTATATAAAAGTTTAATTTGTGTAGGGAAAGCTCAAATAATAGACCCCACTTTCTTTTTAAAGGCACGTTGGATGTTTTCACTTTTTTTTTTTTTTTTTTTTTTTACAGCAAATACCTTCAGAAATGTCTAAAAAATAAGGCTTAAAAAGTTGAAAACAGTGCAGTTCAGAATAATAATGGCATAAGTTAAAGGATTCTCTCTCCTCCTAACTGTAAGTTGGGCAGAAAATATAGTAGGCTTGCATTCTGTACAAATATATCTAGAACTCAGCCAATGGTAGAATGGTAGCAGGGACCATTTCTTACATCTGGATCTGGGGTAATAGGGACGAGTCCAGCCTAGACCTGCAGAGGGGATTATTCCCACAGCCTAGAGACCTAGTCACGTAGCCTAGTGACCAAATATGCCTCCTGTCAGGTAGAACTTTCCAGATCTGGGTCTTTTCATTGTTTGCCTTATCTTTTTTGTTTGTTTGTTTGTTTTTCGAGACAGGGTTTCTCTGTATAGCCCTGGCTGTCTTGGAACTCACTCTGTAGACCAGGCTGGCCTCGAACTCAGAAATCCACCTGCCTCTGCCTCCCAAGTGCTGGGATTAAAGTCGTGTGCCACCACCGCCCGGCTCTGTTTGCCTTATCTTTTCAACTGTCTACCCTTCTTCTCTACATGGTGTTGTTTTGAGACAATTTTTCACAACACCTGGCTGGTCTGAACTTGGCTATATATGGGGCTATGACCTTGAACTTAGGATTTTCCAAACGCTCGGACCACAGCCCCACACCTCCACATTCTCAGGCTTTATCTTTTAAAACTGAATATCTGTGCTCCTCTGGCCCTAGCTACTTCATTTCAAGAAATGTATTCAACAACTAGAACTGTTCATATGCAAGGTGGCATTACACACAAATAACTGAACTGCAGCCCCCAGCATAAACAATCTATCCAGAAGACCAGTTAAAGAGCCCAAGACACCCCAGTACTCTGATAACAAGATCTCACACATAATACATGCAACTGTGTGCCAGGCCCTGTTCTAAACGTTTTCAGTATCTAAATGTGTTTGATATTTGTGTCCAATACACTACTCTATATATACATGGTGAGGGACTTGTCATAGAACTTGCTGAGCAAACACAGACCTGTGGGGCAGGTTATACCAGGGCGAAACAATGCTGCTAGGGGAAGAGAATGATGGAAGGCGCCACTCTGGTTCAGGTAGACTTTTTGTCTCCTAAATATGAATGGAGTAAGCGAGCAAGCTGTAGGTCGACCAAGAAAGACTGAGTCTAGGCCAGACATCCTTCCTGAACAATAAGAGTCCTGGCCATCAACGTAACAGAGGCTACTCTGCCCAGCTTTGGAAAGCTCTACAAAGCCTATGAGAAGCAAACAGTGGGAATGGTGGACTGCAGAGAACGCAGCCACTCTTAGAAATGCACATTTGTGTGTATGTGTGTGTTTGTGGAACACACTGACACACCTGAACAACATGCTGAAACTAAGAACAGTGTCTGGGCAAACTTGAAGGAGACTCGCTTTTCTATTTCTTCCTAATATTGTAACAGAACTTTATTATCGACTATTTAACACCTACACATGTTACACCTATATGTGTTTACAAATGCAACATATGTATAAGTTATGTAGTATAATCATAAAAAAATCAAGAAGGCCAGTGTCTCCTGTAGGGCAGATGCCCTGTCTACTGCATCTCCTCATTCTGTCTCACCTTTGCACACAACAATCCTGTCACTATCCCCTTTCTGTCTTTCCTGTCTAAGAGTCTCTTGCTATTCCTTAGAGCTTTATTGAGATATAAACCAGTTGTATAATCTTCCCATTTGAAATCCATAGTTCAATGGTCTTTACAATGTTTGTACAGTTGCACAATTGTTACCACAATCAAATTTAGATCCTTTCATCCCTACTCCAAGAAATGCTATGTCCAACAATAGTCATTTTTATATCCTTCCAATCAGCCTCCCACCCATCACGACAACCAGGGATTTATTTTTCTCTTAATCAGAAATCCCATGTGCTAGGTGTGTCCAAGCTCTTGACATTGTGAAACAAAATTGTCATCTACAAAGTTTACATTTGAGAATGTTACGTATAGATTAGTCTGACACACATCCCCAATTGCAGAACTAACTCAAAATATTTTGAGTAAATTTATGGCTTTGTGTTGGGCTGCATTTATAGCTCTCTTCAGCAGAATGTTAGCAATATATGTAGTAATAGTTCATGGCCTTTGTCACTGGCTTGTTTGTTTCATGTCAAGTGTAATGTTTTAGACATTCATCTACATTATGGTACGCTCCGTTTGTGACTAGATCATATTTTTTTTTTTATCCATCCAACAATTAAAAAGTAGTTTTTAATTTGGGGCTATTACTATGACAGGGAGCCCACCAGAGAGGACTACTCTCCCACAGTTTATAGCCAACTGAAAGTCTTTATCCTAGACAGTTAGGACTACACTGAGGATTTCAGGGACCAAAGTTAGCTCCAAGCATTTAGAGCAAAACACTTTTGAAGATATGATACTTCTGTTACTTCACTCAGCAGCCTCACAGGGAGTTTTGCACAAGACAGCAGTTTAGCAGAAGCTACGATAAGCTGTTAGTTGGAGGGGGAGATTCTGAAGAAGCAATCAGTTTTAATAGAAGCAAAGATAAGCTAGTTGGGGCATCCTGACCTTAGGGGCCAGAATAGAGTTTGCTAATTTTCCATGGGATTCTCCATCAAGGAGATCAAATTCTAGTTAAACCTGAAATGGCTTCAGCAGGATGGAAAAACCTTTGCACTGTCTTTCTCTGTCACATTACAAATAGTATTGTATCTTATTGTCTTTCAAAAATAATTTTTATTATATAAGCATCTTTATGTAACATATTGCTTCATCTGGCTTGATTTTAGATAAATAAAAACTATGCTATTCCAGGACTTGGGCATACATCTGTAAGTTTAGCAATGTAATTACTGTTGTGTTAAGAAATACAGTTCTGGGGGCTGGAGAAAAGGCTCAGTGGTTAACAGCACTGACTGTTCTTCCTGAGGCCCTGAGTTCAATTCCCAGCAACTACATGGTGGTTCACAACCATCTGTAATGAGATCTGATGTCCTCTTCTGGTGTGTCTGACGACAGCTACAGTGTACTCATATACATAAAATAAATAAAATCTTAAAAAAAAAAAAAAACATTCAGGTGGAGCCAGGAGGTTCAAAGTCATCCTTCGATACCTGGTGAGTTTGAGACCAGGCCGGGTTATAGGAAACCCTATCTTAAAAAGCAGAATAAACCTAACCGGTATGATGGGATGATGACGTAGCTTAGTGGCAGAGGGCTTGCCCCATGTTTTCAGGCCTGAATTTGACAACCAGCACTGCAAACAAAGAGAAAACTGTATTAAGTTATTTGTAGGCTACCCTAATTTGTCTCTTAGCAATCCTGTTTCCATGTTGTCTGTGTCTAGTGTTTTCATTTTCATCACTATATATCCCTATATCATTATATTCTGTACAACTACCATCATTTACTTATCCATTCCCCCACTGGAAGACATCTGGTGCTTACTGTTTTTCCCAGAGCACTCTAGTGTACCTATGAAACAGATACAGAAGAATGTCTCTGGTCTAGAGATGGCTGAGTTGTGAAATATGCTGCTTTTCCATGTGGCTACTCTTCCGTTCATTTAAATGCATCAGGAACCTCATCTTACATAACGATAACACCTGTTAAACTTTGTATCATGTGTTTTATATTTTCAAAAACACAATAAATGACATCTACTTTTCTAAATCTGATGGCCTTTGCTGGATTTTTTGATGCTTCCTGGAGCAGGCAGAAATACTGCACCCTGACATGAGTTTGAAGACAGTTGGCTTACTTACCCAACGTCCTTCAAGAAGATGGAATGGAGAGAGAATTTCACTTCCTTAATCAGATGTGGAGCAGAACTTCCTTCAGGGGCTGAGAGGTCACGAACAGGGCTTCTGTGGACAGCAAGCCAGGCCATGTAAACTGAAGCACCGAGAGGTCTTTCTTATCTGCAGAATTTCTCAGAAATGTCACTGCAGCAGCCCACGCTATGAACTACTCAGAGAGGTCACAACTTCAAAGAGTACTTTTTAAGAAACCTGAAGGCCAAGTTGTCTCAAAAGAAGACAAGGAATTGGGTTCCACTTTGTATTTTTGTTCACTATTGTTTCCTTTGAGCTGTTTTCTTCATCATCATCCATGTTCTTACTATGAGAAAAACGTCTCGTAATGGTTTTTATTACTCACTTAGAGAAGCAGTGTGCATGTTAATCCAAGTCTTGCCTTTCCCAGAGGCTTCAGCCCTCAATCCCAGAATAAAGCTTGGAGCCTAGATTAAAGGGGATTCTACAAAGAAGAGGTAACCTCAAAGGAAGCAATAAGAATGTTTTCCTTCCCTTTTGATTTTTGTTCATTGTTGTGTCAAGAACTACAGATCTGAATAGCCAAAGCCAAGTGAAATACTACCAGATGATGTGTTTTGTCAAAGACCAAGGGCAAATATTCTGAAGGCTGTAGTTGGTTGAGTAATAGCTCAGATCTCAACTTGACAGATGACATCATGTTTAACCCTTCAAACAACTCCAACAAGTGGATATTGTCTCTGCCTTTCCAGAAAATGATTCCAAGTTCTACCTGATCTTCAGCTATATAAACTCTGACTGACCCAAAGTTAGCACTCAGCTTGGCTCTGCGTCCCTCAAGGTCTGTGCAGGTCTTCATCACCAGCTCTTCAAAGTCTGCTGTCTGTCACCTACCCTCAAGGGACATACTACAACTCTCTCATCATCTCTCCTCTTTTTCTTGGATCACTTGGGTTTCTGGGATGAAGTACTCAGCTATTTTCTCTCCACCAAGAAGAATATTCAGAGCTTAATTTTTAGTCTTTTATACTTTGCCATGGCCCACCGTCCCCTCTAGGTTGATTATACTACAATCTTGTAAACTATACTTATCTCATCCCTTGGTCTCATTTCTAAGCAGAAATCTATTAGTAGAAATGCCAGTGTTAACAACCCTGACTATCATTCCACCATGGTCTCAGCCTAAATGTTACCTAATGAAGTACATTTTTTTTTTACCTCAACAATAGTTCAGCCTGTCCCAACCTTACTCTGAATAAGATGTTTGAGATTACCTGTGAGTTCCAAAGTGATTGAAGAGGCTTGAAGAGATGGATCAATGGATAGGAGCATGTATTTATCCTACAGATGACCTGAATTCAGTTCCAAGCCCTTCTGTTAAGTAGCTCACAACCATCTGTAACTCCAGCTTCAGGGGAGCCAGTGCCTTCTTATGAACTCCATGGGCACCTTCATTCACACACGCACACACACACACACTCACATACACTCACATGCACACACACACACACACACACACACTCACATACACTCACACGCACACACACACACACACACACACTCACACACATGCATACACATACATACTCACATGTACACATACACACAATTGTAAGTAAAATAAATATTTGGTCCTTGGTCCCGTGAAGGTGGGATGCCTTAGTGTGGGGGAATTCGAGGGCAAGAAGGGGGGAGTGGGTGGATGGGTGGGGGCACACCCTCATAGAAGCAGTAGGAGGGGGGACTGGATAGGGGGTTCCTGGTGCAGGGAAAATGGGGAAAGGGGATAACAACTGAACTGTAAATAAGTAGAATATCCAATAAAAAAAATCAAAACAAAACAAAAAAAAAAGTGAAAAGCAATTGAGGATGCTAGGGAATACCAACCAGGCAGCTTCTCTTCCTAGTTTGCTTTCACATGCGTCTACAAAACCCACAGTTTGTCAGTGAGTCACACACTAAGGGCATGAAAAAATAAGAAGGACTTTTTAAAATGAGAAGGAAGACTGGTTCCTGGTTCCCTTTCCGATTTCTCTCGGAGTGACCCCCATCTCCTAATTTTGTACTCTCACACACATAGTCAGACATCACGGGATTTGAGAGCAAGCACAGTCATCCCCGAAGGTCCTGGTTCAATTATCAATGCCAATACAATATTAAACCACTTTCAGTTTATTGTTACTTTTGTAACCCTGTTATCAAAGTACTGGACAGAAACGCCTGAGGAAGGAAAGAGTTATTTTGGCTCATGGATTCAGGAGATTTCAGTCCATTCTGACTGAATGGGAGGATATGGAAAACTGGCTCTGTCTGTAGTAACAGGAGCATGGGAAGGGGCTGATTACATTGCAGTGGACTAGAGAGTGGAGAGCAATGGAAGCCGGGGCAGAGCTATAACCCGAAAGGCCTAGTCCTCCCTAGTGACCTACTTTTGCCAACCAGGTCCACTTCCGGGTCCACTAAGGGCTCTATCATCTTACCAGTCAGGGAACTAAGACTCAAAACATGAGAGTGTAGGGGACATTTCAAACAACATTTGCCCCTGTCTCCCGAAGGCTCATGCCTTGTGCACTTGTTTACCAGCTGGTTGTACTGTCTGGGGAACTCATGGAACCTTTAGGAAGTGGGCTTAGCTGGCAGAAGTAGGTCACTAGGGTGGGCCTCCTGGTTCCCCCATTGTCTGTTTCTTGGCCCCCCCCCAACCCATGTGACCAGCAGCTGTCTCACATCCTGCTGCCATGAATAGAACTCTTCCGTGCCTTCCCTACCACAAGGCACCAAAAGCCACACAAAACTGTGAGCCAAACTAGATCATCATCCTCTGAAGTTCTTTCTGTCCCGTGTTTGGTCAAAGTGACACAAAAGTAGCTATCATCATAATTCATGTTCTCAAACATTGCCTCGTGGGGGAACTACCGTCTTTCATGGAGGCTTCTGTCCTTAGTGAGCACTCTGTCTCACCTGCCTCTGACCACAGTTAATGGGACAAGAAGTGATGTGGAACCCAAAGGGAGGGCCATTCATCCATAAGCCAGACAGAAACCTCTGTCTTAGATGTCTGAGTTTGACTGAATGTGGCAGAGCCTTTCTCTACTGAGAGGTTAAAACAAGACTTTCCAAAAATAAATTATCAAGAGCAGGTGAAAGTGTCCTTGTCACTGAAAATCCAGGCAGAGCTGAGGGTGGGCCAGCCATTGTGAGACTGTGGAAGAATAGAATTGAAAACACAGACAAAGCCAAGGGGAGTGGGAAGAGGAAGTGACATGCTGAGAGAAAGCTGAAAGGTCAAGAGGGGTCAAGGAAGGACCCCATGATGGACCCCTGGCCACAGATGTCTCAGTATTTTCTTTTGCGCTGTGAAGGCAGGGTCTCCTTTCTTAAGTATACTCCAGTTTCTGTTCTCTGTAAACAGGTGGATGTAGACTGGAGTCTTCTGAGCTCTAAGGACAAGTGTCCTTTTCCTCAGGAGACACAGGACCAAAGCACCCACTCTCAATCTCTTTAAATCCCACAAGTCTAATTAAGAGAAATAATGTTTCCAGGAATCCAAAAACTCCACAGTTTTTGTTCTGTTTGATTTGTTATTTAAAACAGAACACATATGTGCAAATATATTCAACAGTTTTATCTAGCATCTTACAATTCTGAAGTGCTGCTTCAGAACAAGAAGATGGAGGCTGGAGAGATGGGTCAGCCTTTAAGAGCAGGTGCTGCTCTTGCAGAAAACTCCACCCCCACACAGAGAAACATAACCAAAAATAAAGGTCAAGAAAGCATGCTCTGTGGTACTGTGTTTCCACACAGCATTGCTGTGTTTGATGGTTAACATGTAAAGTTGTGTTTATTTAGACAATAACTACAAATTGTCAAATGAATTCATTTTTTCTAGTGGATTGCAGTGTCTAAAAGTAAAGGTTTTCAAATTTTTAGGTTTTAGGGGGTGTTTGTTTGTTTGTTTTTAGCTTCTATATCCCCAGTACTTAAAACACAATAATTTGATTATTTTTCAATGCAGTTAAATGAACAATTTAAGAAGATCTCATACATGATGGTGTCTTTGGGATTTGTCTTTCTTCTTTGTTTCTTTGTTTGTTTCGTATTTTCTTTTTCTTTCTTTTCTCGACAGGGTCTCATTATGCCTCCCTGGATGGCTTAGAATTCTTTATGTAGAACATGCTAGCCTCGAACTCCCAAAGATCCTGCTGCCTCTCCTTTCACCTCCCGACTGCCAGGACTAAAGGCATGCACTACTATAGCCACTATTGTTAAATTTTTAATTCATCCGTACCAGGAAAAAATCCTAACAACAAAAGCAAACCTTTTCACTATCACAAAGACATAAATATTGCTGTCCTATGAGGACAAACAGACATTCAAAACATTCATCTTGGGACAGAGACTAACAAAAGAAGTTGAGAGAGGGAAAAAAGTCCCAAAACATACTAAAAGCACATTTTTGCTGTAGGACCGTAGTCCCTTTGCCTCGGCTTAAGCTCTCTCAGTGGTTTCCAGTTCCGTCAATGCTTCACTGTTATTTTATATTCCCAACTCGAGGCATGTTGGGACCAGAGATAAGATGAAGTACAGGCACACTGGTCATGACTCGACCCAATTTTAATGCTCTAACATATGTAATGAAGCTTTCTGAATCTCACAGACCTTAGTTCTTAAGCAGTAAGGAAAGCTAGGCCATCACCAGTCTGGATTGTGTTCTAATAGCCTCTCATTCCAGACTTCTTGTGTCCACAGATGGATCCAGTGCTTTGAGGTGTTTTTAGACTTAAATGGTTTCCTTCCCTCCACGAAGCCCAGGGAGAGAGATGCTGGGCCATGCTGAGAACCTGCCAGCCTGGCCCAGACTCTCCTGGAAGGCTCCCAGACCACACTCGTGATCAAACACCCAGTGTCTGTGACATGAAAGCACCTTTCCAACCTCAAGCCCCAAGCTGAGGCTTGACAATTTAACCCACTCAGAAGCGCTAAGTATTACTTTACATAGCTGCCTTAATTGTAGGCAAAAGGTATTTGTCTTTGTGCGGCTCGAGTGAGCCAGGTCCATTTCTTCTTAGGGGTGTGTGTGTGTGTGGTGTGTGTGTGTGTGTGTGTGTGTGTGGTCTGTGAGTATGGCGTGTGTGCATATTCAGAAGTATGTGGTTGCACATATGTACACATGCACATGGAGATATAAGATTGATGTTGGATATCTTCCTCAGGCTCTCTTCTTGTTTCTTATGTGTGTCTTTATTTTATTCCCTATTTTTCATTTAAATTGTGGTTGATTATTCGTTTGTTACTATTTTATATAATACTATATAATTTTTAATTAAACATTTTCTTTACTATTGAGAATTCCATACATGTATACAATGAAATATGGTCATACTTAGTCCTTATTTCCTCCTTTCTAACTATTTTTCAAGTTACATCCAGCAAAAGGCAGCTTCTGCAAGGTCCTGTGTCCTGTGGTTTCCATACTCCATTACCAAGTTCAGCGGACCTGGGTATTTCTTTCATTATGTGACTTCTGGGACCCCCTTCAGAATGACTGAAATAGAATTATGGGGTGTAGAACACCATGGTGTATGGATACCTTAAGTGTATTATAAGTGATTCTGAGAACAGTTGGGATAAAGGGACTTCACCGTTGCTGTCATTTTGGAATTATGGGAATATCCCTAGAGTATAGTTTCAGCACTCTGCAGTGGAGATAAGACTTTTAGAAGCCCACTTGTGAAGCAGCACCTGGGAATGTTCCAGGAGTCCCTGTGCTGGGGCAGAAGGAGGCACACTCACCGAGGATGGGTTTCTGCACCTTCCAGACCTGGGCTGAAAGGAGTCGATCTGAGGAACTCCAGCCTGGGGGCTCATCCATGGGAAGATGTGGATCTTTCATCTGTTCCCAGATTGTATGCCTGTGGCACTGTCTACCCTTGCCAGCCTTGTACCAAGATAAACTGTCATGTGCAGAACAAGCTACTATAGAGTCGTTTACAGCCCTAACCGCTCTTTCCCAGACCCTTGTCATTCTACGCCTCTCCCCAAATCCTACAACTGTGCTGGCAATTGAATCCAGACCCTTACACATTTCACGCCAGTGCTCTATCATAAGCTACGTTCCTAATTGACTTTTGATTTTAAAGGTTATGAAGCCTATTGGTTGGTCTCCACAAACTGATACCAAGGGCTGTATTGCTGAAAGACAACATTTATGTATCTCATCAAACAAAGAGAAGTTGAACTAGTGTCTAACTAGAGGCTTTATCCCTACTGACAAGCATTCATGGTACTGCACGCTACCAAAGAAGGGTAATCGTCAGCTCAGCTATAAACTCTGTGACATGCCCGTAAGATAAGCTGGTGGTCCAATAGTGGCACAAACATCGTCAGTGTAACCAACCAATCTCTGGTTGAATTTAAGGCCCACTCCATGAGATGGAACACATTCCCAGTGCTGCTCCAGGAGCCAAGAATCTGAGACTAGATAGACCTAGGGGGAAATCAAATACTGTTGCTCTACTAAAGGACTGTAACAGCAAAATGACTCCTAATGACATTCTGCTATACTCATACATCAGAACCTCTCTCAGTCTTCACCAGACAGTCTTCTCTTACAGTACATGGGAGCGGACACAGAATCCCACAACTGGACATTGGACAGAGTCTTTGGATTAATCAGTCCTAAATGGGATGTCTTCATCAAACCTCTTCCTTCAAAGATCAGGGATCTACACAGAAGAGGAGGAGGCAGAAAGAGTTTAGAAGCCAGAGGTGATGGACAACCCCAAGGAATCAGTATCTTCCAAACACAAGACTGATGCACATATGAACTCACAGAGACTGTGGCAGCATGCACAGACAGGGTTTACACAGCTTCAAGCCAGACTGGGTCCCAGCAATGAGAGGGGAAAGTGGAACTGGGCTTCCACCCCTGACCAAGAAGCTACCCGATGCCTACTTGCAAAGGAAAAATTAGTTTTTAACCTATGATGTCTCACTGGTTGTATTAACCATATCTCAAAGTAAGCCCCATGCCCAAGAGTAGATGTCCAACACAAAGTGGACTCAATAGTATTTTTGTAGACTTTTTGTCTCTTTCTTTTTTAGACTTGTCTCTTCTTTCATAGACTTTTTGCTTATATATTTTGGTCATACATTTTTCATCTTTTTGGTCTTTTGCATATATATTTTGGTTTCTGAAATCTTTGTGTGAGCCTTTCTTAGTTTTATTTGTGTGTTTTTTAAAGAGAGAGTGAGAAAAGGAAAGAAAGAAAAGAGGAAAGTGTATGACATTAGATGGGTGGGAGGTGGGGAGGAGCTGGGAGGAGCTGGGAGGAGCTGGAGGCGGTGAAAACTGTTCAGAATACATTGTATGAAAGAAATAGTAGCCTTATGGAACCTACAGATAAGTTGTGTGTAGGGAAAGTGGGACCCACATTGTATTCTCTTCACCTAGAAATCTTGGTTACCATTTTAGCATATTTGTTCTGAGATGTTTACTTTGTAGTCTCTTCCAATAAATGCTTCTCCTCTCAGTCATTGAAAAATAAGTAGCCAATCTCATACCATTCTCCTAACTACTTAGATGTTTCTTTCCAAAAGACAAGAACATTTTGCTTCTAAGTACAACCAGCACACTTAAAAAAAAAAGAATAAAAAAGATTTTTTTTTTTTTTGAAACAGAGTCTTACTTAATAGCCCTGGCTGGTCTGGAACTCATTATATAGATCGAGCTGGCCTCAAACTCATAGACAGCTGCCTGCCGCAGCCTCCCCAGTGCCTGGATAAAAGGTGTGTACTACCACACAGGGCTAAGAAATTTCATATCAGACTAGAGATGCAGGATACTCAATAGTCAAACACTGCTTGCACAAGCTTCCACCATCCAAAAAGGAGACTCAATAGCATACACAGCTATTTCATAGTATCTGTATTGTCTCCACAATGTCTCTGTCTCTGTCTCTCTGTCTCTCTCGCTGTCTCTGTCTCTCTGTCTCTCTGTCTCTGTCTCTCTGTCTCTCTCTCTCTCTCTCTCTCTCTCTCTCTCTCTCTCTGTGTGTGTGTGTGTGTGTGTGTGTATACAAATGTGTGTAAATATAAAAAATCCAATCAGGCCAGGTGACAACTTTATTCCCAGCACTCAGGAGGCAGAGGACAATGGATCTCTGTGAGTTCAAGGTTAGCCTGATCTATGTAGTGAGTCTACTGTCTCAAAAACAAATAACAAAACTTGGAAACACACTTCACATTTAATTATTATAAAAGCCTTTCTCCCCTCTTCTTTATCATGATTGCTTTTAAGCCACACAGACAAGTTATTTTGTAAAATATGCCTCAAATTTTAGGGCTTGTCTGATTGCTTCTTTGTGATGAGGTTCAAGAACACTTTGGCAAGGACATGAGAGGGGTGACCTTGTGTCTTTCACAATGCCTTTCCATCAGGAGGCATATGTGGTCAGTTTGTCTCATTGTAGGTGACATGTGAGTTTGATCATTTGACACATTATTTTTCCGTTTTAACATGGACTTCAGCAGGATGCTATTTTGAGGCTGTGTAACTATCCTGTTCCCTGGTGGTTTTAGCCAATGGCTTTACTTGTAATGTCGGAAAATAAGTATTTCCTAATGGCAGTATTTTTTCAACTATTTGATGATGCTCATCCATTAAGAAGAGATTTCACACCTCACTTTGTATCTGATTAGCATTTGGGGGGATCTTATTAAACATTCTCTCCCCCAGTCCATATCATTACTTATTTCTCTCAATATTCTTTCTTCCTCCTTCTTTGGAAACAGGGTCTCATGTATCCCTATCTGTCCTGAAATTCTCAATCCCCCTGCCTGAGTGCTGAGATTACAGTTATGCACCGCTGCATCCAGTTTATATGGTGCTGGAGATAGAACGTGGGGCTTCAGCTTCGCTAGGCAAGCAGTCTAGCACTTGAGTTTCACTTGGAGCCTTCACCATTCTTAGTGCTTTCAGGGGTAACTGGTGCGAGCACTTTAAGGTGGCTTCTGTGTCTTTTGACATCTTATCAGGTTTGAGTGCTGCTTGCTTTGAATGCAGCAACATTGCAGCCTCGCCTTGTGTTTTCCATTTCTCAGCCCCAGACTGAGTCACTTCTCCAAGGACCGCTGGCTCTGCGTAGAGCTTATCATCACTTGCCTGTCATTGCCTTTGATGTGAGCGGAACTGGAACTGGGAAATACAAGTCTATTTTTAGAGGTTGCATTTCCATTGATATTGCTAATTCCTGTCAAACCTCCCAGTTCTCCTTGCTTCCCATTCCACTCCCACACCTTCTCCCACAGTAAAATCCTAGTTTCTCCAGGCACCAATCTGTGTACTCACTGGCTATGGTATGTTAAAAATCATTTGGGAGAAACTTCATCATGATCATCTACCACAAGACACTTAAAGCAAGTAAAAGTTCCTGCAGTTTGGCAGCACTGCTCCCACAGGGCGGACAGTTAGTGACTGTCTTCAGGGTCTTTTGGGATTAGTTCTTTCTTCTCTGCATTCATATAATATAACTTCTATCTACTGTTGTATTTGATTATTTTTATTATTGAGGACAAGCTCAAGGTCATAGACAGAACCTGGAGGATAAAAACGTGTGTGGTTAATCCAGTGTGAATCCATGCATTTGGTCACCGATGGAGCTGTTGGAGCCCACTGGGGAGATGAACCAGGTCCCCTCCTCTGTCACGCGATGTGAAAACGTGAGAAAAGATCGGGAAATGAACATACATGTCACACTCCCGCAGAACCTAAGCCAAGCAAAAGTCCAGCTCCGAGCTTCAGAGGTCAAAGTTTGCCTCGTTATTTTAGAGCTTCTAACGGAGAAGACAAGGGGGCCAAGAGAGAGACTGCCGTGAAGGAGAGAAAGGAAGGGAAGCTGGAGAGAACAGCATCTGGTATACAGTCATGTGGTACCCTGTAAAGCCCATACTGCATCAGTCTGGTCTAAGTGCCCCCTCAGTTCCCTTTGCAAAGTAGGCAAGTTGGAGTGGGAGAGTAAGCTATCCTGTCTAGACTAGTTAAACAGCTGGGAGCCGCTTAGAGACTTCAGACACTCTACCATACCCAACAGTGACCAGGCCTCTCTTCCAACCAGCCTTGGCCAGAGCGATCTCAGCAGCCCCTCCCTTGTGGGCACTGGATGGATTCCCTGTTACCAAGGTGCCACAGGGTGGGGGGTGGAGTCCTTGTGTCAGCAGGATAAGAGTGAAAGTAAGATTTTCCTGGATGAGAGGCAGCTCTGGTTAGGGGTCTTTACTGTCACAACCTTGCCTCAGGCAGGAGCTAAGAGCCAAGTCTCTTCACTCTGGGATCTGGTTTTTGTTTGTTTTGTTTTGTTTTGTTTTCTGCCATGGCATAAAAAGAAGCCAGACAATCCCAAAGGTGAGCTGGATAGGAGAAAGCCCGGGTGAGTTTGAAGAGGCATAGAGGGATTACTTCATCAGGGAGATAGCTCCAGATGCATCAAATTCATCTTGGTACCACCCTTCCACTGCCAATGGAAGCCTGTCGCCCCTCTGTATGAGCTGAGGGACTGACTGCTGGCCGGTGAGATAGCTCTTTCCTCTGCCTCCTATACCCACACCCTGCTCTACAGAAAGCAGTTAACACATATTCCCCTAAAGCAAAATCCTGAAAGCAATTTAAAGTATGATGTGTCTCTAAATTGGAGCTGATGGGTTATTAAATTAAAACTAACAATAAAAGGACATGGAGTTGGGAGTGAGTAGGGATGTGGGGGTAGAGGAGTTCAGGGGGTTAATATGATTAAAATACATTTGTATGGAATTTCCTAGGGATTAATAAAAACATGTATTTATAAATAAAATTTTTAAATTAAAAATAAATGGTGAAGTATGGCTCCTCCAGGAGAAATGTTAAATTTCCATAATGAATCTGCAGGTCTAGCCATTAGCACAGCGGTAGAATCCAGCAGCCTTTCCCTGACTTTATATTCAGGACCGGGGGTCTTCAGACCTGCCTTCAGTTCTGAAGATGGCACAGAAGCCTGGCTCAGAATGGAGAAGGAAGAGCTGAGAGATGCCGAAGGGTTCTCTCCTCCTAATTAATTTGCTCTTTTGAGCCTGAGTAAAATCAGGTACACCGTAATATTTCTTTCAATAACAACCTGGCCAAAAATCTCTCAAGATTCAATCTACACCACCTCAGACAACAACAGTGTCAAAACCGAACATGACCAGGATCCAGGCAACGTTAACAGTAACACACCTCTTCCTCCACTCACTTTTTGCTCTGTCTTTTACTATCAGCAAGATCCTCTTAAGGAAACGTGAGAGAAGGCAGCTGAACAGAGGTATGGAAGCCAAAGACTCAGGCCAGGATGGAACAATTGCTAGCATCTACGTCAGTGTCTCTCAACCTGTGCGTCTCAATCTCGAGAGGCTCAAACGACCTTATCGAGGTGTCCACTTAAGGCTGTTGGCCAACAGATATTTACATTATGATCCATAACAGTAGCAACATTAAAGTCATCAGGTAGCAACAAAAATAATTCTATAGCTGGGGGATCACAACATATGGAAGTGTACTAAAGGATCGCAGCATTAGAAAGGTTGAGAACTACTGTTAGGATGCTCTAGTTATCTTAACGGTGACCAAGAGTCCTAAAGGGCCACAGGTGCTAGAAGGTATGAAAGGAAGGGTGGCTTTAGAGGTGCCATCTTTTGGAATATGTCAGACAGAGAGGCTAAGCAGACAGGTTTGCTAATGGGGAAACCAGCCCTGAGGAGGGGGAATGTATTAAAGGATGTAGGTAGAGTAGCTCAAAAGTTCAAAGAAATCCAAGCAAAGGAAAGAAAAAAAATTTAAAACCCAACAATAATTAGTTCCAGGAAACTGAAAATTAATACAAAAAAATAAATATCATTATAGTGCACCATTTGGCTCAACATAAGACAAAATTAACTGTGTTTTGATTTTTTAATACTATAAACTTGTTGGCGTTATTTAACTTAACTGTGTTCAATTAGTATTTTGACAGAAAGTTACTTTGAAAGCCTGTAGTGACTTTAGAACTTCTCCAATCTTTTAAAGTAGTTGGGTCAGAGTGGCGTTGGGCAGAGTTACATCCTGATGCCCTGCGTTTCGTTCTCTAAGTTCCTTTCTTCAAAAACTTCCTATTCAAAGAGTAGGCAGGGGAAACACCCCAAGTCACCATCCCTTAGGGTTCAAGCACATCAGAACATTGGCAGGCTGCATTTTCACCTCTCAGGACAACCTAGATTAGTGGACAGGGTTTTAGTCCTGTCTATGCCCTCATCGAGTTGAGAGTCTGCAGGTCTTCTCAGCTGAGGTGGCGATCCAACCCCTTTCAGTGTAAGATGACTTTAAGATGACTTGTCATCCTGAATTAGAAAGATCAGGGCCCTTAGGGCCTGAGCAGTGACCAAAGGACATTTCCTGGAGGATCAGCCCTAGATAGGTTGTGTATGTCTATTACTACTACTGCTATTATTATTATATTTTACGTGCAGTGATGTTTCACCTACATGTATGTCTGTGTGAAGGTGTCAGACCCCCTGAAACGGGGAGTTACAGACAGGTGTGAGTTGCCATGAGGAGGCTGGGAATTGAACCTGGGTCCTAATGATGTGACCCTTCTATGCCTCATGTGTTGATCCCCAACCATAAAATTATTTTTGTTGCTACTTCATAACTGTAATTTTGATGCTGTAATAAATCATAATGCAAATATCTGTTTTCTGGTGGTGACCTGACCTCTTTTTTTTTGGGGGGGGGGTACCATCTGAGAAAGGATCATTCACCTCCCAAGGGGGTCTCGACCCACAGGTTGAGAACCTCTGTTCTAACTGCCCACCAATGTGGAGTTGTTTTCAGGTGAGAAAAACGCCGTTTTGAAACTGGAGCAGAGCATCCCAGGCTCTGAAACAGAGCTGAATTGCAGTTACCAAAGAGTGTACGCCTGATTCAGCTGTGAATGGCAGAGCAACGGTGCCCAGGATGCAGGGTATCCTGGGAGGGGATGTTCACGGCCCTCTGGCTGGGGAATATCCGTCTTTTGTGGGAAAGGAATTAGCAGCATTTTGAAGAACAGATTTCCTTCCCAGAAAACTAAAGTTTAATATGAACTGGGAGAAGTTCCCTGCTTGCTGACCGGCCCAAACCCCTCTCCTCCATCTTTCCTGGCATGTGACAACCCCCACCTGCCATCCCCAGCCCACTGCCAAACTGTTCCTTCCCTCTGCAAGATCTAGAATCTCCAGTAATTCCATGCTGGTATACGGGAGAGGTGACTGGAGGAGGAGGAGAAGGGATTATCTAGGCATTGCAAATGTTCATAACTGTTTAGAGTGCTCCCTGGGAACAGTCGCAGTCAGGCCAGGGAGTGGAACTGTTAAGACACAGAGTTTGGGGCTGGAGAGTTGTCTCAACAGTTAAGAGCACTGGCTGCTCTTCCAGAGGTCTTGAGTTCAATTCCCAGCAACTACATGGTGGCTCACAACCATCTGTAATGGGATCTGATATCCTCTTCTGGTGTGTCTGGAGACAGCTACAGTGTACCAATATACATGAAGTAAATAAGTAAATCTTTAAAAAAAAAAAAAAAAATACAGAGTTTGAGCAGAGAAGGATGGTAGATCCAGGCCACTCAACAGTTTGCAGAGCGAGTCCAAATGGAGATGTAGTCTGTAGGGTATGCAGAAGGCGCCAAATAAACAGTTGCCCCTTCTTTCC
The DNA here is from genome assembly GCA_021653895.1 of Mastomys natalensis. Lineage (NCBI taxonomy): Eukaryota > Metazoa > Chordata > Mammalia > Rodentia > Muridae > Mastomys > Mastomys natalensis. The sequence continues at coordinate 305,552 of JAJTUV010001235.1, read as the reverse complement.
TTTTGTGAAATGTTTTACATTTCACCCAGATATCAGCTCTGCACCAATGACCGAGAAAATGTTCTATCTATTTGAAAACCCAAGACCTATAGAAACACAGAACGTTCCAGAATTAGCTATAGGGTTAGGAGTGCTAGAGATCTTTCAGTGTCTTCCATGGTACTCTCTCTCAAGAACAAGTACTATGTACCCCCAAATAGCTGTCTGTAGCACATGTGGGACCATGCTACAGGTAGACATAAGAACTGGCAAGGTTGAGTGAGCTCAGATCCCAGCAATCTCAGAGATTCCTGCCCTAGAATACGGAACGACACACCCCACTGAGGACCATGGGCACTCAGTCACATAACATAACACCTTGAGTTCTCCATGCTACTATCTAGATATTAGCCCTAATATCTAGACAGCCCTAAGCCTTCAACCAATGAGCTTCCCTTTCTGGGTATTCCTTCCTTCCCACAAAAGGTATTGAGTCTCTGGTTCACTCCAGTAAAGTGTATGCATTTACATCCACCATCAAACAAACCAGTATGAAGAGGCAAGGCTCATCTCAGAGAGCTGCTTCATTAACGATTGAGCCCTGGGAAGACCTTCAACTAAAGAGCCACGCCTAAGGATTTCTCCCCTCTAGCCCCTCAGGTACACTGGCCCTGGCTCTCAAACAGACTGGATTCTGCTTGCCTAGGGCTCCTCTTCCCCTTCCTACCTGGTGTGTGACATACTGAGGGGAAGCTTAGACCTCAGCCTCTGTTCCTGACTTCCCCTCTCTGGCTCTCTGGCGCTCCCCACCCCCATACCCAGAGAAGAGAACGGGAGCCACTGTGGCCCCCATTCCAGGCGTTGCTCTGCCTCCTCCCAGTGGTGCCCAGGCACTCCCATTGGAGAGACAGACATACAGTATGACAGCTGTCCAGTTAGTTTATTATTAGTACTAATTAGTATCATTTACTAATTGCATCAATATAGTGTATGACTGAATCATACTTCCCTAGATTAATATATTCAAGTTCTAACACTCAATACCTCAGAATGTTGCTGTACATTGAGATAGGACTTCTAAAGGTGCCATTAAGGTAAAATGAGATTCTAGATGTGAATCTTAACCCAATAGAACTGGTGCCTTTAAACATTTTAAAAATTAGAGTTATTCATTTTATTCTATGTGTGAATGTTTTGCCTGCATGAATATAATATAACATGCATGCTTGGTGCACTTGGAGGCCAGAAGAGGGCATTAGATCCCCTGTGTGATTGTTTGGCCCAGGGAGTGGCACTGTTGGGAGGTGTGGCCTTTTTGGAGTAGGTGTATCACTGTGGGCAGGGCTTAAGACCCTCATCCTAGCTGCCTGGAAATCAGTCTTCCACTACAGCCTTCACATGAAGATGTAGAACTCTCAGCTCTGCCTGCACCATGCCTGCCTGGATGCTGCCCTGCTCCCACCTTGATGATGATAGACTGAACCTGAATGTGTAAGCCAGACCCAGTTAAATGTCCTTTGTAAGACTTGACTTGGTCATGGTGTCTGTTCACAGCAGTAAAACCCTAACTAAGACACCCTGGAACTGGAGTTACAGATGGTTGTGAGCCACAACGTGGGTGTTGGGAATTGAACCTGGGTCCTCTGCAAGAGCAACAAGTGCTCTAACTGTGAGACATCTCTCCAGCCCCTGATGCCTGCCTGTATAAGAAGAGAGATTTAGGCACCCAGAGTTAGGCATAAAAATTGAAGGACAAAGCATCAGGTTCCCACAGGAAAGATAGAACTCCCTTTTCTGTTCAGAGCTATTTGTGAGATCTTGGCAACTGAGCTGGTAAGGCTGGGGGTTGGGATGATGGTGAGTAGTGCACACAGCCTGGGGGTGGGTATAGCCAGGGTTGAGCAGGCCATGTGGCAGTTACCACCTGGTTCCAAAACAGGTGCCCTTATAGTTCCCAGGGAGTCAGCTGATTATGGACTACACTGCATCCAGAAGCCCAAGAAAGCAGAAATGACCCAATGGTGGGGTCAGTGAGATGGTATAGCCTGGAGACATCTGATGATCTAAGTTTGATCCCTAGATCCCACATAAAGGTCGAAGGAAGTAACCAAGTCCATTAGGTTTTTTTCTGGTTACCACACGTGCTGTGGCAAGCATGTGCCTCCTCCACACACAATTATCCACACAAACAATAAAAATAAAGTTGAAAAGAAATGATCCTATGGCCACTGGCTCAAAGGGAGAGTAAGGACTGCCTGCCATGTCCTGTGGTAGATCTCTAGGTATATGCCCTATAGGTAGGGTCTGGCACTCATGTGAGTACACAGGCAGCCAGGGCGTTCAGGCCTAGGCTGCAGAGACCGGCTCAGTAGTAGACACTCAAACCCTGGCCTATGAGCCAGCCCAGGCCAAACATGGCAGTTGATCATGACTTGAGATGCCACAGACTGGCATCTCAAGGTCCCAGAGGTCTGTAGGGCTATTTCAGGTCACCTTTGACTCTGGCTGCCTCCCACCGTTGATGTAAAACATAGGTCTGCCGTCAAAGAGAAGGAGGAAATCACTTGTTCTGAGCCAAGTATGTGTGAACATGTGGATTCAGGCTGTCCCAGAGAGTGTGCAGATGTGGTTATGAGTTCTATCTGTAATCACAGAACTAAATGAAGTCATAAATCAAGACACTGTCCAAATGTACTGTTGGAGACATCAGGTAGTTGGGTTATGTTCAACAAAGCAAGGAAACTTACGCTCTTGGTCTCAGGCTGTCTGCTGACATTTTTGGCTTTTCGGTTGGTGAAAACCACTGGTCTGTTAAGTTGATACATTCCGAAGGGTTTTACCTAATAGTAGGAAATGAACACCTACTGAGAGGACTAAAGATAGCCCAAGATACTTTGTCTCTGGATCTGTAACATTCCAGTGTTCTACTTCCAAGTTCTAATCAGCTAATCAGCCATTGTAGATTCTTTACTATGGGTGTGGTTACTTCCTGGGAACTTTAGTTCACATCACTCAGGCTGACACATGACCACCTCCACCTTGACAGGTCTCAGCTACTAGCATGGCGTTCTCAAATTACACTTCCGTTCATTCAACTAGGCCCCAGGAGTAGGCTAGGTACACAACTCAACGTGCAAATGAGGTAAATAAATAAATAGTTAGTTAGATAGATAAATAGATAAACAAACCTTCTGACAATTAACTCCAGAGCCCAAGAGTCAACTAGTGGAAACAGGGCTAGCTAGGGTCTGTGTCACTGAGATTCACTAATCTCCATTCAAACCCCCCTGTGAGTCCTCCTGCTAATCCCTCCTCTCTCCTCCCCACTATTTCTTTCTGTTCCTTTTTTCTTTGCTCCTCCTTTTCTAAGTTTCATTTCAGGATTTCAGAACTCCTGACAATCCAGATACGATCTTGGGATCAAATTCATGTCAACAGCCTTGGTGGCAGGTAGCATTACCCACTGAGCCATATTGCTAGCACCAGGAAACATTTTTTTAATAAGCTAAAAGAGTAAACTCTAAAATGATTGTTATAAAGGTAGCATAATAGATGCATAAGGCAAGAACAGAGCTGTTTATTGACAAGCCTTATATACTATTTACGTATGTACTGGAATTTTCTACAATTGGCAGGTTTGCTGTTTTATGCTGTAATGTCACAGCAACACTAGGCCCTAGGAAATTTTCAGCTCCATGAGAATCTTATGGGACCACCTACATATATGTAGTCTGCCATTGATGGAAATGTTGCTTGAGACAAATCTCTCTCCGTCGTCTAAGCTTGCCTGGAATTCATTCTCTAAATAAATAAATGAGTGACTTTAAGTGCAATATGGGCCATACTTTAGGAGCCCTATAGTAGGGTGTGGCTACCATTTTGAACATTAACTGGAGAATGGCAGAGTGTGGGTCCAGGGGCCTTACTCTCCACCCCTCTCTGCAGGCATTAGATGAAGCTGGAAAGATTCCTCGGGCAAAGTCACCCCCGGAAACACCTGCTGCACCACCTCACTGTTGGCATGTCAAGTAGAAGCCAGACAAGAGACCCGCTCACCGCGCCCACGGAAACACTCTCCAGCTCCTTTCCATCGCAGACTGCCAACGTTTCTGCAGGTGGAGGCCATGTTTCCAGATCAGACGCAAGGCCACGGGGCAGATGCAGGGCAGGCGGCGGCGCTTCCTCTCAAAGGAATGCCAACCCGGCAGCCAGCCCGCTGCATCGCAGACTCTACGTGTCACTTTGGGGATTTGGACTTTATTGGGAGCCAGATGCAGAGACATGGGAGCCAGGTGTAAAGGTGTGAGGGGCACAGAATCAGGGGACACTGGGCAGGCACTAGCGCCAGCTGCAGGTCAAGTGGAGGGCACATCTGCCCCAGGCGCCTTATGATTTCACAGCTACAGGGTGTTTCTAAACTCCAGGAATTCTACCTGGAACCTCAGAGCTGGCACTGACGGGAAGTTCCCAAAGACATCCCTATGACCCTTTTATACTTCCTGGGGAGGGAGGAGACGAGAAAGGGCACCGCAGGGCCAGCGCAGGGTGTTATTCGCTTCCTGGAAAAAATGGAATTCAAATAAACAACTTTCCCAAGATCATTCAGCTACAAAACTGAATTGAAATTTAAGGCTTGCCCAGTGTGGTGGTGCTTGCCTGTAATCCCAGAATGTAGGGGAAAGCCTGAGAATCAGGAGTTCAAGTGTTGCCTTGGCTACATTACTAATTAGGCCAAGCTTGGAGTACATAGAGACCCTGTGTATTAAAAAGGGGGAAACAAAGTTGACTATACATTTTCTGTTTAAAAATCAAGTAGAGTAGGCTCAAGAGCTGGCACTGACTCTATCATAATGTACAATAACATCAGGTGACGGTTACTGAACAGAGGACTTGGTGCGGCCAGGCATCATGACACATGCCTTTACTCCTAGCAGGCAGTGAGCAGAGGCAAGCAAGAGTAGCTCTGTGAATTCAAGACCAGCACGGTCTACATAGCAAGTTCCAACCTCACAAGAGCCTGATCAAAATGCAGCCGGTGTTGGCTTTTCTTATTTCTTTGTGTCAATCACTTTCCCTAATTCCTTCATCCTTAGGACCATCTCCCATGGAAACTACCTTCTCCAGATTTTGTTTTCTCCTTGGTGGTCAGAATCCAAATGTGTGGCTCATTTTAGGTTGCAGATGGAAAGAAAACAATCTTACGTCTGTTCTCAGGCCTCCTCATTTCAGGCTTTCAGTAGATTTCGATCTTTGATGGATAACCCAGTGCTCCCTTTCCCTCCCATGATGTAAGTGGATTGTTGGAGGCCCACAGAAGCCTTGCATTTGACCTGTTAGGGACGGCTGGACTTGGGAAAAGGGGGCTCTGCCTTAAGACTGACGTGCAGGATAGTTTTGCTGTTGGTTTTGGGGTCAGTGTTGAGGGTTTGGATTGTTACTGCTGATTAGTCATCCCCAAGAAGTGTTTCACAACACGACACAAGGTGTCGGTTGCGTGCTTGTAATCTCAGCATGCTGGAGGCTACAGTAAGAGTCCTGTGAGCAAGGCCAGTCTGAGTCACAGAGCAATTTGAAGACAGTTTGAGATGCATGATGGGACTTGTCTCAAAAAACAGGAGAAAAGGAGAACAAAGTTAGGTAGGAAGACAGAATGTGGCTGGAAAGGTGTCCCTGTGAGGCAGTTCTCAGGACTCTTGGTTGTTAGGCCCACTACCCCCTTGGTTTGGCTTACATGTTCACTTGTTGCCTACTTTGATATTTTTCTTTCTAACTATTTTTATATGTATTCATTTTATTCATGTGAGTATTTTGCCTGCAAGTATGTATGCATACCACGCACGTGCTTGGTGCCTGTAGGAGTCTCGGATCCCTTAGAACTGGAGTTATAGATGGTTGCAACCTACCATGTGGGTGCTGGGAATTGAATCTGCATATTCTCCAAGAACAAGTGCTCTTAACTACTGACCCATCTCCCCAACTCCAAAAATCTCTTAAAATATACCCCACAGCATGTCCCTAAGGAAAGATGTTTCTATCCAGTCAAATGGATGAATATGTACTACTCTTTGCTCTTCTTTGAGTATTCATTTTAAAAGTTTTAAAATACTGCTCTTAAAAATATAATCAAGCTTAATATTGCTTCTAGTTTACCCAGTCATGGGACTCTTTCTTTATGGAAAGCTCACAGAACTGCTACTGTACACGGTCCACTTTGGGAGATCCCAGTCTTTTTAACCAGCATGTGTGTAAAGGTGCTTTCCCATGGCGGTGGAAAAAATGGCTCAGAGGTGAAGAGCACTGGATGCTCTTCTAGACGACCCGGTTCAGTTCCCAGCATCCATGTCAAGGGGGGTCACAATGGCCTACAATTCCTACTCCCATACACAGGCACCTGAACACACATGGTGTACACATACCACACACACACATACACACACATACACACACACACAAAACATACATAGAAGTTTTTTAATCAAATAATATTTTTATTTACCTTTTTATTGATTCTTTGTAAATTTCACATCATTCACCCTAATCCCACTCACCTCCCTGTCCCTTCATACCCTCCATCCTTGCAACCTCCCCTAAAAAGAAAATGAAATCTCATTATGAAAGCCATAGTATGTCACAATGTGTCACACAGTATACCCTTTGTCCATATATCTTTACTTGCAAACGAGTCATTGATCTGGTTTGAGGCCTCTGGCTTCTGCTACACCATCAATACAGCCTCCTCTTTGGGACTTCTCAGATATCCTGTTGTTGCCCTGTGTTATGGGGATCCTGCAATTTTGGAGCTGTAGGACCCACCCCTTCATATACTCCAGCAGATCATAGATGGGGTAGATGTTGGGACGGGCCGAATCAAAGCCCTGGTTCTGGGCCTGGGTGGTAGCTAAGCTGCTCAGCCTGCCAGCTCTTCTGCACCCACATCAACAGGATGAGCTCTCCAACACTGCCCTACCTAGCTCACCCAATGCAGCAGCCTGCAAGGGGCTGGCGCAGCTCTCTGCTCTCATGTCCTCAGGACTGACTAGCCCAAAAACACCTTACCCCACCCCACTCCCAACCCTCCAAACCAGAGCCAGCTATACTCTGCTGCCCAGGCAAGGTGCAGGGCCCTCTCTCCGGAGTGTTGCAGCCATTGAGGGACAGGGACAGTTCCCTGGCTTCCATTACCTTGAGGCCAGCTCTCCCACCTGCCATAGGTGGTGAGGGACGGGGTGGGGGTGGGGTGTGTGTGACATCTCTCCCTCACCTCTGCCACTGCATGGCAGACAAGTGGTAGGACCAGCTCTCCCATGTTCACATCCTCAGGGTTGGCTCATCTGCAACTCCTGAAACCAGGAACAGCTAGCTCTACTGTGTTTCCTACAGGAGGTGTGGGGCGGCTCTCCTGCAGTGCTGCAGCTGGTAAGGGGCAGGGCCAACTCTCCTGCTCTCATGCCTTTGGGGCCAGCCCTCCATGTTCCCCGCATGAGGGCTGAAGCCAGCTCTGAACAGCCCTCAAAAATCAACATGGCCCCAGAACAGTAGCTCAGACCAGGGACATCTGTCTGGGCTTTAATGGTAACAGACCCCTGCTATGGCCCTAGGTGGCGACAAGGGCCAGGACCTCACCGTGGCCTTAGGTGACATCACTAGCTACTCACATCAGGCTGTTCCTCACTACCCTCCAGTCTCCAGTTCTGCCTCTCTTCCTTGTGCCCACATCCTTCTGTTTCTCTTTCTCTTCCATTCTCTGCCACTTGTTTCCTCACCTTAGTGCAGCCCATGGTCTGGAGTCATTTCAGGAGTAGTCTCAGAAGTAAGTGCTTCACTCATGCCATGTGGCACCAATCTGGAGTCATCTTGAGTATAGTCTGTCCTCCTGGGTCTGTGAGGCACTGGGATGAGGGTTGTCTCAGATATGATCTGACCACTCAGGCCACATGGCCCTGGGTGGGGATGATCTCAGGGGTTCACTGCCCATGGGCCTGCATGGCACTGGGCTCAGAGTCCTCTTGGAACTGGACTCCCATGGTGCTGGACTTGGGGTTCCTCAGGCTTGTTCCCTGTCTGGCTGTGTGGTCCTGGGCTGGGGATTGTTTTGGGTATAGTTTGCCTGGGGCCTCATGGCTCCAGACTGGAGTTTCAAATCAAATAATTTTTAATAATGTATTCCCAGCCTGCAAGGTTTCCATCCCAGAGTATGATATGATGAGTCACAGCTTTCCTTTTTGTTTCTCCCTCACTGTCTATCTCAGTATTTAATCTTCTGTCCTCCTTTTATCCCCATCTCCACTTTGGTTTAGGTCGCCTGGATTCTTGGCAGTAAGTGAAATCTTCCACCTCTATAGATGGTTGAGAGTCCTCTTCTCTAAATCCCTCTTGGCCATTCTGGGTTCCCTCATCCTTATCCCAGGTTCAGAAAGGTTTGTGATCCTCCCCAGTAAGCAGAACTCTGCACAGGGATGTCCCTGTCACTGGTGAGCATCTTTTAGCATCCAGCCCGATTCAGACCCTCCCTCCTCCCTAGCAATTTTGAAACCCCTTTCTGAGCATTGAGTCTGATATAGATTGAATTCTGTGTCTTTAGAACTTATACGCTGAAGTTCTAAAACCCTATCCCTCAGAATATGACCTTATTTGGAAAAGGGGTTGCTGCAGACGTAAGTCATTAAGGAAAGATGAGGTCATATCGGGGTAGGGAGGGCCCCTAACCACCAACATGACTGGTGGTTCTTATAAAAAGGAGAAATTTGGAGACAGACATGCACAGAGGGAGAACACCATGTGAAGACTGGAGAAACCCTGACACAAGCCAAGGATCTACCAGAAGCCAGGAGTGAGGCTTTTTCCTCAGAACTTTCCAAAGGAACATGGCCCTGTTGAGACCTTGGTCTCAGACTTGCAGCTTCCAGAAAGTGAGAAAAGATGTCTGTAGGGTAAGCCTCTCAGCTTGTCGTGCTTTGCCCCAGCAGCTCTGGCAGATGAATTCATGGGGTGAAGTCTCTATTTACCACCCATTCCAGTCTCACTAGTGGATCTGTTCCTGAAGCAGCTCCCACAGGATGGATGGAGGTGAAAGACAGTAAGAACCAAGCCTCTGAGCAACCCCAGTGCCAAAGCCTCTCTTTGTTGGGATCCTACCAGTTCCTGTGATACCTCAGTAGCAGCTGCATGAGTACACGTGTGTGTTTCTGTCCTAGTCTTAATTTCCATCCTGTCTCTGCCCTCTGGTTTATCACCCCAGCTATTCTCGTGGTCTGTGGGAGTGGCACTGTGGCTTTCCTCCCAGGCCTCTGGGCTTACTCCTGATTTCTGACAAAGCAGTGGGACACTGTCTCACCAGGAAAGCATTTGTGCTATGCCACACCAAACACCTACCAGATGCAGAAATGGGATTCTGGCTTCATAGGAGGTGAGGCCAAAACTTCAGGCTCTCTCACAACATAATCAGGCTGAACCCTCTACTTTTTCCCCCCCTATGGAGATGCATAGGCTACAGGTTGCCTGTATTCAACACTGACAAAACCACTACACCGAAGGGTATCAGATAAACATGGGCACACCATTGATATGAGGGGCAGATAATTCTTTGTTGTGGGCACCATCCTGTGTATGGCAAGATGCCCAGAAGCATGTCTGGCCTCTCTGCATTAAATGTGAGCAACAACTTCCCTCTTCCAGTTATGACAACCACAAATGTCTTTAGATATTGTCAAATGTCCTCTGGGGGAGAGGGGTGGCAAGGTTGAACACAGTTGAGGTCCACTGAGCTAAACTAACCTCAAGGAACATTGACTCATTATATTGGGATCTTAAAATCCAAAGTCATTTTATTTTATTACTTCAATGATTCTAAGAAATCATCTATTTGCTGACATCAGTTATATAAGAAAAACCTACAAAGTGGAAAGAAAAGACTAGAATGTAATAATTTTGGTTGTCTTGAGTTTTGGGTAGTAAATTTTTAAGTGAATTGTATTTGCTATCTACTTTTCTGGATTCTTTTTCTTCCTTCCTTCCTCCCTCCCTTTCTCTCTTTCTTTCTTTTGTTCTTTCTTTTGTTCTTTCTTTCTTTCTTTCTTTCTTTCTTTCTTTCTTTCTTTCTTTCTTTCTTTCATTTTCAAGACAGGGTTTCTTTGTAGCCCTGGCCATCCTGGAACTTGCTCTGTAGACCAGGCTGGCTTTGAACGCAGATTCGCCTGCTTCTGCCTCCCAAGTGCTGGGATTAAAAGTGTGAACAGCCACCACTCAACCTGGATTTTTCTTTTGTTTGCCATATTGAGTGTGTATCCGTTTATTAATGGAAAAAATCTATTTGGCTATTAACTTTGGCATCTTTTTTTTTGTTAGAAATAAAACCCTGCTGCACACAGGGTACAAGCCCTAGGGAAGACCAGATGGGGGAAGATAAAAGAGAAAGCATGGTTTGAATCCCAGGAACTGTTAATGTGTACCCTGCCCAATGGAGCCAAAGCTGAGTGTGGGGACAGCTATAAGTCATACGGAACAGAAGGGGGTTTCATTACTGAGGTTGTGGAAATCGCTGGAGTCTGGGCCGGCCTGAGATTCATCCTTGTGCCTTTTGACGACAGTCTAGTCACCAGCCTGTCCTTGGAAGGCTCAGTACAGTCTCCCTGAGTAGGTGTACTCTTTTTCCTAGCTCCTCCAGACTAGGACACTTCTAGAAAGAAGATGGTGACAGACAGCATTCATCATTATTACTGTGTTCCACATCTGTCACAAGTGTCCTTTCTTCTTCTCAACTATCTATGGAGCCAGAACAGTAATTCCTTTTTTAGAGACAAAGACCCAAACTCCATGAGGTTACATGGCTTCACCATGGCTACATAACCTTTTAAGAGTCAACATCAAAGAACCCAGTGGCATCACCAAATAATCCACCCGATTCACTGTCCAATTTTACAGGTGATAAAAATGATACCCAAGGTCACAACAACACAGAGCTGTGCTAAACACTAGTTTCTAGTGTCTCGGTGATGCCCTCAGCACACACACAGCAGCTTCCATGTAAAAAGGTGGAAAGGGAATGACATTCCAGTAAAGGGTTGCTGAAGTCAGGATAACATTGTGATACTTATTTATTTATTTATTTATTATTGTGTGTGTGGTATATGACATGCATGTGTGGAGGTCAGAGGACAATTGTGTGGAGCTGGTTCTCTCCTTCGACCTTTATGCTGGTTCTGGGGACCATGTTCAGATCACTAGGCTTGCAGGACAGGTATTCATACCTAGAGCTGACTGGTTGAGGTCACATTCTGCCCCTCCATATTGATGAAGTGTCCCATGGTGCTTGCCACCAAGTTTGATAGCCTGAGTTTGATCCCTGAACCCACATAGTAGAAGAAGAGAATTGATTCCTGGGAACTGTCCCCTACATATAAGCCATGGTGCATACATGTCCCCTTCTGCTGCTGTGCCCTACAAATAAATACATATTAAAACAAATCTGCCTTTATCCCCTGCTCCAACTGTTACTTATATTCTCAGGGCTTCTATGTCCTTGTTCCTTAAAGAAAATGAAGGCAAGATTTGCCTGCCTCTGCCTCTCAAGTGCTGGGATTAAAGGCAGGTGCAATGACCACCCAGCCTGGATTTTTCTTTTATTTCCCATATTGAGTATGTATTAGTTTATAATTAGAAAAGAATCTATTTGACCATTGACTTTGGCATTCTTTCATTAGTAATAAGACCCTGCTGGACACAGGGTACAAATCCTAGGCAAGCACAGAGGAGAAAGATAAAACAGAAAGCATGGTTTGAATCCCCGGAACTGTTAATATCTCCCCTGCCTTTCCTTTATTTTCTTTAAGGAAAAAGTGAGAATATATTTAAGAAGAAATAAGCTAATTTACAAGGACACTTAGAATACCCCTACAAACTGAGCACTCTGGAAACATTACATGAGCTAAATTTCACATGATAAGCTACTGAGAAATTAGGCAATGATTTGCAGGAAGCATTTTTTTCCTCCTAATTTAAAGTAAATTGTTATCAGCATTAAAATCTGGGAAAGACAAATAAGTCCAAAGGAACAAGAACAGTCAGCCATGATGGTAACTAAGTTAAACTGATTTATTATTGTATAAATTTATATGTATTGGTTACTTTTCCATCGCTGTGATAAAACACCATGACTAAGCCAACTTATAGATGAAAGAATTTTGGGGGGCCTTATGGTCCCAGAAGATTAGGGTCCGTAATGGTAGGGATGGTGGACAGCAGATGTGACTGGAGCTGGAAGCTGAGAGCTCAAAGCTTATATCTCCCACCACAAAACAGGAGTGCAGACCAGACAAACTCAAAACAGCCCAAGTCTTTAAGATCTTAAAAACCACTCCCAGTGACACACTTCCTCCAACAAGGCCACACCCTCCTAAGCTCCCCAAACAGGTCCACCAACTGGGCACCAAGCATTCAGATGCCAGAGAGTATAGGAGGGTCACTTCAAACAAGCACAGCCTTGGGGATGGTCCCAGGAGCATTAAATATGCCACAGCATGCACACAGAGGTCAAAGGACAAACCTGTGAATCCCATTCTCTTCTTTCATCTTTACATTAGTTAGAGAACTCAAACTTTAGGCCATCAGGCTTGCATCTGCTGGCCTGATGGTAGCTAAGTTAAATAAAACAAAAGCACTTTTTACTTTGTAAACATTAAGACATATAGAAGGCTGGAAAAAGTCAGAATGGAAGAATCCTGGTGTCCTGAGATTCCTAAACTACTAATCTTTGGGCAATCCTTCTCAGTAACAGCCTCACCTGCAGCTCCTGTACCCCTGCCTTCAAACTTTTGGGACAAATTCCATCCCCTGCATGATTTCATTTTTCTATGTTTGGTATGTACCTCCAAAATCTGTGCCTTGTCTTTCTAAAAGTTATAATACCAATGCCTTTAAAAGTTTATAATACGTTAATATCATGTTGCCAGTATCTTTGTTTCCCTTGCTGTCACAGAGGTGTTTATTTTTTTGAATCGGGATCCAAATCACACCCACATGTTGGACTGCCTAATACTTCTTAAACTTCTTTTAATTCCTAGGTCTCCCCTCTGTCTCTTCTTTCTCCTGGCAGTGTGTTTGTTTGGGACACAGAGTCCTTTGTCCTATATATGTTTCATCTCTAGGTCTTGTTGAGGGCATCCCTACGGTTTTCCCAGTATGTTCTGCTGACTTGCATGCTTCGTGTAAGTTTATAGTCTTGCAGGCATAGTCCACCTCGGGTTTTATTTGGGACTCACACTGCACTATGGAGAGCATGGCGGATTTCCATTTGGGAGACATGAATCTGTATCTTGATTTCCCCTGCTGAGAAGGGAGCAGGCTTTGAGGAGCGTAGCTCAGATCCTTGTGGTTTGTCAGGAGCTACACAGACTGATGATCTAAACTTATCAGTACTTTCCATTTATTAGCTGGGATTTCCTGTAAAGAAAAATTTACCTTCATCACAAGATACAATTCACACAGGAAAAACAAGATGAACGTGTAAAGTTCTCTTTCTTTCTTTCCTTTTCTTTTTTCCTTCCTTCCTTCTTTCCTTCCTTTCTTCCTTCCTTCCATTCTTTTCCTTTATGGCTAATTTTCAAAATAAAGAGCCAGGACTGGGACATAACTCAATGATAGACCAGTTGCCTCATATGTGGGTTCTCAGCTTGATCTTCAACAGCACAGAAAATAAACAGATAAATAAATAAATAAATCCCTGGCATAATTCAAAGGTGACTAGTGAATTTTGTTCCTTTGTTCTGTAATACTACCAGTTGGTATCTGTATTTTTTTTTTCATATCTGTATATTAAACCACGCATTTAAATTTACTTCGTCCAGTTGCTAACTTTATTTCTGCTCAAATGGCTCTTAAAGCAGCAGCACTGTATTACTTAATCCCTAAAGGCTTGGTAGACTTTCCCCATAAAACTATTTGAGCTGGGGTGCTTTCTTGTGGGGAACTCTATTTTCTCCCACTAATTGGTCTGTCATCTTAGGTAGGCTGTATTATTCTAGAAAATATCTGTTTCATCTAAATTTTTAAATACTTTGTGTAGAGCTGAGAAAAACAGTTTCTTGTGTTTGCTCTTCAAATTTCCTCTGCTTTGATAGTTACTGCTGCATACCAAGTGGCCAGGACTTCTAACTTTAGGAGTCTGTGCTCTCTCCCCTTCTTGTGACCATTTTAGCAGTGGTTTGTATATTTTATTCATTATTTTCAGCCTTGGGTTTATTCATTCATCCTATCTGTTAATTCATTCATTTCTATTTTCATCTTCATTAATCCTTCCTTCTAGACCATTTTGCATTACTCTGCTGTTCTTGTATCTTGAATGAGATGTTTGATTCCTTTAATTTTACATTTAGTGATACTGCTATTTTTTATGTTAGTCATTGCCCTCTGTTAACTACTTTAGCTGAATATATAGATTTAGTTATTTGTGTTTCTATTATTATTCCCTCCCAAACATTTGTATTTCCAACTTGTATATCTAGCAGCTGCTTAACATTAAAATATTTTTTTTTTCATAGCTGGGAAGATGCCTCAGTGGATACAACACAGATTGCTCTATAATCATGAGAATCTGAGTTCAACTCCCCAGCATCCACAAAGCCAGATGTGGCTGTGTATGCCTGTTATCTAGCATTGGGGCACGGACATAAATAGATCCTGAGCGATCACTGGCAGGCCAATCACATGTGCACATGTGTTTTTCTGGCCTCTGCATGTATGGGGACACAGGTGTGTGCACACACACACTTGCATGGTCACAACCCTGTCTTGTCAGAAATCAAGATCAAAAGCCATGCTTTTGAACTTTATTTGAATTTATGTTAAGATCTTTGCCTGTCGTCTATTTTTACCCTCTCAGGAGCTCTGCCTTCAGAGTAGCCTCTTGTGTAGACAGTTGGATCTTGCTCTCAGCCAGACTGGAAATTTTTTTCTGGAACTCTTTTTTTTTTTTTTTAAGAAACGCATGTAAATTAAGACCATTTACATTTACCGAGCTGACTGATATGTTTGACCCCAGCTCTGACATCTTATTTTATCTTATGATTAACTTTTAATATCATTTTTATCCCTGAAGCTTCTCTTGCAGCCTTGTAATCCCCTTCCCTGGGCTGAGTTCCACATGGGTCTCTCCTGTTTTCACCATCCTTCATGCTGGTGTTGCTGCTATTTTTGAGTTCTCACCAATCATGTATCATAAAGCCTGGAAGACTTGGGCTGTTAAATCACTTAAGAGTCAAAGCTCAGCGGCCTCGGGTGATCATCAGGAATGAAGAGGCTGTTTAGAGAGGCTCAGCCAGGCCTGCTTGACATAGGAATGAACTCGGAGTTTGAAAATTAAGAGACAAAGGGTGTTAGGGGAAGAGGGAGCTGTTTCTGGGAGCATCTCTCCTTACTTAATGAGTTACTAGATTTGTGGCTACCCGGTCTGGCGGGTACATCTTTCAGCCTTCGGACCCAGAGGTGTCACGGGCTCTCTCTGCTGGATCCCTGCTGCCCTTTCCATGAACTGTGACACTTCCTGTCACCCGTTTATTTTCACTTCTCCCCTGGCAGCTGTCCACAGCAATTGGCATGCATTCGAAATCATTTGCTACTTACTTGAGAATTCACACGACTGGGGAAAAGGAGAGGAAAACAACCATTCCTGGGGACACTGCATCACCATGAATTTAAAAGGAAAATCAACACTGCAGATAACTCATTTCCACCTCTCTCTCTCTCTCTCTCCTCTCTCTCTCTCTCTCTCTCTCTACACACACACACACACACACACACACACACACACACAAAGACTAAGGATTAAGGGAGAATGCCAAACAAACTATAGAAGGGAAAGTAAAGGAAAGTGAATGCCTGGGGGTGGGGCGGGGGTGGCAAGTGCCAGCTGCAATCCCTCCACACCCCGGACCCCTACATAAAGGAATCGAGCCTCAGCCCATTGGCACCCTAACTGTTACATCTGCTCTGCATTTCAGCCCCTGACTTACACGGGCCACAGACAGAAACTGCACTTGCTTGGGGGTCTCTGGAGAACTTTGATTTGCTCTTAGATGCATGTATCTTATTACTAGTAAACTCGAAATACGGATGTTGAATATGAGAGGGGGAAACCCCTCAGAGGAAGGCAATATGGTCCCCGTAGAGACTTTGGTTCACACCCTTTTACATTCAAATGGCTGGCGCTGACACCCCGTGGAGTTTCTAAGCCCTGGTTTCCCCACCTAACCACTTGGAAATAGAATATCACACAAGGGTTTTTAAGTCAGTGGTCTTCGAGCTGTGGGTGCTCCAACAGACCAGCATCACCACTAGTTGGGATGTTATTTCAGTACAGCAGCAGGTCTATGCAGATACACTGCTATGACTTGAATATGAGCTGTTTCTTCTGAGACTCAGGCTTTTTTTTTTCTTCCTTCTCTGCTGTCTTCTCTCCTGTTTCCTTTACTTCCTTCCTCTTTCCTTCCTTCCCTTTCTCTTTCCTCTGTGTAGTGTGAGATCAAAACCAGCGCCTTGTATATACCAGGCAACTGTTCGGCCGTGAGCCTCATCCCCATTCCCATCATCCCCATCCCTTGATACTGACACTTGATTGCATTGTGGGAGTATTTGAATGTGAGGGCCTTTAAGACAGTCCTTTATGCCCTTCTTGCCAGATGGGGCTAGTTCTCTCAGAAGTCTCCCTCCTACGTTCACGACACTCTTTTGTGTGTAACCCTGCTGAGATTAATTATTGTTCTTTGCATGAACATGGGTGGGAGGTTGTTTACAGGAGTGAGGGTAACTTGTCACTGACTGAGTCACTGAAGGAATGGACAGCCCTTCTCCCAGCTAAAGTTTCTAGCCCTCGGTGAAGCTTGGATCACATATTAAGAATTCCTTGACAAGTCAAAAACAAATTACCTATCTTTGCTTAGTTTGAACTCTCCGTGAGTATAGGGGAGGTATATAGTGCGCCTATCTAAAGACAGGCAATTAAACAAAAATCCCAGTACCCGATGCAGGATGCAGCTTTATAAATTGTTGGTCACAGGTGTCCTAGAGATCTTTTCAACAGTACAAGCTATTGTCATTGCTCTTGGTGACCCAACATACCCATCCGCTGCTCTCGGCCACCATCAGAGAAGCTTCATATTGCACGCAGCAGGTAGCCAGCTGTTAATGCAGAGACTCACAAGTAGTCAAAGGGTGGAGGATAAGGGACAGTGGAGTATTTGGTCCTAAATGGACCATGTATATTAGACCTTGCAAGGGCCAAGGAACATCAAGGAAGAAAAACCAGGAAGAAAAAAAAAACTAGGAGAAGAGGATGCTTGCACAAAGAGACGTCTTCTGGGCATAACATGGATATTGCACAGGTGCACACGAGACCTGCACAACCTTGGACTCCCCAATGTTTCTTCATGGGAAGAGGAAGCTCATGAAGCCCTACCCGTCCCTGAGGGACTGTTGATCCATTTCTTCCACGCTGCAGCCACCAACAAGTTGCCCATGTTCCAGTAAATAACCTCTGACCCATGCTTAGGTAAGCAGCCCTGATTAAATTCAGTGGGAAACATACAAAAAGTATGACAAGACACAAAAGCAGGAAGGAGACTTGTTGGAAAGAAGGTCTCAGTGGGAAGAGAGGGCACGAGAAAGAGCAATAGGTGAAAGGCCTTAAAATTTCATTGTAGAAAGTGTATGGAATGACCAAAGATTTTACAAACGTAATTATAAAAATTCAAATTCAAATGGGGGTAGGGAGATTGCTCAGCCCGTAGAATACCTGCCATGGAATCAAGAGAAGCTGAGCTTGGCTTCTCAGTAACCACGTACCAGGAAGGACCTCCCAGCTTGTCCTTGGTCAGAGTTACTCCCTAGCTACTTCCTAGCAATAGTTAATCAAAGATTAGTCTGATTGGTTTCAGATGTACTTTCAGATCTTTTGTGATTGTATACGGTCTTGCTTCAGAGCACCTACCTGTTGGCTTATAGTCATTCTATTAGATGCTTGCCAGACTGAACACCCGCTCCGGCACCCCCTTACTTCCTCCTATTTGCCTATAAAAAATTTGTCCTGCTGAGGGTTCGAGGCTGCTCTGCCTTCCCTTCCTGTCCTGCTGTGTCAGGGTTGAGTTGGAGAAGAGCTGAAGCCCAGGCTTGTAATAAAGAGACCCTAATACTATTACATCAGAGACAGTTCCTTGGTGGTCTTTGGGGCTTCAGACTGCTTCCTAGCACAACAGGATAGATGTTGCTTTTGGTCTGATAACACTAACCCTACTAGGAGATGGTGAAGAAAAAGTACAGAGAGTGACCATGTAGAAGGTAGCCAGTGGCAAAATCATCACCTACCTCAGGATTTTTACAGAGGAAAAGAAGCCATACTTCTGTTCTTGAAGCAGCTGGTCCTGAAGCTCTTTCTCTTTAGCAACTAATACAGGAAACACAGATGTGGCATGCAGAAACACACCATAAACTCTTCACACAATAGGAAACAACACTGAAGCCATCTTAACCCCAGATAAGGACCAGACTGTGCAGGCAGTCCACATTCAACAGCAATGTAATCTAGATGTACATAGTAAGTTCCCTTAGACTTAACATGAGGGTAACAGGAGATGTAGCTATGAAATGCTGTTTATGAGAGGACATAGGATAGTGTGAATGTTAAACAAATGTCAAGACTGTTCTCAAGATTCAGTTTTCAGTACTGTTGTCCTGTTTTGGCAGAAACATATATATTACTTACTTTTTTTAATTGTTGTGACCAAACGCTGTGACCAAGGTAACTTATAAAAAAGCAATAAATTGAGCTTACAATTTCAGGGGTTGGAGTCCATGATGGCAGAGCAAGCAGCAGGAACGGTTGAGAGTTTACTTTTTATGGTTGTTGTTTTGGTTTTTTGAGACAGGACTTCTTTGTGAAACCTTGGCTCTCCTGGAACTTGCTCTGTAGACCAGGCTGGCCTTAAATTTAGAGAACCATCTGCCTCTGCCTCCCAAGAGCTGGAATTAAAGGCATATGCCAGCACTGTTCAGCTGAGAGTTTACATTTTGTTCTGAAAGTATGAGGCAGAGAGAACATAGAGTCTTGCCTGAGCTTTTGAAACCTCAAAGCTCATCTCCAGTGACATACCTCCTTCAATAGGGCTAAACTTCCTAATCCTTCCCTAACATTCCAAGTACTCAAACATCTGAGCCTATGGGGCCATTCTCATTCAAACCACCACAGCATGGACACAATTTTGATTCCCCATTTTATTAGTTTCCATGGGTAGGTCTATTTCTCAGCCATTAATCCATTATGTAATGTGCAACCAGGATGATGCCTGGGGCATGAGAACCTAATGATGGCACACACAATGCCTTGGTTTCTAAAGAGTTAACTGCAGTCACAGGAGGAAAGAATGGAAACATACCCTGAATACTGAAAACTAAAAATGGTGGCAACATTAGAAGCATTTCAAGCTTTAGAAGCAAAATCAGGAACTATAATCTGAACCAAGGCAATTCAAGTTTTGGATGTGTATAGCATTCGCACGAAGACCGACTGCTTATCCAGGCCGTTTGCTGTGTCTGGTGGAGAATCGTAGTACATAAGTACTTTGGCTCAGAGAAGGGCCCCTCCCAGTTTCGCAAAGGTATCTTGGTAAGGACGAAACATTGCAACTATCGGGGAGCCTGTGTGTGTTTTCCGCAGCATCAGAAAGACAGACATCTCTCTATTCCCGTGCATGTTCTTTGGAAAACAGAAGATGATTGGAGATCACAGCTATGAAAAATGACACAAAATGTATGTATGATTGGTTCAATGAGTTGAACTCATATTCTTATGGCGAAGATAAGTGCTCCTAGGAAAAAGGTAACAAAATCAAAGTAAAGACTCTGAGCCCACGGCTAAGGGCAGATAAAAGTCTCACAGCCCAGAGCTGGAATACAGAGGCAAAGGATCTCCTCTTGAGAGCCCCGTTGGCCCCATTAGAAGCCAGAGCTAGAAGGCACCAGTGGCCTGGGCTTGGTTTTCTATTTGTGGTCAGTAATTGCTTATGAGTCTCAATTCCTGTGTGTGTTGTGTAACAATGTACATTCCAGAGTTAGGTAGAGAAGAAAAGTCACCACATTTGGACAATAAGAGGTGTGTGTGTGTGTGTGTGTGTGTGTGTCCTTTAATTTTCCTTTTAAAGAAAGGAAATAGTAAGAATGGGAAAGAGAAAGTTTAAAAAGAGAGAACGTTGGTGTCCTCCCAAGTTCAAACCCTCCTCTCCCGCCTCCAGCCTTGCATTGATTTTATTCTAAACTCTGTTCTAGAATGTATTCAATTCTAAGGGAAGCAAACTGGCATGAGCTGTGTGATACCCACAGTCTCCCATATGTCTGTCCTCACTTATCCACAAATCTTCCTGGGATTCCTCATTGAGAACTGGAGCTTTCAAGGTTCGCCTCCACACCTGAGAGGCTTTGTCTGAGCCCCTTCACCTGCGGTTGAGATGTGAGAGTTAAGTTGAGGTTAGGGGAAAAAAATGGAGCTTTAAAAAAATGTCTCAGACATTTTTTTGCTAAGCCATAAATCAACAGTGGTTGAATTAAAACAGATCAAGCCTGGCTTGGGTTTAGACCTCCGTGAGGTCTCTGGCTAGACTTGAAGGGGAAAAAAATTAATACTAAAAAGAAAAAAAGGAAAAGAAAAAAGTCAACTCCTGTGCATGTCCAGTTGAAAGAGAGAGAATTCTGCCTAATGAGTGGCCCTTCTAATCACCACTCCATTCGGGTCCACACGACACGTTCCCCAACATTGACCTCAAATTTAGTTCCCTCTTCTGTTAGACAATCCAGAGTCCACCTTTCAGAATCCTTTCGGCATCCACAGAGTTAGTGTCTAATCTTTAATCTTGACCTTCATGAGAACATACTCATTACCTCCCTCGTCCCTGGTTTGGAACAAAGAACTCCCCATGGTGGCCAATGATGCAAGGCAGAATGCCTGGCCCGGACGGTGGGAGGAGGCGTGACAGGCAGCTGGTGACATTTCTTCTGGGAGGCGGGTCAGATTTAATGGAAGCATCTCTGTTTTCAGAGGCAAAAGCAAAGCTGAAGGTCATCTGAAAGTCACCCTCGATTTTATTTTTTTTCTCCAGAGATGATGTCCACAGAGAACTGTGACGGTTTTAATCACAACTCTTTTGGGCATTTTTAAAAGAAGCATCATGACGTTTCCAGAACCAGTAGATTTTTGAGGATACATTGCATTTCGTTCTGTGGCTCCACAGCTTTGCAATTTGTATCATTTGGGAACTGTAGGTATTTAAGAATTATATGTGGGTTTCCCCAACTTGTTTTCTTTCTGTTTTTTTTTTTTGAAATTTTGATTCTCCACCTTTAATGTTTGGGGATATATCTCAAAAGGAAGGCTACCCTGAAGCTGTAACCATCGGGGTTCTGCTTTGCTTTCCTTTTGGCTAACATAATGACCAAAATGGTTATTTTATGGGCAATTTAAGTCCTGGAAAGCTAAAGCACACAGATATTTTACCAATATTTACATAAGGCAGACAAACATCCAAAAGACTTTAAAAGTCTCTACTTATTCACTTAAACAGCATAACTTGAACCGCATCCCATGAAGGAAACGAGAGAGTCTAAGAACCAAGAAGGTATATTTGGTCTCTGATTTTGTCTGTGAATATATTTCTATGCCTCTATTTATGTTTGATTTTATACATTTATTCAGTTGTTTGGGGGGGCATTCTCAGGTCACCGCAACATTGTGAAAGTCAGGTGACAGCCTAGGGGACTTGATTTTCTCCTTCCATTCTTTGGATTCTGGGAACAACTCAAGGTTTGGCAGCAAGCTACCTACTGAGCCATCTTGCCAGCCTCTTTTTATTTGTTTGTTTATGTGAGACAAGGCCTCACATTATAGCTAGGGCTGACCTATGTAGTCTAAGCTGGTCTCAAACTTGCAGCAATCCTCCTGCTTCAGCCCCCTGCCCCCAAGGGCTAGGATTGACATAACTGTGAACCAGCACACTCAGCTACCTTTGTCTCTTTTATGCAAAATTTCAAGAAGCTTTTTACAAACATGTTAACACTTTAACTGGCATAAGACAGCTGAAATCCACCTTGCTGTAGGAGTTCATGTTGTTTTTTTGTTTTTTGTTTTTTTTTCAGGTACTCACAGTGAGTCTGCTAACTTTCTTCTTCTGAAATGATATCGCCATTCGTTTGTTCTGAATGTCCCAAAGCAATCCACCCCTCCTCTGCTCCTCTCTCCCCTTTTCTGTTTCCTCTCTGCTCTTTACAGTAGACTCAGACAATGTCTCTTCATTTCTGGAGTTTTCGATTCTTTTCCTGTAGATATATTTTAATATATTTCATTTAGGAAGGGGAAGAAGGCAGAAAAAAGGAGATGGGGGAAGGGCAGAAGGAGAAGAACGAAGGAATAATTAAATGAGCTCATGATTCTTTTAACGTGGCACAGAGCAGACGACTGACAGCTGTGGGTTCATCACTTGACCCTTCACCCTTGACCCCCTCCCACGTGGTTCTTGTTGGAGGGAGGACTTCTAAATCTAATCTCACCTATCCCTTCTATAGTAAGTCAGTTAGGTGCCGCCAGGACACCTGTACTGTCTGAAGTGGAACATTTTATCGGTTAGCTACCAAACATAGGGAAGTTTCCCTGGGTGAAAGCAAACATAGTACCTGTGTTTCAGAAGACGGTTTGGTAAGCCACAATCTCACCTCTGTCTTGCAGTCACAGGCCACTCAACACTAGACCCTCAGCCAGCATCTGGAGCTAGGACACCAGAAGTAGTTAATGCCTTTGGTCAAGCAAGTTTGGCTTTCTTAAAATGAAAAATTATGAGATGGACACTTTGGACGACAGTGGGGACTGCTTTAAAACTAACTTGAGGGCTGGCGAGATGGCTCAGTGGTTAAGAGCATAGTCTGCTCTTCCAGAGGGCCCAGGTTCAATTCTCAGTACCCACATGGCAGCTCACAGCTGTCTGTAAGGCTAGTTCCAGGGGATCCAACACCCTCGTACAGACAAAACTCCAGTGCACATGAAATAAAGATAAACAAACAAACAAATAAACAAACCCCAAATCCTAACTTGAAGATTCTATGTAGGGTTAGATATGATGGCCCAGGCTAGAACCTGAGCACTCAGGAGGCTGAGGTATATTTATCACCAGCCTGGGATATACAGTAAAATCCTGTCTCAAAACAAAATGAAACTGTGAGACAGTGCTTTCTGGCCTGCAGAGTGTAAGTATAATTTGCGATCTATCCAGCAGGATGCAATGGTATCACACGAACAGGACAAAACACGGTGGGGAAAGACAACAGGAAACAGAACAGAGCATTCCCACCTAAGGTAATGCTGAGTTTGGTTTTGTCAAACAGAACTGCGATAGAAAACGCTTTTCAAAAATTGTATGCTACAGTGAAAAGTAGTTAAAACCCTTGGGACAGTCTTAGAGAGGCCTTTGTCCTTCCTGAAATATGACTTCCATTCAGCAAGAGCAAGTTTTAGTTTTGCAAGTTCTTCACAAAACCGAGTACAACTCCTGAAAAAAAAAAAAAGAGAGAGAGAGAGCCTCTAACAAGGTAGATTTGAAGCCAGAACAAACAAACAACAAACAAAATCGGTGCACTGTGTTAGGTGCAGAGGGGCTCTGGGACCCTGTTGCAAACAAACAAAACTGAGACGTAACAAATACAAAAATAAAGCAAGCGAACAAATAAGGCAAGAAAACAAGCAGACGTGGTTATATAAACACTGGCCTAAGTGGAGGGGATTGCTGAGCATCTCACTGGGAATTGAGAGGTAAGCTCTCTCCTACAGCGGTTGGAGAGTGAGCAGGATCTTCTGACACATTCTAAGTACCAAGTGAGTATTCCTGAAGACATCAAAGAGATGCTGTTTCAAGGATGACCAGTTGTGATTTGCAGAAAGAATCCAAGTCTTAAGGTAGGAACACCGTCAGTTCTTGGACTGTTCTGACTGGTGATTGGCATTTATTGAGAGTGGTAGAAATGGTAATCCATGTTATTCCACAATGGTGGGACAGTGGGCACCTGTAGAACTTAGACTTAAGTCCATGTGTCCTGCCCTACACAAACAGTCTTCTGCCATGGTCCCTGTACTAGGCGGCATACCATAAAGGATCCCATCACCTGTTTCCCTCCCTCTCTGGCTTCTGGGTGCATCTGGTCAGAGGAGATTAGCAGTTTGGACCAGAAAGAGGCAGCACCGTTCCTTCCCTGTTCTCGTTCTACCGCAGCACCTTGGTCCTGTTCAAGGCTGCAGCTTTTTGACGTAATGGTTCCTACCAGCTCCTCCATTTCCCTTGCAGGTTCCATCAACCCTGATCGTAAGTGGTCACATCACACACACACACACACACACACACACACACACACGCACGCACACACACACACACACACACACATCTCTTAGTTTGAATTACCTGAGATACTGTTTCCTTTGTGAGCCCTCATGCATGGGCTGGTTTTTCTTTTTAAATCAAAAACTAACATTAAACGTGTAAGCCAAGAACTTTTCAAAGCACAATTTCTGTGCTCAATAAGTTTAAGGTAGTTTAAGTTCTTGAATCCCTGGAATCATTTTAAATAGTATTTACTATTGTGAGTACCACAATGGTTAGGTTCAGGTTGCTTGGTTTCTGGAGAAATTACCAGGGTAGGAAGAGATGGGCTGGAATGAGGTGGGGTAGGGTATGGTGGGGTAGGATGGGGTGTGGTGGGAAGGGGTAGGATGGGGTGTGGTGTAGTGAGGTGGGATGGGGTGGGTGGGTGGGATAGGATGGAGTAGGATCGAATAGGATGGGGTGTGGAAGGGTGGGGTGGGATGGTGGAATGGGATGGGGTGTGGTAGGATGGGGTGAGATGTGGTGGGATAAGATGAAATGAGATTGTTGGTGAGGTCCATTTGGTTACCTAGAAAAGTTCCAGAGAAGGAATATGCAAGTCTTTGGACACGAGAATGCCTTACAAAGGGAGTTTGCAGTCACTAAAGAAAGGGTCACATGAGTCTGGCTTCCTTTCTCCAAGAGTTTCAGTAAGGAATGGAGAATGAGAGGGGACGTTCAAGAACAGAACAGTAGACAGAGACAGCTCAAAGACAGAACGTGGTCTGTGCTTAGCTTGCACCAAAGTCTGTCGCTGTGTTGGTCCCTTCTCTCTGATTTCTTTCCCCTTGCTGCTGTGGGAATCAGTCGTCAATTTCAGCTTCTGAATGAACTCAGTTACCCTTCCCCAGTACATCTTTTCTTTCAGTATCATTTGGCTTATAAATTTGGATATTTTTCAATGTTTCATTTCTAAGCCATCAGGTCTGAGGTAATGGAGTGGCTGGAACAATCAGAAACCAGGAATGGATCAAACTATAAATAATTAGTGAAGGCAGGCAGTCAGACTGTCTCCTAAAAGCTCTCTAAGGGCAGGGTCAGATAATTCTTACTCAATGCTGTTCCTCAATGCAGGGAACATAATAGATGTTCAATAAATATTCATGTAGTACATTTTGGTATCAGATATTGATTGATAGCTTACTAAAAAAAAAAAAAAGTCTTCAGGATGAGTTCTGAGCCTAAAGGCCAGGTAAAAAACCTAATGGAAAGCACATTCCCTGAAGTTAGGGGCATTAGGATTCCAATCTTAACCTGACACACTTCACCTAAAATTAGAGCCGCCATTGAGGAAGTTCCTTGGACTTAACCGAGGCTCGGGTATCCCCTCCTGCTTCCCTCAGCAGATGAAAGGAAGCCCATCTGGTACAGGCTGGAAACCAGATGTGCACCAGCAACCAGCATAAAGGTCCCCTGTGCTCACGAGTCCCGTCTAGGAAGTCGGAGAGCTTTTGGGAAATGCAAAGAAATGGCCAAATTGGTTTGCCACGGAATGCAGAAACCCAACTGACCCTGTGATTGGATTTCATCCTCTGACCACAAGAGTGCCAGGCAAGGGAAATAACTGAACTTTTCCTCATCTAAAGCCCATTAAGACAGACTGATGGAGTTCAACCTTTCAGGCTTTAATTTGCCTTCTGCCCAGAAGGTCCCTAGGGAAACCTGGGGACAGCCCTTCCCCCTAAAACTGGCCTAACTTTTTTACACTTTGGTTTCTTTGAAGAGAGCATTATGAGAAGGATTTTTTTTTTTTAAGCAATACACACCACTTTTTTTTAATTGTAAAAGAAGTACCATATTTTCTATAGAAAGAGCTAGAAATCCCAAGACAGTATTAAAACATTAAAAAATAACTGCAATCCCTCCACCCAAAACTAATATCATCATTGATATTTTGATATATTTCTTATTATGTTTTATGAGAATATAGGTAGGTGTGGATGTATATTTTAAAAATCAGGACTAATGTTTTTCTAGTATATATTACTGTTATAATGAATATCTATCTTCAAACATCAACTCTTTCTGCACCTCTCACTACTTTCCCTGTGCTTGATTCTTTTTCTTTAAATTAATATCTGTCTTAGTTACCTTTCTTTCTTTCTTTCCTTGGATATAATTTGATTATAACATTTCTCCCTTTTCTTCTCCCTCCAACCCTCCCATACTCTCTCTACACTCTCCTTTAAATTCATGGCCTAGAATTCTTTTTTACTAATTTCTACACACACACACTGACACACAAGACACACACAGACACACACAGATTACACACAGACCACCCCACAATACACACAGACACACCACACATCATCTATCTTATCTATTATCTATTCTATCAATCTATCTATCTCGTCTAACTATCTACCTAAATATAACCTGTTTGGCCCACATAGTGCAACTTATTTCATGTTTGATCTGGACAACAGATCTCGTTGTTCTTCCTGAGGAAGGCCACTTTTGTTTTCCAGTTTACCCCGTTACCTATAATATGCTTGATTTTTAAATAGGGATTATCTAGCAAGGCTTGGTCACACATGCTTGGAATCTCAGGCAGAGGCAAGATTATTGATTTCAAGGTCAACCATGGACCACACAGGGTTGGAGGCATGGTCTGGGTCACATAGTAAGATTTTGTTCAAAGTATACTTTTTTTTTTAATTGGAGAACAAAAATGGCAATGGTGAATCAAAGAGCTAAACAATATTGAAATCATAACAGACATTGTCAAATATGCTCTTTGGGAAAGTTTTGCTTGCTTGCTGGTTTGATTTCATTTATTAAGGAGTTTGTTTCCATTGCCTCAGTTTACTGTGCAGCTGCGAACAGATCTTGGCCTGTAAGACTCTGAGCAAGGAAACAAACTCCTTGCCTGGGCCATGATGGAATCTTACACACAACTCTGTCTCCAGAGGTGAAGAGCTAGATGGAACCAGCTCAAGTATTCTTTCCACCCAAATGTTCTATGATACTATCAGAACCAAGGACTGCCCTCTCGGGGAACCCCAGACTCCAGCCTTCTCCTTTACCTACTATCACCAAGAAGACCGGTGTTGGAGTATATATACTAACATGTGTTATAATACTAACATGTATTTTGTTGATTATAATTTCAGATATGGAGATAAAATCAAATAAATACCTGCTAAGGGAAGGGGTTTGGTCTGGTGACAGTGAAATAGCCAACTGAGAGAAGGCAGACAGGACTTTGTATACCTTATGAAAGGTCTCAGAGGGAAAGATCAGGTATCTCTGAGGTAGATGACTCATTCAGAATTCTCAGTGTAGTAGACATTTGGTGGCTTCTGGATGCTCTATGATGTAATTTTCTTCTCTATTTTTAGGAATCTCTTCTCTCCCATATGAGTCTTGAAACAAAGGGTATTTATTCCCTTTCTCTTAAAAGCTAAATAATTAATTTCCCAGCATCTTTTGTAGTATTATAGGGCATATGACCCAAGTTGAGGCAAGTAGTACCCCTCCCAGACCATGAATTAGGAGCTGGTAACCAAGCAAGGCAAGGAGAAAATTCCTTCTGAAATGGTGGCATAGTGGCATCATTTAGTCTCTAAATAGTGTTGGTGGTGGCAGTAGCCCCAGGATCCAGGGCTAGCAGTGCTAGTGTGCAGCTCTGCAGTGTGCATTTGTCTTTGGAGAATGTCTTAGCTAGGGTTTTATTGCTGTGAAGAGACACCGTGACCATAGCAACTCTTAAAAACGTTTAACTGGGGCTGGCTTACAGTTTCAAAGGTTCAGTCCATTATCATCATGGCAGGAAGCATGGCAGCCTGCAGGCAGACATGGTGCTGGAGTAGAAACTAAGAGTTCTGTATCTTGACCTGCAGGCAGCCAGAAGGAGACTGGGATTCCACACTGGGTGGAGCCTGAGCATAGGAGACCTCAAAGCCCACCTATGGTGTGACGTACTTCCTCTAACAAGACCACACCTCCTAATAGTGCCACTCCCTATGGCCAAGCATTCAAACACATGAATCTATGGGGGCCCAAACCTGTTCAAACCACCACAGGGAATTTCTTCAAAGGCCATCTTTGTCCTGTTTTCAAGAGTAAAGAAACTGGGTCATTTTGCTACCAGCTGTTGATAAGGTTGTCATGGGTAACAGTCACTGATGGACTGTGTGCTTGGAGACACACATATCCTGTCTTTCAGTCCTCACAGCACAGCACATTCAAGGTACAAACCCCTCCTATTCCTCAGAGAAAGAACCTGACATTCCAAATGGTTAGCATTTGGCCTAAGTTTCCACAAGGACAAAACCCAAAGGACTGTGTAGGAGCATAGAGGATTTCTGAGACCCTCGGCGGCAGCAGCAAGACACCCACATAAAATCATCTCAGTCATTTTGATCAAAATGCTGAAATGGTTAGAGATTATGGAATCAAAACCTGGACCTGGAACCCTGGGAGTTTAGTCAAAAGGTGTCAAATCATGATCATCTTAAAAATCCCTTTATTACACACATACTCACTAGAAAGGGGGCCCTAGTGGCAACTGATCATATAGACAGATCCTGAGACCAGTCTCAGGAGCTCGGCAAGCTGGGGAAACACAAGACTTTTTTTTCTTTTTTCTTCTTTCTTTCTTTCTTTCTTTCTTTCTTTCTTCTTTTTTTTTTTTTTTTTTTTTTAATAGACTAATAGTTCAACTTTGCTGTCTCTAGGTATCAGAAGGGGAAAAAAATTAAAGATCAAAAATAAAAATTCTAGTTTTGCCCCATGCAGCTGGAATGACGTTGAAGTGACAGGAAAATGTGAGCTGTGTGAGGAGAGCGAGGTGACACCCACACACCCACACACACACACACACACACAAGCTCCTCTCCATGCTGGAACCTGGCGCTCTGGGCATCTAGAAGGTGTATCTTCAGCACCCAGGAAAGCCTGCTGTCTGTTTGCACGTCTTAAAGGCCAGTCTGTACTTTAGCTTCTGAAATGAAACACTGCACCAAAACAAACGCCTGATTTTCATTAAGCATCCTCAAAAGGAGTCTTTCATTAATTTTTAGGGAAGGTGTTTTGTT
Source organism: Mastomys natalensis (assembly GCA_021653895.1). Lineage (NCBI taxonomy): Eukaryota > Metazoa > Chordata > Mammalia > Rodentia > Muridae > Mastomys > Mastomys natalensis. The sequence goes on along the minus strand of JAJTUV010001235.1, from coordinate 276,097 downwards.
TGAGCATTTTCCTGCTTTGGCAAATGGGATTCGGAGAGGTTAGGCAATGGCTAAGCCAAGCACAGAAACCATGGGAAGAGGAGCGGAGGGGAGTTCCTTGAACCCATATGGGGAAGCCAAAATAAATGGCTACTCTTGTTCTCTTGAGAAAACATTATGACAATTTTTTTCTTTTTACAAAAAAAAAAAAATCTCGGATGCAATTGACCAAAGAGAGGAGGAAGAGGAGGCCTAATTTGGGATACAGAGGCTGGGCCCGCTCCTGGGGCCTGTGAACTCGCCATGTGGCTGGAGCAGGGGAAAGGGCGGAAGTGGCTTTGGACAGGTGCCACCCTGTGCTGCTCGTGAACAGACCTGCGTTTTGACAGATTAAAGATGGCTCCAGCAGATAAGGCAGGAGCTGTGCTGTCTGGGCATTCACCCAATGCTCTCGTCAACAGTGGCAAAGTGAAAACACACATGGACAATCCTGGATCAGCGGTGAAGATTTTGGAAAGAAATCTTAGTTAAAAGCCAGAGCTAGAGACGGGAGTGATAAATCAGGCCGGGGGATGTCTGGGTTGAAGGATGCTGCTGCCTGGTGGCTCACTCGGGGCCAACGGGAAACACACGCGGAACCCAAAAGGCGTCGACGCCTGCACCCTCCTTGCTTATTTTGGCTCTGAGAAGAATGAGAATATCTTGGCTAAAGATGTCAGGGCAATGTGGGATTTTCAATTAAAAAGAAGGAAAAAAAAAAAAAAAAAAAAAAAAAAAAAAAAAAAAAAAAACCTTTTTCCAAAAGGAGACCAAAAGGCCTATGGCCTCTTACATCAGAACTTAAAGGCGGTGCCTCTAGTATGGCGGCTGAGAACTGGGGATCACTAGGGGGCCATTTTCATTGCCTGAAAGCTGACAGAAACAAGGAGAGGTGGTAAAGGGAAAAACCAGTCATTATCTTTCATAAGTGCTTCATTTGGGTATCACGCCACGGTGTTGACAGGTGGAGTGGTTTGCTTTAATGATGACGTAAATAGTAACAAAAACAAAAATTCTCAGTTGATACAGGATCGCAAGTAAAGGCCCAGTACTTGGATTCAGCCCGCAGGACATTGGTCTCTCCATCTGCACTGAGTGTAACTAATTCCTGACGTATGAAATGAGACTTAGTCACAACCCAGGGCACAGCAGCCGAGTCATTTCCATCCGTGCCAGACAAAGGCTTCTCTGGGCACTTCAAGGTAAAGACACTCCCTTCCCTGAAACTCCTAACTGAATGAATGGCCCAGGGAAAAGAGAGGGAAAAAATTGTGTGTTGGTAGGAATAGATCCTCATTAAAAATGTATATATCGTGATCTGGCAAGAGGGCTCTGAAGGTAAAGGAGTTTGCTGAACAAGGGTGGTGCCCTGAGTTCAATCCCTGAGCTCACATAAAGGTGGAAGGAGAGGACCAACCCCATGAAGTTGTCTCTGACCTCTAACACACCACTGCAGCATCTGTGCCCCTCCTCACTATACACATACACATATGATGTGTATAATTATAATAATAATATAACTTAAAAATCAAAATTTTCCTTTGCATTCTTACCTACTGCATCTTCCAACCTATTCCACCTCTCCACCCCTGCGTTAAGTCAGGCGTCCTTTAGAGAACTGTGAAGGACAGTTAGCAAAAATGCAGACGTTTCTTTGTGGGTAACTTTTCATTACCAAACTATAGGCTAGCTTGTAAGACTTCTCTGGGCGGAGTGGAGGCATACCTTTCTGTGCCATTTTGACCAAGTCTTTCCCTTGTCTAGAATTTTGATTACTTCTTCAAAAACAAAGGAAAGGGTTTTATACAATATGGCTCTAGCCTCCATTTGACCCCAAATTGCCAAAATAACCCATGCAGGTAAAAACCAGCCTTTCCCCTTTCCCCCACATCCCTGCCAAACCTTGGAGGAGGAGGCTTTGAAAAGATTTAGAAGCCACTCTTGGTCACTACCCAGTGTCAGCAAGAGAAAGGGTGTAACTCACATGCGTGAAGTTTGATGGGGAATGGGTAGTCTCCTGTGACAACTTTGTCCAAAATGCCAAAGCCACCTGCTGCTTAAGTCTCTCCAATCTAGAGTCCAGCCATGGCCCCTGTTCAGAAGGTTTTCGAGTCATACCACTCCACCCATCTTCTCTTCCTCAAAGACCTAGCTTGGAGTTCGTCTCTGCAGGACAGAACGAATGGCTCTCTCTTTAAACACTACCTCGAATTGGCTGGCCTCATGGAGAATCCTATTCACACATCTGTTGACACACTGGTTCCTGGATGAGAAGCGGGCCTCACTTTGGCATTCTTGGGGTCCCTGGAGTGATTACTACCATGTTAGATTCAGTGATGGAGAAAGCATGAGTCCCTTTAGCCTCTCTGCTCGTCTCAGGGCAGGAGTCTGTATTCTAGATGAATTGCACAACAGCCTTCAAAGGGGCCCTGTGAAATCACATTGCTACTAGCACGCCCAGACCTCCTCATTGGGAGACGTTACTAAAATATCTACTCTCCTCTTTTACCCCCTTTCCCCCTCTGTGAACCCAATGATTTTTTTCTGGGTTATTAAAAGTTGTTTGATTTGGTTAATACCTTATTTATTTAATAGTGGATTCCACCCTGGAAGCTAAGCTCGAGAGTGAGGAAGCTGGGTTGCTATTTCTTTGATAGAGATCTCCTTGGCTCCAGTAATCTTAGTCCAGGCATGCTCAGACCCAAACTGAACATTTGGATTCCTTGGGGAAGTACGATAGCAGTAGAGACAGACATAAATAGCCCTATGTAAAGCAGAAGGTTAATAGTGCTAAACAGAGGGAAGGGTGCCCTGCTGGAATGGAAGAGGCGCTAAATAATACGTGGTGAACGAGTAGAACCCAGCAATCAGTTCGAGGCTAGAGGAGGCAGCAGAGACACAAGTTACTCAGATAATAGTCATCTGAATGTTAACTTCAATGCTAGTCCAAACTGTGATTTGTCACATTCAGTTGTCACCTGGCGTTACTTACCAGATTTGTGTCCTTCAGTCCATTCTGCACACTGCTCTGGGGCTAAGATTCTAGAGACAGACTTTGTGTCTGCTTCCCTCATACTTAGCTCTCACTAGCCTCCTATAATCTGTACACCAAACTCCAGTGTGGGGTGTAACTCAGCTGGTGGGGTACTTGCCTAGCATGCAGGAAGTCCTAGGTTCGATTCCTAGGACCCAATAAACTGAGTATGGTGGTACATACCTCTAGACCCAGAACTTGGAAACATCTTAAGTTCATGGCCATACTTGGTAGTATAGTGATTTTGAGGCTAACCTGGGCTACTAGAGATCCTGTCTCTAAATAAATGAATAAATAACATATATACCAAACTCTTGACCTTGGCATCTGAGGATTCCTTAAACTCTACTATGAAGCTAACCACACTTTTGCCTGTCTCCTGCACCCACTCTGCATCTGTCTACCATTTTGGGAGAAAGGATTGGCTGGCTGAACATGAAGTCCTGTAGCCTTGTGAATGAGATCAGCTCTTTGTTTTCTTTGTACTAGATTCCTGCAATGCTATCCTTTCAAAACCCTTGATTTCTCCTGACAAAAACTCACTTTCCCAATGTAAGCCTCCCAGGGTCTCAGCTAGGTTCTGAGACATCAGCTGTCAGCTGCAGATCCCATGAGCTCTGATCTGGAGGAAGACTCAGACCCTTCGAACAGCTTCCTAGGGCCTTGGCCTTCAACACCACAGGACTGACTGTGAAATCAAAGTTGCAAAGTCCATGTGAATTGAACCTACTTTATACTTTAGCTTTTCTCTTCACCAACAGGTTCCTCCAAACTCACCTGAACTTAATTGAAGAGGCAAGTTAGAAAGAGTTTTACTGGTTTTCATAGTGTTCTAGTGGGCAGGAACCCAGGTTCAAAGCTTTGTCCTGTGATAGCTACAGAAGGGATGCTGAGACCATGAGGCTGAAAATGTCATCCATCACAGCCCAAGACTTCTCAAACCCATCCACTACATGGGAGTGCAAACCTGAGCTATTCCACTTGTAGCCTGGGGTCATTCACAAGGGCAGCCATTTCTGTACACTTCATCCTAGGACTCAGACAGGGTTTCTTTCCCCTCATGGTAAACTTGGGCTAATGTCAAGGGAACTGACCTCTGGATCATCCACACTATACTCTCGACAAGTAAACTTATGTCATTTAACCTCTGGGTCTTCATTTCCTCAGCCATAAACTCCAGATGCCTTACAGTACTCTTCAGAAACTAGAGCTGGATGATAGATAGATAGATAGATAGATAGATAGATAGATAATAGATAGATAGGCAGATGATACATACATACATACATAGATGATAGATAGGTAGATGATAGGTAGAAGATAGGTAGGTAGATGGATGGATAGATAGATAGATAGATAGATAGATAGATAGATAGATAGATAGATAGATAGATAGGGTAAGATACAGAGATAGATAGATAGATAGATAGATAGATAGATAGATAGATAGGATAAGATACAGAGAACAGGATAAGTAACTGCTGGTGGTGGTGACCACTAGGCTGTTGTTAGGGTTCCTAATAGCCAATCAGAACGTTATAGAGGCAGGAAGTTATAGAGACACAGCATAATTCCACAGTGAGCAGGAAAAAGCCTGACTTAGTTTGCATTTAAGATGTACCTTCTATTCTTCACCACCACTCACTATGATGCAAATCTGCTCCGACCCTGCAGAGCTCTCAGCTTGACCCTGTGGAAGTCAAGACTCTGATCTGATTTCTTACACATATCCTACCACGCAAAGCATCACACACACTAAGCACGTGCTCTACCCCAGCCCACACCTCCCGTATATACTGGAGTTATCATTATGTGCGCTCTAATTTCTTGAGACCCCATATGCTCTTCTCACTATTCTGTGGGACCAAGGGGTGCAGCAGCCTCAGCAGTCAATACGGGTGTTCTGCTTCTGCCCCTATACAAATCCCTTTCCCTTCTCCGACCTCATGACCGATCAATCCCTAATCGGCTCCCCTGAGGTGGGTCCTTCGTAAATACCTCCTGAATGAACAAAAACTGTCACTATTCACTCTCTTACAAGCCCTTTAAAAGAATGCCACCAACTCAGCTCCTGGCCTGGCCTCATCGGGAGACACGCAGCCCCTCTATGCAGCGCAGGTCAACCAGAAACAGTTGTAAAACCGGAGCAGCCCAGTTCGTGGAGCCACAAAAGCAGCGAACCTTGTTTTTCCTTCCAGCCTCATAACCTCACCAGAAAGACGGACCACCTTTAACTAGGTCAACCCAATTTCACGGTCTTCACTCGGCGCTCGCCCCTTTATTATCGCACTTCTCAGTCGGAGGCACAGCATTTACTGTGATGATTTATGTCTGGAAGAAGTGAAGGATCCGTCCACTCTTGGCTGAATTGAACAAGACCTTCCTTATGGAAAAGTACACCATGGAGAACAATAGGATAGCACTGGCCCATCCCCACTGGAGGAGTTTTGTAAAAGGAATCCTAGGCTGTCTAGAGAAAAAGTCTTGGCAACTTGGAGATAAAATTCAGGAAAAAAGGAGAAGTCTTTTAGTGAAACTCGTCCCTTTTTTTCTCGCAAAGAACCATCCGTCACAGGACTTGACCTTCTGACCCCATCCCTTCCTCTTACTTCCAGAATGCCCAAGCCTATCTTCCCACCTTGTGACCCTGCAGACCAATCTTTTGCTAAACACAAGGAAAGACACAGTGGCTATGGTCCTTCTAACCCCAGATTGAGGGCTCTGAGTCTTTCCATGTTATTACATGTTTGCAGCACAAGAGGCTCAGGTGAGACATAGAAAGAATGCCCATGAACCAGTGAAATCTTTTTCTGTACAACTGAAGATTTCACTGGGTCGTGGTGCTTGTATTACGCCAGAGAATAATCCTCAGACGTATAATGCTTTCAAAATGAAGGGTTCTTGAACTCTGTGTGCATGCGTGCATATTTATTAATGGCCAAGCCAAAAAAAAAAAAAAAGTTTGCATTACTCTCATTCCTGTGAAAACTTCACTCCACCTACACTTGTGTAACCAGGTCAGATCAAGCCTGAGTTGTATGAGAATGTGGATTTTCGCTTTAACAAATGCATGAAGTCATGACCCTTTTGTTTTGATGGACTGCCTGTTCCAGACAGGCAGAAAAGCCACCGATAAAACCAAGAGGTATACAAGACTTCACAATTTATTAAGAAGATTAGCTGGCTTTAGTTTGTCCCCGGACAATTAGTCACCCAGTGTGCATTCCCTGGGAAGCCTCAGAGGTCCGGTAACTCAGGGACTAGCTTGACTAATTCTGTTTCCTTTTCCCTTTCTGATAAGTCGCTATGCTCTGGGAATGAAGCGTTCTTCTGCACACACCTTTTCTGACTGTAGTATATACATTGTGACAAGCCCACCTGAAATATCGCATGCTTTTTCGCTTCTAGTGTATTTGTAGAACTTGCCTGCTGTGAAATCGCAAAGTTCATGGTTCAGCTGAACTTTTGAACTCGAGGGAGGATTTGACACAGCAAAACAATCTAAATGAACCCAACTCAAAGTTTTCATAGTCTAAACGGGCTTTTCAGCCCATTGTCTGGGGTAATTGGGTAGGAAAGTTCTTTATTGATGTTGTAAAAACTACCAGTTTAACAACAGGCAGGAGAGGAGGTGAGTAGATGCACCTTGGAGAATCTAAATCTGGCTTCTTGGCCAGTTCACTGAACTCTACCTGACCCCATGGGGAAGGTCTCCCCAGGACAAGCCACCATTTCCAGGGTTTGTGAGCCAATGGCTGAAGCTAGCCAGTTCCTGACGCTGTTAACATGCCTCTCTCATGCCTCTAACAGCTACCAAATGCATCTTCTCAAAGCTACACAAGGGAGGTAAAACTGACATCACAGAGAATAAGCAGTTTGCCTCAAATCACAAGCAAGATTTCCTTTTTTCTCAACTTCAGAACAAAAATACTCCACGGAGCAGTCTCAGGCATGGGATGTTAAATCTCTAACATTGCCACAGCTAGAGAGGGAACATTTCATAAAGAGAATTTATTTTCTTTGGTTTCTTCAGAGTTTTTATTCTAAAGATGAAATCTTTGCCACTTGGACTTGGGGGCTGTCTGTAACCTAAAAAGCCCTCCTGGGATGTGGTGCTAGCCTAGCTTCTACTGTTCCTGTGTCCATCCTCCTTTGTCTTGGTATCTGTGACTGGGTAAGTAACAGAGAAAGCCTATGTCACACTATTAATGGATATTAAGTAAATCTGCTGCTTGACTAGTCCCTTAGTAAAGGCTTGGTAAAGTCACCCGGCAGTCCAGTGAGATTCTGGGGAAATCTACTTGCTACCACCGGTCTCCACTTCCTATTGTGCCATCTTTGAAATCACAGTGCACCAGGTGACTTGCTTTTTCCGTGAGGATTGGACTTCATGCTTGCAGGGCTAACACTTTACTACTGACTTAGCCATCGACCCAGCCATGTTTCTGCCTTTTTGTTGGACTCTTCTATTTGCATCCATGCAGTTACTAAGTTTAAAGCTTTCACCTTATGGTTTGTTTTCTGGATTGTTCTACTTGATTTGTATTCCTTTCTTCTCTTCTTTGTTATTAATTATATGTTGTTTTCATTATGTCACCTGTTCCATTATCAGTTTAGAAGAAACATACATGTATATTGATTTGGGGGACTACCATGGTGTCTTGGTATAATCAAGATGCCATATCAAAACATCACAGACTGGCGTTATAAGCAGATTTGTTTCTCATGTCCTGGAGTCGAAGGCCAAGGTCAAAGTGACAGTAGATCATTTTGTCTTTGGCTTTGCTTCGTAATTTGTAACACCTTCTCATTATGTCCTCATGTGACAGAAGGGACGAGAGTCCTCTTCAGAGCCACATCTATAAGATCAATGGTCCCTTCAGGGCGTCTTCACAACTGTTCCCAGAGGCCCTGCTTCCTAACTGAATCAGTATATGAATTTGGAGAAGGACGTTGCTTTAAGATGACAACATTTAGAGATTTAACAGGCATCCTTCGCTGATCAACGGATAGTATAGTTTCCTATTTTCACCAAGTTAAGTCCTTCTTAACCCTTCCTCCGTAATGTTATGTCATGATAATGTATTTGTAACTCTCTATATTTTAAGCTTCCCTTAATATACTCATTTTATATAGAAACCACAAAAAGTTACCACCATTTGCCCTTTTTGTTGTTCATATTTCTTTCTACATCTTGGTATCTATGTCGAGACTACATTTGGAGTCTGGGAGACGGTTCAGCAGCTAAAGGCATTTGATTGTAACCCTGCCTGTGACCTGGATTCAGTCTCCTATAAGATGGGAGGAGAGAACCAATCCCTGAAAGCTGTTCTCTGATCTCCACACATGGGCCCCATGTACATGTGTACATAAGTAAATAAGTGGAGGGAAGCTTTTATTTAAGAATCCATTTTATCTAAATAACTTTTTGTGATTCCTTTTTGGAATGGTGGTGATATATCTTTTAAACTTTTTGGTCTCTTTTTTTTTTTTTTTGAGACAAGATTTCTCTGTGTAGCCCTGGCTGTCTTAGAACTTGCTCTGTAGATCAGGCTGGGCTTGAACTCATAGATCCACTTGGCTTTGCTTCCCACTGGCATCTGCTTCCAAAAGTGCTGGGATCAAAGGCGTATGGCATTGATCTCATTCTTAAATGAAACCTTCCAGGGTTTATCATAGCATGTGTCGGCTATTTTCTCTCAGCATCTTAAAGGGACCATTCCTGTGTTTTCTTCCTTCTGTTGCTGCTGTTTAGAAATCCCTCATCGCCTCTTCTGAGAAGTGGCAATTTTCTCAATCCTTTTTGATGAGAACCAACAATGCTCCTGTAGCTGACTGAAGGATGGTTTTCATCTTTGATTTCTAGCGGTTTCGTGTGAAATATCGCAGGTACATTATCTATTTGATGTTGAATCTATGTTTTGATGATTTTACCAGCTGGAGAAACCCCTTAAAACTCACTTCTGCTCCCCACTCTCCCCTTCTAACTTGGCCATTTTCTCTGTTTTTTACTCTTCATGGGTTTTTGTCTTTTCAGTTTCCCTATCCATCATTCTAGATATTTTCCATTTGTATATCTTTCATTTCACTCATTTTCTCCTCAACCATGTCTAATCTTTTACAAAGCCTATCAAATATATTATTTTTAAGTTCTAGATTCACTATTTGATTCTTCTTCAAATATGCCACGTCCTTTTCTGTAGTTCCTATATGTTATGGTTTAGATTTAGAATATCCTCCCAAAGGCTTATGTATTGAAAACAAAGCCTGGTCCCCAGCTAGTGGCACTATTGAGAAGTGACTGGTTCCTGAGGATTCAAAGGTAATCTGTGAATCGATCCATTAGCAGACTCTTCATTTGAAACGTGATTGGGAGGTTATGGAAACTGGACATGGGGCCTAGCTGGAAGAAATAGGCTGCGTGGAGTTTGCCCTTGAAGCGGATACGTTTTCCTGATCCTTCTCTTCCCTCCTTTCCCACTCTCCCTCAGGCCTGTCATGAGGAGAGACCCTTCGCTCTACTTTTCTACCACATCCTAGAGCAATGGAGTCTGGAGACCACAGACTGAAACCTGGAAACTGTTGCTAAACAAACCTTTCTTGCCTTAAACAGTCAGTCAGGTATTTTTTTTTTCCTTTTTAAATTTTATTTATTTATTTATTTATTTATTTTGCTTATTCACTTTATAACCCGTCCCAGTCACCCCCTCCCACAATCCTTCCCCATCTCTTGTTTTCTGAGTACCCCCTCCTCCTGTATCCCCCACCCTGCCACTTTAAGTCTCTGACAGGCTAGGTGCTTCCTCTCCCATTGAGGCCAGATGAGGCACCCAGCTAGAAGACCATACTCCATATACAGGCTGCATGTTTTGGGATAGCCCCGACTCCAGATGTTTGAGACCTACATGAAAACCAAGCTGCACATTTACAACATATGTGCAGGGAGGCCTAGGTCCAGCCCATGGAGCTAGATCTGTGTAGACTAGGTATGCTCCACGGTTGGTGATTCAGTCTCTGAGAGCTCCAAGGGTTCAGGTTGGTTTACTCTGTTGATCTTCCTGTGCAGTTCCTATCTCCTTAGGGCCACAATCCTTCCGCCTATTCTTCTATAAGAGTCCTCAAGCTCCATCCACTGTTTGGTCTCTGGATGTCTGTATCTGTCTGAGTCAGCTACTGGTTAGAGCCTCTCAGAGGACAGCTTGCCCCTGTCTGTTCTCAGGCTGGAGGTTTAGATCCTGGGAGCTCTGGTTGAATCTTTTGATACTCATTCTAAAAAGGACAAAAGCACCTCACTTTGGTCTTCCTCCTTCTTCTTGAGTTTCATGAGGTTTATGCATTGCATCTTAGGTATTGTGTGTTTTGGGGCTAATATCCGCTTATCAGTGACGTGCATACCATGTGTGTTCTTTTGTGATTGGGTCATCTCACTCAGGATGATATTTTCTAGCTCCATCCATTTGCCTAAGAATTTCATGAGCTCATTATTTTTAATAGCTGAGTAGTACTCCATTGTGTAAATGTACCACATTTTCTGTATCCATTCTTCGTTGAAGGACATCTGGGTTCTTTCCAGCTTCTGGCTATTATAAATAAGGCCACTATAAACATAGTGGAGCATGTGGCCCTGTTGCATGTTGAAATATCTTCTGGGTATATACCCAGGAGGGGTATAGCTGGGTCCTCAGGTAACACTATGTTCAATTTTCTGAGGTATCGCCAGACTGCTTTCCATAGTGGTTATACCAGCTTGCAATCCCACCAACAATGGAGGAGTGTTCCTCTTTCTCCACATCCTCGCCAACATCTGCTGTCACCTGTGTTTTGGATCTTAGCCAATCTGACTGGTGTGAGGTGGAATCTCAGTGTTGTTTTCATTTGCATTTCCCTGATGACTAGGGATGCTGAACACTTCTTTAGATGTTTCTCAATCATTCGAGTTTCCTCAGTTGAGAGCTCTTTGTTCAACTCTCTACCCCATTTTTTAATAGGGTTATTTGATGGTCTGGAATCTAGTTTCTTCAGTTCTTTGTATACCTTGGATATTAGCCCTCTATCAGATGTAAGGTTGGTGAAGATCTTTTCCCAATCTGTTGGTTCCCGCTTTGTCCTGTTGACCGTATCCTTTGCTTTACAGAAGCTTTGCAGTTTTATGAGATCCCATTTGTCAATTCTTGATCTTAGAGCATACGCCTTTGGTGTTCTGTTCAGGAACGTTTCCCCTGTGCCCATGTGATCAAGGCTTTTCCCTATTTTCTCTTCTATTAGTTTCAGTGTAGCTGGTTTTATGTGGAGGTCCTTGATCCACTTGGAATTGAGCTTTGTACAAGGAGATAAGTATGGATCAATTTGCATTCTTCTACAAGTTGACCTCCATTTGGACCAGCACCATTTGTTGAAAATGACACCATTCACAATAGTCACAAATAGTATAAAATATCTTGGTGTGAATCCAACCAAGCAAGTAAAAGACCTGTATGACAAGAACTTCAACCCCCTGAAGAAAGAAATCGAAGGAGATCTCAGAAGATGGAAAGATCTCCCATGCTCATGGATTGGAAGGATTAATATAGTAAAAATGGCTATCTTGCCGAAAGCAATCTACAGATTTAATGCAATCTCTATCAAAATTCCCACTCAATTCTTTACAGAGATAGAAAGAGCAATCTTGAAATTCATTTGGAATAACAAAAAACCCAGGATAGCTAAAACTACACTCAAAAATAAAAGAAATTCTGGGGAATCTCCATCCCCGATTTCAAGCTGTACTACAAAGCAATAGTGATAAAAACAGCATGGTATTGGAACAGAGACAGTCAGGAGGATCAATGGAATAGAATAGAAGACCCAGAAATGAACCCCCATACCTATGGTCACTTGATCTTCGACAAAGGAGCTCAAACTATCCAGTGGAAAAAAGTCAGGTATTTTTGTCACAGGAATGAAAAGTGACTGAGACACTAGATCACTGCAAAATGTCTCAGGAGCTTCCTTCCAACACAAGCCTAGGCGCTTAAGAAATATGTTCAAGACTTCCAATATATAGGACATAGAGATATAGTTCATTGGCATGGCACTTGTGTACCAAGCACAAGCTCCTGAATTTGTTTTCCACCAATGGCAAAATAAACCAGAATTCCAGATTCTAGAGCAGTAGTTCTCAACCTGTAGGTCGTAACCCCTTGAGCATTGAATGACCCTTTCACAGGGTTCAGTAGCCAAAGACAACGGGAGAACACATTTACATTATGATTCATGACAGTAGAAAAAGTATAGTTATGAAGTAACAACGAAAATAACTTTATGGTAGGGTGTCACCACAACATGAGGAACTATATTTAAAAGGTCTCTCAGCATTAGGAAGGTTGACAACAACTGCTCTAGAAAGCCTACACTAGACTGTTCTATTTCTTGTTGTCTTTTCTGATTTAGTTCATTTCAGATATGATTAGTACACATCTCCTGTACCTGGGTATGCACTTGATGTTGTATTTTGTAAAATTATTTGTATTATTTTGAGGCATAGGGTATTGGAAATGGTTCACATATGTTTACTCCAGGTTTTTTTAGAGTACACTAGAACCCAGGCTTAATGCAATTAAACCTTAATCCAATTTCTTACCCTGGTACTGTTTAAAGTTTAGCCAGAAAGTTCATAGTTCACTTTTGCTTGTAGGTAAAGCCTTCAAGTCTCTCAGCTCAAAGATATAGTAGTGGAAGGGGTCAGACAACTACTTTTATCGTCTTAAATTCCAACTTTTATTCCCTCAGTCCACGAGACTGTTGAAACCATTGGTCAGTCTCTTGGCCAGCACGTCCAGATTCTGTAAACATTCTGAAGTCCAAGATCGACTTTTGTGGATTTCCTCTTTATTTTGGAACCAGTATCAGTAGATTGTCAACATCTCTTTCTTTTTGATGTCTTTGAGCAGACTTCTAAAAAAATCATTATTGTTTGACTTTTGTTTTTTTAAATTTTATGCACCTGGGTATTTTGCCTGCATGTGTCTAGGCACTACCTGCGTGTCTAGTGTCCAGAGAGGCCAGAGAAGGTACTGGATCCTCTTGGGACAGAAGCTACACGTGGCTGTGAACCACATATGGGTTGTTTAGTTTTTAAGTTCTCCTCAGCAGGTGAGACTACTTAGTCTGTGATTGTTGACTACATACATTTTTAATGTTCTTCATTTTAAAATCATTCTTTCATATTTCCTTTTCTATCAAAATGTTGTTTTCTGTTATGCAGTAGTGATGGAAATGTGTAAAGATTTTGTTTTAGTATGTTATGTTTTAATGTCTCATTTAATCAAAGATAATATCAAATATTGTTCACCAAAGTTCTTCTAAACTTTGAATGGCTTATAAAATATATAGCTCTATAAATCCATGCACAGTTGCAATTACAATAACATCATGTAGTATGCAGAGTGGGAACACTCATTACTCTCATTTTTCAGTGAGGAGACTAGGCTGTAGACGTCTATACACAGCTTACACAAGATCACACAGAAGCATGTGCTGTGTCAGATTCCAAGCCCAGCTTTGTCTTCCTCCAGAAACCAAGGTTTAATTTTTTTATTATGGTTTCATGTGTATCATATAAAGTTTACCCTTTCAGCTATCCTTAAATGTGGGCTTTAGTGGTATGTTGTACAGTCCCTTATTGTACCACTATCATGCTCTCTCTGCACGGCATTTACTGACAGTCTGTACCCACAAAACACTAACTTCCTGTTTTCCCCAACCTGCAATGAATGCAAACACCAACCAACATGTTATCTCATAAACACTTCCTAAGGCAGAATCGCATCCGTCTTTTTGAGACTAGCTTATTCCCCAGGCCCAATGTCTTGGGCTGCTTCCGTCTTTTACTTACAGCTAAAATACTCACATATTTTAGTGTGTTTATTCATTTATCTATTCATTCTTTCAACAAATACTCCTAAGTCCCTATTACTAACTCAAAGATTTATAGCCGTGACCATTCAAACAAGCTATTTGTTCTTATGAACACTTTATATTGGTGGGAAAACAAATGTCAGACAAGTAAATGTGTGAATTACATAAAAAAAAAAGTTATATCATGCAGTAAAGCCAAATGTGGTGACTCATGTCTGTAATCTCAACACTCAGGAGGCTGAGGCAGGAGGATCTTGATGAGTTTAAGGCTAGCCAAGGCTACACAGTGGCGCTTCAGACCAGCTTGAGGCTACAATATAAAAGTCTGTCCAAGAAAACAAAATAGCAGATCGTATGATAAATGATATTCATGGAACTAAACTAGGGAGATGTGATTAGCAGAGATCTAGAAGCTACTTTAGACATGGTGCTAAGCAAAAAGGTCGTTGAAAAGATACACAGGCAAAACTTTGAATGTAGAGCGGAATCCAACAATGTGAACAGCATTCAAAGCAGAGAGACAGTAAGTGCACAGGCTTGGCAGAGGGTAGGATACTCATTTTGTTTTCTTGGTGGGCTAGAGCAGCAGGCATGAAGAGGTCTCACAGTCTCTCAACATTCATATCTAAATGCCAGTAGAGTTTATGAAAAATCCCCACGATTGTCTGCCTGAAGATTTCATGCTAACAAGTGAAAGTTTGGGGAATAATTCCCCCCAAATTCTACTCTTTAGAAAGACAATGCAGGGAGTCAGTAGATACTCCACTCTGTAACTGGTTAGGATAATGCTGAGACACAGCTCGCTGCCACTTAAGAATCTTCAACAGGGCTGAGCTCCACGATAGCTCATAATTTAATATACCTGCTGCTGGCCTCCAGCCTCTTTTTAACTTCCTTGGAGGGATTTTCGGGGATCACCCTCCAAATGAACTAAACTGCACTAAAAAGCCTGGCTCCAAACCAGCATCCAAGAGAGCACCAGTATGGAGAGATGGGGACAGCCAAGGAAGCACAGTTGTGGTTTGGAAGACTCAGTCAAGAACTTCTGGCTTCTAAAATGATGGGCTCCTTTATACTAAACTAACCTCCCTATAAATAATTACAAGCTTTGTATCAAGTAAAATGACAGTTCAAATAACTCAAGTAAGTGACCAAAACCCAACAGATGCTAGAGGAGCCGGACTTAAAAATGTAAAACCAGGACTGGGAAGATGACCCAGTAGGCAAAGGGTTATGGTGCAAGCATGAGGACCTGAGTGTTTGAAATAAGAAGTCCCAAGAGACTTAATAAGGTAGGAAGAATAGATTTGTAACCTTTACAACAGATTACTATAAACTATTCAAACTGAATAATGTGAAGAGGGATGCAAGCAGGGGAGAGAGCACAATAGCTCTCCAGAGTGTATCAACCAACCTAACACACAGATAATGAAGAATGAGAAAGACAGAAGACAGAAGGGCCATGAGCTACAGTATGTACCACGTATCACTCTCTGCTTATTGACTGTGAGTGCAGTGTGACCAACTGCCCCTAGCTCCCGCCACTGTGGTTCTCCTGCGCTTATGGAGTAACACCGGAAACTGTGAACCAAATAGGCCCTTCCTACCTTAAGCTGTTTTTGTCAGGGTGTTTCATTGCAGGAACAAAAAGTAACTAAGACATAGGTCAATGTGTAATCATTTCAGAGACTACAATAGTGTTCTTAGTAATAGATAGATATAAGGTAATGTCAATGAGGGAATTTTTTAAATAACACCAGCCTAAGTGATACCCGTACAGCCTGAATGACTACAGAGCACACATTCTTTCCAAGTGCACATTAAGGGTTCTCTAAGACAGACCAGATGATATGACTCAAATATGAAATTGAATAGTGGACATTGCTGTTTTAATGTCTCCTGACACCTGCCCTATGTTTCTTGAATTTTCTCTGCAGTTTCCATGCTGACCCTTCTTAAGCTGGCCTCCATCCCTCTCCCGTTCCCATTCCCCATCCCCCATCCCCTCCTCCTCACCCCCATTCCTTGACAAAGATGATCAAATTTGGTTGTCATATTTGTTCTTCTGGGTTCACTCACTCATGATCTCCAGGTCTTGTCCTTGCTTAGAGAGGATGACTGGTGGGTGGGGGGTAGGGTGGGTTTGGGTCATCTGAAGCACTTTCTTCTCTGGAAGTCTTAGTCTCTGCTGCGTTTTTTTGTTGTTTTTCACCAACTGTCAGCTGAAGTGACTATTAGGTGCAGACTGCTCTCCCATGCAAGAGTTCAGTCCCACAGTAGCTCTGTAAGGACCTTCTGCATGAGGTGATAGTCTTTTTACTCTCTGTCCACATGTGGGCATCATCCACTATGGTGGAGCTAGGCTGTAACACTCAATAGAATTACCAGACTACTCAGCTCATAGTCTGTTCTCTCACATTGCTGTCTTGAAAGCTATGGCTTCATTCCAGGCCAGGCTGGTTTCCCAGCAGTTGTCATTCATGCTGTGACGATATGCTGTCCCAAAAGAGGGAAGTGGCTGGCTCCCAGAAACAGGCAGCAGCAGACAGGCTTGGCTTGAAGAACAGACAGTGGGGCTCCTCATAGACAGAATGAGAAGCAGAGAGGCCAAGCCACAAACAGGAGCAGCCTCAACAGACACTGGGCACACATGAAAAGAGAGGCCAGGCCTCCCACAGCCACACCATGTGTGGAGGCCTCCAATCCTCACAGCCAATGTGAGGAGCAGAGCCACGGGAATGTCCTTAACAGGCAAGATACAGCATGATGCATGACCCACCCTCTGTGGGAAGCTCGGATTGGCGAAGGGATAGTTGATTTTAAGTGAGCTACTTGCTAAGAATTCAACATGCTTTGTCTTAGGAAAGTCAAATGGTTAAAATACAGGCCAAGAATAATTCTTACGATTAGGTAATTTTTTTTTTTAACATTCCCTGACACTTTACTAAATTGTTATTCGTATATCACCCCCTATCCTCACAGTATTCCTACCTGGGAGATGTTGTCAGCTCATTTCATGGAGGAAGAAGTTGGAAGCTGGAGACGTTAAACTCATTGGGAAAACACAGTGGAGTCTCAGTGGAGAAATGGCGGAGACCAAGGATTGTTCATTCCAAGCCATAGCATTCAGAAATTTCAAACATTCCCTCAAGAACAAGAAAGAACTTCATTAAACAGTCCCATTCTATAACCGGAAAGGAGCTGCTTTGGCAGCAGACGAAGCCTTCTGGCTTCTCAGACACTCATACAGCTCCTGCCTTCCCCAGCTCGGTTGCCACTGGGTCAGATGGCTTCTGGCCCTAACCTTGTCTTTCTGCCGCTTGTCTTGTCCAGGCTAACACTTCCTGCTGAAAAACTTGAAATCTATTATTTTAGGCTCAAACTTTGGACCTCCCCTAACATCTTCTTCTTTCTGATTTCTGGTCACATGAATATGCCGGATCCAGTGTGTTTTGTGATCTTGTGACAACTGACAGTTACAATGGCCAGAGGAAAATTGAGCCCGTTCCACCTCCGCATCCCATACGAAGGGACCCCAGTATGCTGATATGGGCAGGTGCTTAAACAAACATGGCTAAAATGACTTTAATGATGCTGGTCCGCTGGATGTCATCAAGGTAAACTGTAGCATGTGCTTACTTTCTGAGAATTGTACAGCCATCACCACTGTCTATCCAGAACCTGCCCATCACCCTAAAAGCAAGCCCTTTGCCCATTAAGCCCTTCCTCTTTTTTTTTCCCTAACCTGGGTCCCTATGAACCATTAACCTGTGTAGGTCTTTGTGGGTTCTCATACTGTGGAAAGTAGAACCCTACCATGTGTGGCCTTTGACACCTACCGTCTTTCCCTTAGCATAATGTACTGAGGATTCAGCCAGGCGGGTAGCAGGTATCACCACTCTACTCCTTGGTGCATGTTATCCTGTGATCTAAACACACCACATGTGTTTATTTGTCTCCCAGTGATCCTGGGTTGTTTCTGCCTTTCAGCCACTTTGAACAGGGCTGCATCGAAGGTGTGCCAAGCTTTTGTTTGAACATCCTTTTTACTCACTTAGCTATACACCAGGAATGTATTCGTGGAATCCAATAGCAATTCCACATTTGATTTATTGGGAACCGTCAAACTATTTTACATACTATCTGCATCATTTCACATCCACACTGACAGTGTACGAGTTTCAGTTTCTTCATGTACTAGCAAACTCTGGGTTTTTATTGTATCTGTCCTAAGGTGCACGGAATGGTAGCATTAAGGTTGGGTTTTTTTTTTTCCACTCTCTTCTCTTCCTTCCTTCCTTTATTCACACAGGATCAGTCTCATTTGTAGTTCAAGCTTGTCTTGAAGTCACATTTTTAACAAGCCTTATGCTTCAGTTTCCCAAGTGCTATGACCGATGGGATATGCCACCATGCCTTCATGACTAGCAGTACTGATGATCATCTTATAAATGTGAGCCATCTGTATATCTCCTTTGAAGAAGTGTCTAGTCAACACTCATTTTTGTGTTTGCTTTTTAAATTATTATTATTAATTATTTTTATTGAAAGAGAGGAATATGAGGTGTGGGGTGAACACATGTGGAGGTTAGAGAAGAACTTACAGTAGGAAGTTCTCTCCTTCCATCGTGGGTTCCAGTTTCTTTCCAGGAATTGGATTTAGGTCATCAAGCTTGTGCAGCAAGAACTTTAACCCAAGAATATATCTTTCTGGTCCCTTGCGTTTACTTTTTGTTGTTCCATTTCAAGAGTTATTTATGTATCCCGCTACTAGACTCTTGTCAGATATACTATTTGCAGATACTGTCTCCCGTTCTATGGGTTGTCTTTCTGCTCTTTAGATGCACAAAAGTTTTCATTTTAATCCATTCTCATCTATAGTCCAAGGTGGTCTTGAACTCATGTTTTTAACAAGCCCATGCTTCTCTTTCTTCCTTTGCTGCTTAAATTTTTGGAGTCATAGCCAAACAACTGCTGCCAAATATAAAATCATAGAGAGTCACTCCTGTTTACCTAGTATGCTTTATGTTTCATTCTTTTCGTTGTTTTTGTTGAAGAATTTTGTAGATATGTTTTAATCATATTCATTCTCTCTCCAACGTCTCCCAGACCCACCTCGTTCTCTAACCACCCAACCTCGTGTACTTGCTCTTAATATATATTTGTAAATCTATCAAGACCAATTTGTGTCACTCATATGGTCTTGGAGGTATGGCCTTCCACAGGAGCATGGTCAGCTTATCAGGGACAATTGACTCTTCCTTTCCAGCAGCTAACAGTTGTCAGCAATTCCTTGGCAAGGGGTGGGACTCCTCTCCATATTTGGAAGGTGCTATACACACTACCAGAGGAGAGAAATCACCCTATGGGTTGTGACAATGACTGGCCTGGAAGGATGTGTCCAGGAATGCACCAGCGGCATGAGCATCACAGGAGTAACCACCTACTGATTGAATTTAAATAATGCTCCTCAAGATAAAACCCATACCTTGCACCATTATCTAGCCAGAACCCATGGAGGAAAGCCATAGGTCATAGGGGAGAGTCTATGGCTGTTATTCTGCTAAATGGACATTGTGTTTGTCTGCTTTTGAGACAGAGTCTCACTAGGTAGTCTTTACTTGCCTGTAATTTGATATGTGGGTCAGATTGGCCTCAAACTCATAGAGATCTTCCTGTCTCCACCTTGTGAGTGCTGGGATTAAAGGCATGCATCATGATCCCCAAACTTAAATGAACATAGTATTAAACTGACTCCTATAAGATTACTGCGTGATTTCTCTCCTCTGGTAGTGTGTATAGCACCTTCCAGCACTATGAAACCTAATCTAGAAGAAGGTCAGAACGAGCTTGGTTTTCCCATGTTCTGAGACTCAAGAATATAGTTTCTTCAGCCAATATGATCTAACATCAAGTTCTATAGGATGGCCAATAATAGCATCAGCAATAATAGCCTGCAATGCATGGGGGGGTGTCCTCTGGAATCCCACTGGATAACAACTCCAAAAGAGGTAACCCATTCTTGATATTGAGTCTCTTATTTGGTAGCCTATGGTGTCTAGTAGGACACTATCACCCTGTTTCAGAGTAACTATTTTAACTCTTTTGAAGTGTTCCGGTGTGTATTAGGAAGTTTCCATATGCCTTTAAGTTCTTCTATTCCATTATTTCCTTTTAATTCTTTATATTAGTGTATTCTATCTCCCTCTCTTTAAGGCTTCTTTCTCTATAGTCCTTAATGATTTTCCTGACCTCTATGGGTATTCCGAATGAACATACATATCTGAATATCCAAAGGTAACATCCACAAATGAGAGAAAGATCGCATTTGTTTTTCTGGGTTATGCCTTTTGTTCTTACAGTTCAGTATTTGACCCATTTTGTGTATAGCCTGAATCTTTTAAAATGTAGCTATCAGTTGTCCCAATACCAGTTGTCGGAAACCTGACTTTTCCCATAGAACGGTCTTGGCCACTTTGCCAAAGATGAATTGGCCGTAGGTGATGGGTTTAATCATGACTTATTGTAGACTAGACGTTTATGAGTTCTCCTATCACATAGTAAGGCCAGAATCATCAGTGTGATGGTGTTTAATGGGATTGGGGACAGTGACTACATTGGATTAGATCATGAGCATAGGGCCCTTGTAATGGAATTTGTTACTTTATGAACAAAAGCAGAGCCTCCTCAACCCCCAAGCCAGGTGACGAACCTCCACCAGGAACAGCACTAGACAACACTTTGATCCTGGATTTCTAGCCCAGAATGTTTAGAAATATGTTACTGCTGTCCCAGCTACCTACTTTATGATATTCTGTCATGGCAGCTGAAGGTGACAAAATAACTCTCGACTCTTTTCTCATTCTGAACCTCTGCCCTTATCCCAGGAGCGCACTGCTTAGGTCATGGTAGACCTACAGTATATTTTGAAACTGAATTCCTAGCTTAAGCTGTTTGTCTTCCAAATTGTCTCGACTATTCAGAGTCCCTTGAAATTTCGCATAAGTTTTAGAACCCCTTCCCAGTTCTGGAAAGAAAAAAAAAAAAGGAAGTTGAAATTGGGGTTTTAATAATGATGGTGCTGAACACTCTCCTGGGATGGAACTACCACTTGGATAATATTCAGTCATCTAACCATGAACACAGTGTGCTTTTCCAGTTATTTAGTTTTTCCTTAATTTCTTTCAACAACATTTTATAGTTTACATTGTACAGACCCAGCAACTTTTGAATAAATAATTCATGATCTGTTTATCTTTAACAACAGACAGGCAAAGCATGTTAATTTTATTAAATGAATCTCTCCATCCACAAGCCTATGTGTTTCTCTTTTAATTTATAAGGATTCTGAGTTACAACAATGAATCCCCGTCACCGAATCATCTTTTATTCCTGATATAACCCTTATTTGGTCATGATGCCTTGTGCTTTGCATGCACTGCTGGGTAGTGGTGAGAAGGTAGAAGAGATCAAATAAATGAGAAACGAAAACATAGGCTTGGTAAGTGATCACCTGGGAAGGCTAAGGAATAAGGAAGGATGGCGTACGTATCTCTGATTGGAGTTACTAGACAATGATGGCATTCACTAAGACATAAAACACACAGAGGAGTGGATTTGGGAGACAAAGAAAGCAGTACCTAGTACCTTTGGGACACACAAATGTGTTGAAAGGATAAATAGAAAAGAGTTTAGTGCACTGCTCCAAGGTTAGTTGAAATCATAGTCCATGAACCGAATTACATAAGATAGTGGAACAGAAGTAGGGTGAAGACAGTATTGGCTATCTACTCAGTAACCATCATCCCCCGCTTCCTAATAAGATGGTGATTTTGTTGGGAAAGCTATGCTTAAAAAAACAAACAAAGCAAACTTTATTTCCCAGCCTTCTTGCAGTTAAGGGTGGGCTGTCATTTGATATGACTCTGGCTAAAGAGACAAAAGCAGCAGATAGTGGGTGTAGCTTCCAGGAACGCTCTTTTAAAAAACACTACGTGGAGGGTCTAAGCCCCTCTCCCAGAAAAGCATATTGAAGTACAACCGGCTTGCACAGTGACTCACTTTGGGGCAACAAAGTTTGCCTTGCTGGCCAACACATCTGAAAGGGATTTGGGAGAAAGAATCCATTTTCTACTTAACTCTTGGGTAAGGAACCTAATAAATGGGGTGACTAAACACCATCGGAATCCAACGTTCTGAAGAAACACTCTCGCTTGCCAGATCCATCCCTGTTCTGCGCCCTCAACTCTGACTAGGAGACCCTTCTCTCTCTCGCTGTGGTGGAGCAGGTAAAACAGGGCCATGATATAGAGCTGGGTTCTTGTATAGAACAGACTTTGGTTCGAGTCTCAGCCTGTAAACTTTGTGCATTACTGAACTCTGAACCTCAACTTTCTCAACAGAGAAATGGAGATTATGATAGTCTCTGCCTTGTAGGGTCACTGAGGGTAGAAGAGTGAAGTAAACTAGCTCTTGTAAAATAATGACACACTATTCAAATATTAGCGGCTATTCTTACTACTGTTTTCATGTCCATTCAAGAATAATGGAATTATTGCATATTTTTAAAAATGAAGTGGTTCAGAAAGTCTTCATTGGAATTACTCAAAGGGGCAGCATCCTCTGTGAATGCCCAAGAAAGTGACTGTGGCACCTATGTAGGTGTGTCAAATTTACAACCTAAGGCTTCATGAAGCTGAGAAGAGCAATGAAAGTGGCCAGACACTTCAAACATTATAAGATTTTTTTCAATTTACATTGTAACTCAATGGCACAGTTCTCCACCATACACCTTGTAGATGACATCATGTACCAGTGTTAAGAAGTTGGATGCTCCCGTGTGTACAGTATCAGGGGAAAGAGCTAGAAGCTTTGTGTGAGCCTCGTTGCAGGCCAGCCTCTACCAAATGTCGGGAATATCAAGAGTAAAGTCAAACTCCAGAGAGTATGTTGAGAGGGGATGATTCAGGGTGGTTAGGCAAGGACAAATGTGCTCAGGAACAAACAGAGGTTGGGAGCCCTGACATCTCTTGGAGACAGATATATACAGCATCCTTGGGCAAGAAATTACTCTAAGAGGAAATGGGTTTCTCCCTTCAGAATTCCAAAGTTGATAACCTTTGAAGCATACCACGGCCAGCATCCTTCCCTTGAAGGTCAGCTTCCTCCATGGGCCAGGTATGTATGGTACAGGGCCCTAACTGAGAATGAAACTAATAGTGACAGACTTGGGTGGGGTGGTTATGTCACATGAGTAAAGGAAATGCCTGAATGCAGGGCATATAGAGACCATCAAGGTCCTGTTCAGACCCCCTAGATCTCTACATCACTTCCTGACATAATGGCTCCCCATTCCCAGAAGTACCTACAGTTTTGGGTGGAGGGCTTCCCCTCAAATTCTCAGTATCTCCTCTTCTGGGCTCCAGGAGTACCAGCTGTCACTAGGAATTTGTGTTTTCTTAGGGCAGCCCTTAAGCAATGACTGTTGTCCCCGATCAAGACAGTGTAAGATATGACCTACATTCTCAGAGTCCCCGTGAGGGACTGATTCAATGCTCCCCATTAGGATTGCAACTTGATAGGTCTCCTTAATCATAATCCTCCTACTTCATCCCATTTCTTATCCCTTCAGGGTTTTCCTAAGAATGCCTGCAAATAAGTCACGTTGTAAGGATCTTCTATGCCTCAGTGTTTCTCTCTGAGGAACTTGGCCTCCTAGCAAAGGTGTCCACTACTATATCTCTCCCAGATATACAATGAGTATCTAGAGACAGCAAGACAGAGTCAGAGGGCTTTCTGACATGACCTAGCCACCTTTGTATACAGATACGAAGCCAGGCTTAGCCAGGGCATCTTATGGACAGAAGAGGACAGTTCCATCGGGGCGGGGGTGGGGGCGGGGGTGGGAATCATCGTAACCTGGAGGCAGATAAAGCCAGCACTGTCCTGTAGGTAGAATTTTCTCTTTACTTCCTTTAGTGAATGCCTCCATAAACCACAATAGGTTGGGTATAAAGCCTCTTTGACTCAGAGCTGGAGGAAGTTCAATGTCAGGTCAAAACCCAGAGAAAGAGAGGCCACGCCTAGAGAACAGATCACTCGGAGGTGGCAGCTACACAGCGTCATGGTCCAGCTGCTCCGGCACAGCCCCCAGCAGTGGTGCTGAGACTAATACCTTGAGGTTGTCAATGGTCTCTCCGCTCAAATCTTTTCTTGGTATTTTGGTCAAAGGGAATTTTCTGAAGTGTAATCGAGGAAGATATCACAGAGAAGGCTACACCGTGTTGAATTACTATGGAAGGTCAAATGAGGTTACCCAAAAGATGTTCCCTGTTTTGTGGTTTGTTTTATTCTTGAGACAGGGTTTCCTGTATTCTGGGCTGGCCTCAAACTCACTCTAGAGCCAAGTTTGGACTTTGAACTCCTCATCTTTTTGCCTTCATCTTTCAAGTTCTGTGCTTACAGGTATGAGCCCCGTGCCAGTTAAAAACAGATGCTATGTCTTCATCTCTGAAACCTGTGAACAGATAGTCACCTTACATGGTAGTGGGTAATTTACACATAATTTGATTAAATTAGCGGTCTTGAAATGAGGACTATCCTGGATTATGATGTGAGCCAGATGTAATCACAAAGGTCTTAAGAGATAGACAGGCAAAGGCCTTCATGGCCATGACAGCCATGACAAGAGATGAAAGCCCTAATTTGCATTTAGACAAATAGCTATTGGTACATGGAAGACAGGGGACAGACAGACTGGATTAAGAAAGAGGGCACAGGCTGTCACAATGATCCAGCCAAGGGGTTACCAAAGCTGGCCAAAGGAGGAGGTGGCTTGAGACTGGGAAAAACAGAGCCAGATTCAAAGTGCTGTCAGGGAGCTTCTTGGGTCCTGAGAGAAAGTGGAAAATTTGTAAAACATATACTTATGATTTATAAACCCAAGAGTACAGTACCTTGAATGCCTGTAGATATCTAACCCTGTGTTAAAGGGACACTTTACACTTCCTTTTACTCTACCTTCACCTGCACTGGAGTGTGTGTCTGGAGCAGTCAGAAGACATCATGACTGATGGCAACACAGATGCCAGTGATAAGATTAACACCCTGAGCAACAGTGGGGTCTCCTTACTTCCCCCAGAGAAAAAAGTGAGAGTGCACTTTCTCTGTCTCTGAAAGTGGACCAGTCTCTCCTGTACTTCTGTTTTTCTGTATCTCACTGAGCGACAAGCCGGGGCTCAAACTTGACAATGGCATTAGTCTTTCTGTAGTAGCCAAACTGGTGTCACATTTCAATGTAAAAAACAAAGCAAACAACAAAAAACACTTTAGATTTTTGCCTCAGGTCAAAGATTCATCCCCATCCCGACCCCTGTGTGATTGTCATCATAAGCTGTGGTCAATGCTGTGGACAAGAAGGCCCAGAGCTCGACAAATTCCAAAGTGCACTTGTCTCCTGACTCTCCATCAGGAAGAGAGCATCACAGGCTGATGGGAAATGATGAGTAGCTCCAAACTGTGAAGTGCAGAGTGATCCAGAAGCTGGGAACTGAAGGACAAGGAGGCTATGCTGAGCATCTCTTGCGTTTAACATCATGAAGGATGATGTTGAAAGATAATCTTCTGGAGAACCAGCTGAGCGCTCGCCGGCTCCTCCTGTTTGATTCCATTCCAGCCCTGTATTTTTATATGTTAATACGTTACAGTGTGAGATTTTTCAGGTTATATTTCACAGATGACACTTTTAATCTACCTCAAAAATGTAAACAGAAAGAGGGTGTTCTGCAGACGAACCTGCCTGGAGCAACTGTCAGATGGAAAATTCACTGGAAAGTTTAGCCTGTCTGCAGTTTAACTAAGTTGAGGAATGCTGCAAAAACAGGTGTTGTCTGACACAGGTAATAATTATCTTTCACCTTGATGGATGCTAGTTTAATCTATCCCTTACACGGTAGCTTGGTCTCGGCTGACTGGCTTTCATACTCCAAAAGCAACTAAGGAGACGAGTGTGGTTGGTATGTGACGTGACGATATTGACAAGACAAGGCTTGAGGGTGATTCTGACTGATTTTCATCAGGAGAGAGTCATTTTTCCTGCTTGCCCTAATAAATGTTTAAATCTACAAGGATACCATCGCGCTGTGTAAAGCCAGTGACATATTCATAAATGGATCTTAAAAGTGTTATGTTGAAAGTATGATTCAATTCAATGACTTTAACAGAGGGAGAAATGGATCCCGAGGGCCTTTTTGTGAGACAGGAGTATAGTGTATGCATCATACCCAGGGATAAGTCACTTAGCTAGAGGAACTTGGTGTTGGCTGTGAAAAGTACAAGCAAATGGTTTTTGGACATTCTTCAAACTTTCAAACCGAAGGGCTCAGAACTTGAGGTATGACTTATGTAAGCCGCAAGCCCACAGAGCCCTGTCTTTGCTAAGGACAACACTATACAATGCTTTGCTTTCAATTTTCTCTCTCTCCCTATCTCTCCGTCTCTCCGTCTCCCTAATGAATGGCCATCAATTCGAGAAGGTGCTACTTTGGCAGATATTTGGACATGTGGGAAGCATTCAATCACCCTACATGGCAGGAATAAGCATCATAGCTAATGTTCAAACAAGTCAGAAAGCAGACTATATTCAATTTATCAAATATTTAAGTTTTGACAATGAAAGTCCAACAGAGAAGGTCATGACCCTGAATTTCTTGAATCTGAGTACCTCCACCCACAAGCTGTGTGGCTGTGAGCAAAGCACTTGCACTTAACCAGATTGCTTGTTTGCTTGCTTTTTTCTTTCTTTCCTTCCTGCCTTCATTATTTATTATTATTATTATTTATTTTTTTTTATTATATTTTATAGACAGGGTTTCCTCTGTGTAGCCCTGGCTGTCCTAGAACTTGCTCTATAGATAAAGCTGGCCTTGAACTCAGAGATCTGCCTGCCTCTGCCTCCCAAGTGCTGGTATTAAAGGCCTGAGCCACCACCTAACCATGGTGCTTAACTTTTCAAGCTTCAGTTTTCTCAGCTGCAGGATGGGGCTGCTGGGACTGCCTACTTCCGAGACTTCACTCTTGTTTTAATAAGCATCAAATCATGGGGATAAAACGGTGAGCGAGAGATATGTGGGAAGAACAAGCAGCACTATAAAAGAATCAGAAACACATGAGCCGTGGCCAGCTATGGATGGGGTACTGACCGCATGTAACATGTAAATCAAGAATCAGTCATGGGATAAGGAGATCATGACTCATCAGGTCACAAGCTCTGTAACCCCATCCAGGATCTCAGCAGGAAAGAGGAGACTGCCATAATGGAACTGCAGAGGCTCCACCAAGGGCAGAATGTAGGGCACAGCTGGGGATTTTTTTAGTGATACTCTTTCCCACTTTGCTCCAGAGCTGGCTGCTTTAATAAGCCAAGATCAAAATCATCAACTTCGTGTGGAGAGATCTGCTGTGAGCTTTATAAAACTCAAGTGTCTTCTAGGAGAGCAGCCGCAGGACCAGAAGCCATGGAGACCAACGAGTTGTCGAGAGAGCTGGCTGGGAAACAGATCTTGTTTGCCTGTAAACTGATGTTCTCAGGGAGTGCAATGGACAGACTGACAGCCAGACTCCAGACTGCCCTGTCTTTCCCTGATACTTCACTTCTAAGTGTTTCTACCAGAAGTTCCATATTCTGGACTGCTCTGAAACCACAATGGCTAACATTTATGAGTACCTGCTGTGCACTACCCATTGTTCTATGCTCATGGCAGCTTAGGAGGCTGTCCCTTTCTTTAGAGCATCATGTGACATGTGTCTAGCCTATACTATACTAAGCAGCATCTCTCTTGGGGCTGCACTGCTTCACTGCCTGGCTCTGAGCCACAAATTCTAGGCCATTTGTCTCTGGGATCTTCTTGTCTTCTGGGTTCCCATGGCAAAGGTATTTGGGACCCCAGTACCAGTTCCCATCTGAAAACTCTTCAGAAAACCCCACTTTAACCAGATCTCAGGACATATTCCCCTCACTCAGCTATCCCCAGAAATCCAGAACCCAGTTTGTTCTCCAGAGCCAGGCCAAAATGGTGCAGTCATAGAAGGAATTACCAACCAACTCACATTCGCTGATAAGTGCATGATCAAATTAAATGCTGAGCGTTCTCAATACCGCAGTATCTATTATTGACAAGGCACTTCCATACTGAGTGTTTTATAGTCTATCCACTAATTCTTTGGCAACAGTAGTCTGGAATTATCATTCTATTCATTCTCTAGTGAGAAAATCAGGGTTAAATGAATAAAACTGCCTGCTACAAACCATATAAGCACCTCACCCATGAGTGAAGCTGGAGCACAGACGTGTGTGTGTGTGTGTGTGTGTGTGTGTGTGTGTACTTAGATTTTTCAAAACCTACTTTAATATGGGGTTCTTAAATGCTTTAACCTTCCTTCAAGCCCACCATACGCCAGAGGTAGTGGAAAGGAAAGGTTCATAGGGCAAAGGGGGTTGTGGACCTGTTTAGAAACAGTTCTTTTGAGGGACAATTCCAATCTTTTTTGTCAGGATATCAGCAGTTCAGTTCACAGGAATCAACAATGGTAGCTCAATCCACTTGCAAACACCATTCACAAATCGGCAATGGCAGTTCAATCCAGCAGAAACTGCAAGGCTCTGCCAATTGGCCGAGTCTGCTAAAGCAGCATGAAGTCATCAGAGTTCTTTGGTGTGTTTCTCTCTATGAAGACATAGCAAATGATGATCAGCAAAGAAAGCAAGGCGAACCAATGCCACAGCGTCATGCAAAGGCCAGAGTCAGCAAAGCCCAATGAAGACCAGAAAAGTGTGGCAAAGTGAACAAATGCCACACAGTGTCGTCCACTGTCTGTTGGGTCATATTTCCAAACATGATGTGCTCTCTTAAGTGTTCACACTAGCAAAACATCACATGTCCTTTTTCCAGGCAACTTCCAGAAAAATGCCACATGTCTCTTCTCAGTAAAACATCCTCTTGTAAGACAGTTTCCAGAAAAACATCATATGACACAACTGAGTCTCCAAAGAAACCAGAATTTCCACTTCATGTGTGACTGAGCACAGGGATATCGACATCATGCCCTGCATGCTCAAAACTGTCCCCCAATAGACATAAAGGTCGATGGCATAGGTCTGCTAAGGAATGTCACACTTTGTTTATAAATCAAGGAAAGGCCTTCTTGTCCACCTCAAATGAAAGGATGACATGTGATCTTCCTTTCATGTTCTTTGTCCTTTAGCATCCAACATCTTCAGTGCCCCCCAAGCAGCCCTTCAAGTATCTTTCCTTCTAGAATACTTGGTACTACAGGGAAATTTAGAAGATTCAAATTCCTCCAAGTTCCTTATTTCTGGCTCAGGGAACAGTAAAGAGGCCCTAATTCTCTTTTATACTTTTATTATTCAGTAAGTTAAAATTCTGGGTTTTATTTCAATAACATTTGCTGCTTCCTTTTTCTCCTTGCCCCCCCCCCAGCCACATGACTGTCTTTTGCATGTTCCATACCCATGTTCATTCCATGGATATCTGTTCTTGCCTACACTGAAAGTTTAAGCCATGAAGCCAGTAGCTGGCAGAAAATGTATAAGGGACCAGGATAGGTTAACTGCAAAGCTCACTACCAAAGAAGAAAAATATTCCAGGAAAGATAGGTCTACTCTCTTTAGATGGAGCCAGCATAGTCGTGGGTCCTCTGCAGGAAGGAAGCAGTCAGCAGTCCCAGAGCAGAGTGGAGTTCCATTTCTGGAACATTTGACCTAGGTCACTATCTTATTGGCTGATCTAGAATCCAGGCATGGAAATACAAAGGCCCCTGCATATATCTAGCTAAACAAAGTAATATGAACCTGTAGCTGGCATGAAAAGATGATTTTTAGAGAACCAAAGGCTGAGGAAGAACTACAGGAATGGCGTGTTAGGTGTCAGTGAGGTGTTGCCCAGAGTCAAACAGGAGGGCCGTAGCCCAGCCATGGGGCCTACAAATCCTTGAGCCACAACCCACTCTTCGCAAACCCTTGAAAAGGCTAGCCATCCAACAGCAATGTCTCAAAATCCTTCCCTGTGCCTCTTGGCTTTCTTTCCAATCTCCTTATCCCTGAGTCTTTTCTGTCCTTTTCTTCTGGTCCTCTCCTCTGAGACTTGCTCCATTTGAAGGAATAGGGCTGATCTTTCAGGTCAGTCAGACTCCAGTGAGCCCTCATGTCATCCATACTCTATATCTACAAACAGACAAATCCCTGTCTTGCAGACAGTAGCTATTACTTTAAAGTATTGTCTTCATCAGTTTCTTCACTAGATGGAGGCTAGGTGCAAGGCAAGAAAAACACTCAGCTACTCATCTTACCATCTGCCACTCCTCCTGCTACCTATGTGGTAAGAACCTCAGTCCTCCCAGAAAAGGTACCCAAGATGGTAGCTGACACAGAACACCTGGTGATATGTTTAACTGAATTGAAATTACATGTCCAATTTCTATTTCAAAGGCCCCGTAAGCCTAGGAGTGCCAACAGAGCCCTCCAATGCCCACCTGTACATGTACACTTGGAATAATTTATAGTGTCCAATCCAACATGGTATCCCAGAAATAAAAGCAGAGTTTCAGAAACACGGCTAAGTTGGGGCTGGAGTGATGGCTCTGTGGTTAAGAGCACTGGCTATTCTTCCAAAGGACCCGGGTTCAATTCCCAACACTGACATAACAGTTCACAATTGTCTGTAAGTCTAGTTCCAGGGGCTCTGACACCTTCACACATACACACACATAAGTAGACAGAACACCAATTTATATAAAAATAAACAAATCATGTTTTTAAATCCTGTTTTTAAAAATGGAAAAGTTCATTTGTGATCTGAAAACTCAATGTTCTTCTCCTTCCTGGCCTCTTCCAGCAAACTCTGAACACTGAGTTCCTGAGGATTTGTCCCTAAAGCCAAACCTTGTCCCTACTACCTGTAGGTCAGATGCATGTAGCTATCCTGCTGGCAGCCCTTCTGCTATATAATCTGCAGACAAACCTATAGTCACATCTATGTACACACTCAAACCCAAAATGTCTAGGGTGGAAAAAAAGAGAAGACACACAAATTCAATATTGAAGTGAGATTCAACAAGCTAATCTTAATGGATATATGTGTTCATAACACACAAGAGCACATATACACACATGTACACTGTGCTGAGATGTTTTTAATGGCAAGGAGTTAGTTAGATCTAGCATTCTAGAAGTAAACTTTGATATCTGGAGAAGTCCACAAATTGAAATGATAACTGACTAGACATTCCTGCACTGAAGTTCTGGAACGCAACCTGTAGTTGACTTAAACTCATATTTTTAGTACTTCACACATTTCCAGACCAGGACATCCCCTTACAGAGAAGAAACTCATATTAATCCTAGCTTTGAAAATCTTACAGCCTAGTCAACCATCATGACCAATTCTTTTCTTCTCTTCTCTCTTCTCTTTTTCTTTCTTTCTTTCTTCTTTCTTTATTTATTTTATTTATTTTCCTGTCTGGCTTTCTTTCTTTTATGTGTGCATGTCTGTATGTGTGCATCCTGTGCATGCAATCATTGGGTGTATAACCATGGGTCATGACTACATGTGAGGACAGAGGACAACCTTGGGTGTTCATCTTTGCCATCACCTTGTTTGAGACAGTTTCTTTGTTGTCTGCCACTGCATATACTGAGTTAGCTGTACTACAGGATTCTGAACATGTTTTTTTCTCTACCTCCTATCTCATTATAAGGGCATTGGGATTACAGATTACTATGGTGCCTGGCTTTATATAGGTTCTAAGAATTTGAATTCAAGTCCTCATGTTTGCAGGAAGTACTTTATCTGCTATGCCATCTCCCTAACTCCCAATCTTTTCATCAAAGATATAGTTTAATTGTAGGAGGAGCTAAGGTGAGAGGAGTTAGGAGAGGAAGAGGAAAAAAAGGAAGAGGAGGAGCCAGAGAGGGCAGAGATGTAGGAGCGATGGAGACGGATATTCACGTGTCTGTAGCAGTCAAAGGTAGTTGGTATACCTAGGTTGGGTATTGGGTTACACTTCTGATTGTATGGGTATCTTGTTACTGATCATTGCAAATACATAAGCTTTGATTAATCTATAAGAATTAGAGTCTCATTCTCTTACTGGGCCCGCATGGATGGCGGAATGGTCTGGGCAATGCCCTGCCTTGAGGAGACAGTGTGGAAGATTGGCAGAGCCATCTCTCACGCTGACATCTAGTGGGTGGCAGGGCTGGTGTTTCTGGCGGCCTGTTCTAGCTGCAGCACACACGTGGCCTCCGCTGAGAAACATGGCGCTGGGCTAGGCAGAGCGGCTGCAGCTTAGATAGTTGGCTGAGCCAGAGGCCATTTTAGCTAATTACTACAACACTTAATGGTTACTAAGGCCCAGTATAAGAGGTATGATACCATGGTTAATTTTCATTATTGATAAACCTAGAAAGTTAAACAGTCAGAGTATGTTGGCATGCTCATGTGATCCCAACTATTTGAGAAGGCAGGAAGATTACAAGTTCAAGGCTTCCCTGGGCTACACAAAAAGTCTGAGGCCAGTCTGGGTAAATTTGCAAGAGCCTGTTTCAATCTGAAAAAAGTAAATTAAAGGAGTTGGATAATGTAACACAGTGGTCAAGTGCTTGCCCAATAGATGCAAGGCATGGGTTCAATTTCTAGTCCAAAATAATAAATAAATAAAATAAAAGTGTGGGGGCGCAGGATGCTAAACAGAGTGGGACTTACAGACCCAAATACCTACTTATTGCCTCTTACAGGAGACCTCTGCAGCCTCTGTCCTAAGGGACAACAACCATGTGCAAAGAACACTACCTCTAAACTTTCTGAAGTGGGAAAGATGGTAAGAGGGGTGGAGGAACTGGCCCAGGCCATGTACCTAGTAAATGACCCGTGGTATCACAGGATCCTGGGGACATCTTACAGTCCAATCAGTCCTGGTGCTTTGCCATCTGAGACCCAGGGACCCTGTTGCTAGTCTTTCAGCTTATAATGCTGAGTTCTCTGCATCCCAAAAGCTCCTGGAAAAATCTTATGTCCAAGATATTTGGCCCTGGTTACTGTGCCAGGCCTGTTCAACCCCTGAGTACAGCACTGTACCCTGAAAGAGCTACCTACGATAGTAATGTTTAAGTTTTTTTTTTTAAATCCTAGAGAAGCTGAATAATACTTTCATTCAAAATACCACTGGATTAGAAAAACTCTTTTAAGAAATCATGTGCTTCCCGTCGCCCTTGGGACACTGTCCAAGACCATTCTGAAGGTGGCAAGGCAACTCTGAAGCTACCTTCTGGCAAGAGAATAAAAGTTCCCCTCTCGTATACATGAACTTAAAGGTAAGAAATGAAATTATTTTATGTCCATTTAAAATCCCACATTGGATCCAATAGCACGTACTTCACTCAATAACAGTCATTCTGAAAAAGAAGAGCTGCCAATAATTGGGCCCCTCTACAGCCTGGCACCTCTTTCTTCCCCACTTGGGAAGGAGCCATCGCCTAAAAATGCAGACAGCTTGTCCCCAGACACAAGGAGTAGTCACCAGTCTCTAATAACTGCTTGTCCTGCCAGGAAGACAGGCAAGCTAGGGCAAGCTGATAGCCCGCCACATCTGTGTTCTGTTCTCTTGCCTCAGTGAGTGAACTTTCTTTTGCTAAGAGTAGGGACAGAGCTGTGGCCAAAGCTTGGATCCAGTAGGGTCCTTCTGGGATGCCTACTCCATGTCCAAGAATAGCAGGTTCTAACTATAGAGAAGCATCAGCTCTAGCTCACCCATGGCCCTCTGATGCACTCATACAAACGTTTCCCTGCTGGCCGATCCCCAGCCCCAGCCACCCCCCACCCGCACAACACACACACACAGAGACATACATACACACAATACACACACACACACACACAGTGCTCCCTGTCTGTATCCAGGCTATTTTAAATTGGTGTGTCTAGGTTTCTGCTTCCAAGGCTAGAAACATAAGCTTTGAATTCAGGAAACTTGTGCTGTAAAGTTTGGGGTTGTTGTTCTAGTTTTTTTGTTAGTTTTGGTGTTGTTTTGTTTCGTTTTGTCTTGTTTTGTTCAAGATATGATCTCACAGAGCCTGGGCTAGCTTTGAACTCACTATGCAGCTGAGGATGGTCTTGAACTCCTCCTCGTTCTCTTGGTGCAATCATTCCGGCAAGAATGAAAATGCTGAAATTCTAAAGAGACACTTGCACTTTTCCCATTGACTATCAGACTATTGGAACGACAGTCTCCAAGAAATGTCCCCAGGAGTTTCATGCTGGGGAGAGCTGAGGCCTGGCAACAGCCAGAGATTTCACACAGCTCTGAAAATCTGTCAGACAGCCCTGAAGGTAAAGCCGGAGCTGAAACAATGATTGGTCAGTGATGACCGGACGTCCATCTTGATGGGACTCCTCCTTAATTACACATCTCCCTGCCCTCTGTTTAAGCTCAAAAGATGGACTTTGAAGAAATGGGTGGCACTGGACATTTTTATGTTCCTCTTCCAAATATAGCTGCATTAGGTAAGTCCCCCTTTCTCTACTTTGTGCTATTACTTTGTCTCTTTAATTATCTTATTGAGAACAGCAATGGAGCCTAGCTTCTTAGTACTTCAAGGATTCGGATCTGACGCTAGCAACTCTAGGACTGCCATCTCCACCTCCCAGTGCTGGGACTACATGACTGTACCACAGGACCTAGCTACTTGAGAGTTTATATAGTTCTTCTTTGAGAAAAGAATTAAATGCACATATTCAATAAACAGTGAGCCTTGGCTGTTCCCTGGGTGTTGGGATAGTTGTTTTATTTGTTTTTTTTTTTTAATGTATGTGTGGTATGTTCATATAGTAGTGTGTGTGTGTGTGTGTGTGTGTGTGTGTGTGTGTGTGTGTGTGGTGTGCACATTTGTGTGTGTACAGTGTGTGAGAGTGTTTGCATGAATACAGGTACATATGTGCAATGGTCTAAGTCAAGTCAGGGGATAACCTAGGGTCAGTCCTTGCCTTCCGTCTTCTTGTTCACCAACGGGTGAGCAGCCTATCCGACCTGTGTGAGCTTCCAGGGAGTCTCTGTCTTTCCCTTCCATTTTACCGGGGGGGGGTTGTTTTAATTAACATTCTGTTGCTGTGAAGAGACATCAAGGCAACTTATAAAAGAAAGCATTAATTAATGGCTTGCTAGAGTGAGTCCATGACCATCACGGCAGGGAGCAAGGCGGCAGGCAGGCGGGCTTGGCACTGGACCAGTAGCTGAGAGCTTACATTTTATCCTCAAGTTGGAAGCAACAAGAGAAAGGCTGGGCCTGGTGTGAGCTTTTAAAATCTTTAAGTGCACCCCCAGTGACACACCTCCTCCAAAAAGGCCACACCTCCTAATCCTTCGTAAACAGTTCCACCAGCTAGGGACCAAGTATTCAAATATATGGGCCTGGGTAAGACATGCTCATTCAAACCAGCACTGGAGTGGTGGGATTACAGGCATACACCGAGTATTCAGCTTCTCATGGAATACGGGAGCTGAGCTTGGGCTCTCACATTTGTATAGGAAGTTCATTAGCTCTGGCCATCTTCCCAGCTCCTTCTTTGCTGGTTTCTACTGCTCAAACTGGATTGGGTTCCTAAAAGATCAGTTCCCAACCCAGGTTCTATAAAATTTATGACATATACAGAGTCTCTTTGAATGACTAATCGCTAAGAAGCTGGTCTACCAGACAGCAGCCTCCAATTTAGGAATGAGTCCCCCAAAAGAAAGCTTCAAGCTTCCCTTTTCTATGTTAGAAATAAAATTTGATTGTTAATTTTCACAGGTTACTCAAGCCCGCTTTGGTCCAGCTACAAATGAACAGAAAACACTCCAGCCCTACTAATACCTGCTAGCCACTTCCAGAACCCAAATTCTACTAAGCCATGACCCCCAAACCTAGAAATTTAGAATAGAAAGTTACTAACAGCCAAATTTGCTTGCAAGGTCATGTATCTGATAAGTTTTAAAAGAAACAGGATGTAAAACACGGGCCTAAACCACACACAGGTTTTGTCAAGAAAAGACAAAACTGAGTAGCAGAAGGAAAGATAAACCACGGATGAGTTAGAACAGTGGTTTTCAGCCTGTGGGTTGCAACTGCTTTGGGGGTCACATAGCAGATACCCTGCATATCAGATATTAATTGATTCATAACAGTAGCAAAATGACAGTTATGAAATAGCAACAAAGTAATTTCATGGTTGGGGTCACCACAACATGAGGAGCTAGCATTAAAGGGTCACAGCGTTAGGAAGTTTGAGAACCACTGATTGGATGATGTACACAATTGTACACGCCTCCTCCATTTGCAAAAAGTGGAGAAACGGCATACACTGGGACTTACAAACTGTCCTCTGCACTCAGCGTGGCAGCGAATCTTACTAAACCTCCAGGTTGGTGAAGCCTGACTTCGAAAGGTGGTAAAACCAACCACATTGCTCTCACTACTCTGAGTCTCCAGCACTCATAAAATAAAGATCAATTTCCCCCTTCCTCCTCCTTTTCCTCCTTATCTTCCTCTTCTTCCTCCTCTACTTTCTCCTCTACTCCCTCTTCTTCCTCTTCTACTTTCTCCTCTTCCTCCTCTTCTCTTCTCTTCTACTTTCTTCTTTACTTCTTCCTCTTCCTCCTCTTCCTTTTCCATTTCCTCCTTCACTTCCTCTTCTTCCTCCTCCTCTCCTTCCTCCTCTTCCTCCTCCATTTCTTTCTCCACTTCCTCTTCTTCCCTCTCTTCTTCCTTTTCTTCCTCTTCCACTTCTTCCTCCACATTCTCCCCCACTTCCTATTCCACTTCCTCCTCCTCTTCTTTTGGAGATAAGGTTTCACTGTGTAGCCCTTGAACTCGTGTTCTTCCTGCCTCCACTCCCTCAGTGCTGAGATTACAGTCATAAGCCACTACACATCCCAACAAACTTCCTTTATTAAAGCTCACTGGGGCTTATAGGAATAACTAGTCTATCTTTCCTAGTGTAAGTTAGACTATAAAAATAGTCACTTCAGGAAAACATGGACCCAAATGGACTTGTCAGTATTCTGAATTAAGAATAGTTTTTTTTTTTTTCAGGGTCTGAAGAAATGGCTCAGTGGTTAGGAACACTGGCTGTTCTTCCAGAGGATCTAGGTTCAATTCCCAGCACCCACACCACAGCTTACAACTGTCTGTAACTCCTGTTCCGGGGGATCTGAATCATGCACACAGACATACATATAGGCAAAACACCAATGCACACAACATTTAAGGTAATTAAAATTAGAAAAAAAAAATTAGTACTTTTCTTTATTACTTATGACTTTAGAAATTCTTGTTCTGACTCATTTTCATGTGTGTTCCTAAAGATAAGGACAGCTTCTCTCAAGTGCTTTAGCATTCAGCAGTAGTAACTCTTATCTTCAGAAGAGGAAACTGAGTCTCAGACTGAGTCTGACAGTCTGCACGCCTCAATGGTGGACTCAAAGCCATGCAGGTAGCCAGGTCCTGCAGGTTCATTCTCTCTGGGAAATGCTCCCATATGTAAAGACTCTCAACTCCGCCCCTCCACATCCTATGGAGTCTCCATGGACTTCTGTGTCATCACCTTCCCACCCATGAGCAATAAACCTCAGCAGTATCACCGAGTGCATCGCTCAGTTACCTGAAGTGATGTGGTGAGAGGATAGGGATTCGGCACCCCAGAACTGAGTCCCTAGTAGTGGATACATACCCCAATAGCTCACACAGAGAATATGTTGCACAAATGCTCAGGAAACAAAAAACAATAAATTGATAAGCAATTTTTAAATCAATTTTTGCATTTATATCAGTGAGAGACACCCCAGAGACTGTTCACAAGCTCCATGACCCTGAGTGGCCTGTCATTTCTGACCATCAGTAAACACATCTGCAACCAAGAAGCCAATCCAGGGTTCTGGCCCTTCTCAGTGCTTGAGAGCAAGAAACTTGGGCATTAGATGCTTCTACCAAGGTTATCCTTGAGTATATGGTAACCACAAGGCCATTCTGGCTATGTAATAGCCTGTTTGTTTGTTTGTTTGTTTGTTTTAAGGGGTGCTTTTTTGTTTATCTGTTGTTTAAAATAAAACGGAAAGAATCAGTCTTTTCTTCTTCCTCCTCTTCCTCCTCTATTTCTTCCTCTTCTTCCTTCTCTACTTCCTCCTCCTTCTCTACTCCCTCCTCTTTCCTCCTCTACTTCCTCTTCCTCTTCTTCCTCCTCTTCCTCCTCTACTTCTTCTTTCTCTTCTTCCTCCTCTTCCTCCTCTACTTCCTCTTCCTCCCCCTCTTCCTCCTCCACTTCCTCTTCTTCCTCCTCTACTTCTGTGGGGAAGAGGGGACTGTGTGAGACACCACATAGCACTGTGTGCAGAGCTCAGAGGTTGGCTTGTAGGAGCCGGTTCTCTCCTTCCACTGTGTGAGATCTGTGGATAGAATTCAAGTCCTCAAGCTTGGTAGCAAGTGGCTTTTACCTACTAACCCTGTAAATTTCTAATTAACAAGAGGAGCTACTGGGGTCTCCTAATTAGCTCTGCCTTTTCTTAGCACAATGGGAAGTGCTGCTGTCAACATGCATAGAATGGCTTCAGCCTAAGATGGCTAGACAGCAGTCAGCTAACAGGGTCACATTCCCTAGAAAGCAAGTTTTCATTAAGTGAGTTTTATACCTGGAAAGACAACAGTTCAGGAACTAAAATGCTTAAAAACAAAACCTGGAAAGCCATCTTTAAAGACATGCTTGCAAGAAAATAAGGCCATAGCAAATATGCTTCTAGACCCAGCTAGTGCAGGAAACTAGATTAACAGCCAACTCTGCAGTTTAACACTTTCTTTCCATTTTAAACTAAGCACTTATTACACATCACAGCCGCAGGTTGTGCAGTTTATAGCATGATTAAAAATAACAAGCAGGAATGTCTTCCTTTCACAATGTCAGAATCTTGTATACATGCATATACTGTGTGTGTGTGTGTGTGTGTGTGTGTGTGTGTGTGTGTGTGTCTATGTGTGTATAGAAGTTTGGCCCAGTTCTTCCTCCCAGCCCCATGCTCCCAGAAATAAGACTCAGACTCAAAATATATTTACAAATACCATGGCCATATAGCTAGGCTTTTCTCTGACTAGAATCATAACTTAAGATAACCCACTTATTCTGATCTACATTCTGCCATACTCTAGTTACCTGTGCTCAGATACCATGCATCTGTCACATCACGTCTTCCCTGGTGAATCTACCACACCTGGCTCTATTGCAGAATTCCTTCTGCCTCTTGGGTGTCCCACCTTCTTTTCTACCCTTTCCTACAGGCCATAGGTTTTTTTTTTAATTGACAGATGATGCATCTATACAATACACAAAATATTCTTTCCCTGTGTGTGTCTCTGTGTGTGTTTGTGTATGTGTGTACATGTACATGCCTGTATGTATGCAAGCATGAGTGTGTGTGTGTGTTTGTGTGTGTACATATATATGCCTGTATGTATACATGCATGAGTGTGTGTGTGCATGTGTGCACATGCTCACACACCTGTGTACACCAATAGCATCCTAGCCCCACAGGTGTGTTCTCATTGTAGACCTTGCAACGACATTTCTTTTCCTCCTTAGAAAGTACTTTGTGGCTTTGCCGTGGCAAACCTGCATTGCATGTTCCAATTTTCTTACCCTTTGGGCCAATAGTAAAGAAAATAATGTCACCTGAACAGCAACACTGTCTTCCATGGTCATTCTAAAGATAGGCAATGGCCTCGGGGTAACTCAGGAGTGGATGTCCCAGTGACCCATGTCCCAGGCAAGATGAGACAGGAGACCATGACCTTCCATCATGCCTCTCGGACCGGCCCATGATCACAAACAGAAATTGCTCACTTCTGGAATTTGTTGCTTCCTATTTTAAACCATTACTGACCAGGTCCCTAGAGTAACCAAGAATGTAAAGTTACAAACTGGGGCCTCTGCTACTGCTGAGGCTGAGGCTGCAGTAGATCAAGCCAATGGACACCATCTCAGCCAGACAGCCACCAGGGGAGCTGCAAGTACTGTCTGTAGCATAGAGAGACCCGCCACCGTATATGAAGCTGGGACACAAGCAGAACCTAAGACAAAGGTGAATGAACTACAAGAAAGCCCAGTCCACAGACAACAAAGAAAGTTAGAGCAATAAAATCAACAGA
Organism: Mastomys natalensis; assembly: GCA_021653895.1. Taxonomy (NCBI): domain Eukaryota; kingdom Metazoa; phylum Chordata; class Mammalia; order Rodentia; family Muridae; genus Mastomys; species Mastomys natalensis. Next base: position 235,910 of record JAJTUV010001235.1, on the reverse strand, counting down.
AACAATGTAATTTCCCTAAGATTTGGGCTACACATTAGAATACATATATTGTTCCCCTCCAAAAAATGCAAAGAGGATTTTATTTCAGATAAAGACTTTCAGCAGATAAGTTTACAATTTTTAAAAATAATTACATAAAGTAAAAGGAAACTACTAAGTAAGAGTTGGCAGAAATCACAGAGCCTGATAGATTTCAAGTGTTAGCACTAGTGAGTTCAAAACACGAGATAAGAATGTTGGATGTGAAGGTGTCTCATTTTTAGGATTTTTAAATTTATTTTTATGTATATAAATATTTTGTCTATATGCACTTATGTATGTGCACCATGTATATGCAGTACCCAAAGAAGCCAGCAGAGGGCATCAGAGTTCCTGGAACTGGCATTACAGATGATTATGTGGGTGCTGGGAACCAGATCCAAGTCCTCTGCAGGAGTAGTAAGCCATCTCTTCAGCTCTGAATGTGGGTTTTAAAAAGTAGTGTTTCAAATATTTAAGATTTAAAAAAATCCAATCAACATTAAAACAGTCAGTGGAGTGATTAAGCCACAGGGAGAGGAGGGCAAATCACAGCTAAAGAAACAAAAAATATTTAAAAAAAAAAAAAAATTTACAAAGAAGACAACACAAAAAGATTTTTTTTTTTAAAGAATATGAAAGAACAGGTATAAAAGTAAGAGACAGTGAGTGAGAAGTGTCCAAAGGCTTCAGGATGTTATTCCAGAGGCATTTTCCAGACAAGAGAATGCTGAGAATTTCCAAAATTGGCATACAATTCCAATGCTTTGCTAAGGAATTCCAGTAAATTCAAAGCAAGGTAAACTTAGACAAAGAGGAGCTAACTGTAATCCAGTACAGAACACCATAGAACCCTTCAAGGCGTGGGAATTAGGTTAACCAAGGCTTCCTGACAGAAGAGGCAATGTCAGTGGACATTGAATCAAGTCTTCAAAGTGCCAAGAGGAATTAAATTCTGTCCTAAAAGTCTCCTCTCAGAGAATCTGTCTTCCAAGGATAGGAATAAAAAGGCTTTCTCTTTTCTTTCTTTATTTTGATGTTTATTTGTTTGTTTTGAGACAGAATCTCTTGTAGCCCAGGTTAGCCACAAATGTTCTTTGTAGCCCAGGTTAGCCACAAATGTTCTTTGTAACAAGAGGGACGACCTTGAACTTCTGATTCTTCTGCCCTAGCCTTGGAGTGAGGAGATTACAAACATGGACCACCATGCCTACTTTGTGTGGTGCAGAGACTAGAACCCAGAGCTTTGTGTATGCTGGGCAGGCACTCTACCAACCAAGCTATCTCTCTAGGCCCTAAGAGGATAGACCTTAACCAAAGGAATGCTTGATTTTTTTTTTTTTTTTTTTTTTTTTTTTTTAAGAAACAAAGAAAAAGAAAACCAGCAGCAGATCAATGAATGCACAATTCTATGTGACCTCTGACTGTGCAGGTCAACACTAAAGATGCCATAAAGAGGCACTTTGCTTTGAAAAACAAAATGAAACAAAAAATGGTAATACCACGCTCTAAAATTCCTGTATTCAAGCTCAAACAAACAAAAATAAAAGGCAAAATATGACTTTCACCAGGCCCCCCTTTTCCTTGACCCTTCCAGCTTGGTCATTCTTTGTAAGCTAAAAGCCACCACACCTTCAGATGTGTGAATTACACAGCCAGCTAACCCTGGTCTAAAGATGGAAGGAGTCACGTGTGTCAATAGCCACAAGGATCAGTCAGAAGATCTCTGGTGACGAGGATAAGAGCCTCCCAAGGGACGGCTGGGCTGGAAATGAGACTACAGAAAGGTGGGAGACAGGGATGAGGCGAGGATTGCACCAGAGAACAAGGGACAGAGGAGCAGAGAAGAGCCGTCTGTGTGGTGCTGACAGAACAGTTTCAGTATTTCCTATCAGTTAATTAAAAATACTCTAAGGAAGAAATGTGCCAATGTTTGCCAAGAGCCAGTGTGAGCCCCACTTCAGGTTCAGAAGTGGCATATCCCAGAGCAAATCAGGACCCGCCAAAGGGAACAGCAAACTGAAGAACACACTATGGTAATTCCAATGAACTGGGCCTTCCCTTCCAGGGCAGGTTTTTACAAGGTTTATTTTAAGGTTCTATTTGACAAGCATTGACTCTCCGCATAGATTATTACATTTAATCCTCACATAAAGCCTATGAGGGAATTTATTATTATTATTACTATTATTATTATTATTATTATATTATTATTATTATTGTCTCAGGAAAAACCAACATTTAAAGAAGTTCAGTATAGTCATCTGCCCAGGGCCACAGAACTGGCAGAGGGTCAAGTCAGGACTTACATTCCAGTTGGTTTTACTTCAAAGCACTGTTCTCAGTCACACCTGTCTGTCTCTCTTTAGCTTCCTACTGTAGGACCCAATTTCAAAGTGCCTGGTTCTCTTCCACCACATGGACTCCAGGGATCAGTCAGTGTGGCATATCAGGCTTCCCTTACCCACTGAGCCATCTTTCCAGCACTGCCTCATCTATTCTTTGAAACCTTCTCTGTCATCCTTGGCTTCCTGAAAGTGCCTGGTGTACATAAACTCATACGTTCATACACATACAAATAATAAGTAAAAAAAAAAAATATTTAAAATAACATGGAGAACTCCTGAGGGATGATATCTGAGCTTGGTCTCTGACCTCCACAGACATGCACATCCATGTACACTGGCATACATATAAACACACACAGATACACTCACATGAAATTTATATTTATTATTTAATCCAATACAAGCAATTATTTGTGGAGCGGCACTGTCACCAGCAATGTCGGGCACCCCTGTTTGAGGCGACTCTGTGTCTTCCTCATCTGTATCTTCTGGTACCTAGCACATAGCAGGTCTCCAAAAAATGCCTGTCGAATGAAGTTCGATGACTCTTGGTAGCCTAGAAACACTTTGATTTTTTTTTAATTAAGATGAGAGAGAAGAGAGAGAGAGAGAGAGAGAGAGAGAGAGAGAGAGAGAGTAGATGTTAGAGTATGAACATAAAGTAAGGACTTAAAAACAAACTTTCCAAACATGGTCCAAAACAGACAGATAGTATCAGGGGAAAAAAATCAATTCTATGCTCAGTTCAGTCATTGTCTGTATAGCTCACTCATGTCTCTGAAGTGATGTGTAAAACCCAACACAGGGCAAAACATAATCCCTGTTTGGAATCTGCTAATTTCAATGATGTAAATACCTACCCACCCCCACCTCACCCCACACTAGATTCTAAACAAAAACCAGGGTCTATTCTTCTGTAACACCTCCATTGTCCTTGCTGTGAGCACAGCGATAGGAACAGGCATGCAGAAGCTCAACGCCTCCCAACATCTCCACTGAACACACACCGCAGACATAAGTGATCTGTCGAGTTTGAATACAACGAGCATGCAGAAAAAATTAGAAAGTAACGAGCCTATGTTTGTCTGAAATAAGGTCTTGCTGTGTAATTCTGGCTGTCTGAGACTTTACTAAGAAATCCAAGCTAGCCTAGAACTTGTGGCAATCCTCCTGCCTCTGCCCCCCTCCTGCTGGAATTATAGGCATGCACTAGCATGTTTGACAAGAAGTGCTGGGTTTTGAATATTTATGATCTTAAACGAATGGCTAGCATGCAACTTGTTATTCCATCATAAATGTATATTATTTGATTTGTAATAATAGGAATGTTCAGCATTTAGGTGGCAATGCTACTGGAAAATTTAACAATCAACTCGCATAAACCATTTGTAACCCAGCATTGTCATCTGAAACCTCCTCTTTCTCATCTATGAAATTGTAGACATTTTAGACATTGTACCAATCCTTGGACATAACTAAAGAACTAAGGATTAGTACCAATGACTGAACTACAAGCACGCAGCCTTGTGTTGCTTATAAAAGGTATTTATAAGGTTCCATTGAATAACATTGCTCACACTAGCCATGCTCTTTGTTGAGTGAACATGTATGTGCTCTGAGCTCATCCAGGGCCTGTGAATTTGGCACAGCACTCATCTCTTCACAGACTTCATTCAACATAGCCACTGACTGGCACTCATTCACACATTCTGTCCGTAAGATGTTCAGCTGGGAGGCTACCAGGAACTGAACACCCTATGAGTTGGCCTCATGCAAGGGGACTCACACACCCTGCCTGTCACTACAAATGAGCTCTGTGCCTCTCATATGCACAAAGGTGAGCTGGTTACCAGTGTGGGAGATGGAGAGATGGAGAGGGTAGATTGTCACTGTAAGAAGCTATGTGCTCGCCGGGCGGTGGTGGCGCACGCCTTTAATCCCAGCACTTGGGAGGCAGAGGCAGGTGGATTTCGGAGTTCAAGGCCAGCCTGGTCTACAGAGTGAGTTCCAGGACAGCCAGGGCTACACAGAGAAACCCTGTCTCGAAAAACCAAAAAAAAAAAAAAAAAAAGAAGAAGCTATGTGCTCTAGGGTTTCCATTTTCAAAGGACACAATTAACCTAAACTTCTTCCTTTGTCTGAAAATTCTACATCTTTGTAGTGCTAGAGATTGAGCCCAGAGCTGTGAACACATGCCACCACTGCCCGACACCTTCAGCCCTGAAATTCAAATAAACTGGATGTGGCACCATCTCTCATGACCCTTCTATGTCCTCCTGACCCAATGTCCCTGGAATACCAGCTTCAAACATAGGACAGTGCTTTGGATGACAAAAACCTTTGTCTTTCTATAGACCTCACTCATCCAGCAGGAAGAAAAACCTTTCCCTCCTAGGGACAAATATCTGAACCTACTGTTAGCCTATGTGAGGCTGTCCCTAAAACTTGGTCATATCAACTTGCTATTGGGAACTTGGGGTCCCCTAGGAAGTCTATGATGCTCCTAAGTGCTTGAAGGCCGTGAAACAGCATGGAAGGTCCAGAGGACAGCCCTAATTTACTGGCAACCATGCCCAGAGCTAGCTTAGACTATAAGTAGACTGGAAAAGCCAGGCTGCTTTGCTGTGGACTTCTCATAGGCTTTGCTGAGGCATTTCTCCCCGGGTAACAGACCATCTCATACTTCCAAACCCCTCAACAATGACTCTTGGAACAATGACCTAAAACTTCAGCTGCAGCCAGAGGCACATAAATACCCCTCAAAGGAGCCTAAGTCTCAATTAACAGAAAAAAAAAGACTTTCCCCAACCACCTCTGCCTGCCTGCCAGGCAGCAAGAGGTGAGACAGTGCATGGAAGTGCTGGAGTGTTGTGAACTTTCCCCTTGTCTGGGGAACCATCTATTTGGATGGCCCATTTGACATCCCCATGAAAGGTGAGGTTGATGCTGCCCGAGGAAATTGCCTATGATTAGGGGAAAGGGTGGGAGTGTCTGTTTGGAGCAGCTTACACACAGTAATAGCTGTCATGAAAATGACCCCAATTTTGCCTCTTCTGGCTGGGAATGGTGTAGGAATTTAACATCCTAACTAACCTTTGAAGGAGTGTCTTTGGTCCTTGCTTTGGATGTGGGAAACTTCTAACTTTCTGAAGAGCCTACAGTCTTCCACAGAGGTGACACTATGTCACAGAAACTGGAAAGAAAGTGTGTGTTAGAACTCTGATTTTGAGTTTTCTTGACAATGATGTCAGTAGATCTGAATGTCTATGGTAGAAGACATCCACACTTAAATAAATGAAGACCCCATGGGTAGAACCCTCTGATGCCGTCAGACATGACATTGAGAAGTAGCTAATGACTTGTTATATAATTAAGTAAAAATTCGCAAAATATGTAGAGTTTCCATAAGAGGTAGACATGGCAATCTGAATGGCAGAGCTACTGATTATTTTCTTCGTTTTGCAAATGTTCATCTACTTTTAAAAGAACCCTGCAGATGAATTGCACTGTAAAGAAAAAAAAAATCTCTTGGCTATAGAAGCCTACGACTGTGTTTGCAATTCAGGTGAAATTCAAAGAACCAAACATCTGTCGTTGGGGAACAGAGCAGGAGTTCAGATGATCATGTACACACAGAAACATCATTACCAACTGGAAACTCCATAGATGACCTGGAGAGAGCCAGGGCCTCTGTGAGCTGGAGTTCAGCTCACAGCAGGGTGTGGTGGCACTCACCTTCAATGCCAACAGAAGCAAGTGACTCTGAGAACAGCCTGGTTTATATAGCAAGTTCAATGCCAGTCAAGGCTACATAGTGAGACCATGTGCTGTTTGGCTTTTAATGTCAACCTGACACAGGCTAGAGTCATTTGGACAAGATGACCCACACTTGAGAAAATGACCCCGCCCCATGACATTGGCGTGTAGACTGGAGTGTGGAGCGTTTGCTTGATTAGTGATTGATATGGGTGGGCTCATCCCACAGGGGTGAGTGGGTGGTCCTAGATGATTTAAGAAAGCAGGCTTAGCAAACTATGGGGAGCAAGCCAGTAAGAAGCATCCCTCCATGGCCTCTGCATCAGTTCCTGCCTCTAGGTTCCTACCTTGAATTCCTGCCCTGACTTCCTTTGACGATATGGAAATGTAAGGTGAGATAAACCCTTTCCTACTCAAGTTGCTTTTGTTCATGATGTTTTTATTTTGTTTTGTTTGAGAGAGGGTCTCTCTACGTAGCCCTGGCCGTCCTGAAGCTCACTAGGTAGGCAGGCCTCAGCCTCACAGAGATCCACCTGCCGAGTGCAGGGATCAAAGGCATGTACCACCACACCTGGCTAGGTCATGATGTTTCATCACAAACACAGAAACCCTAAGACACACCCTGCCTCATAAATAAACAAATGAATTATATATAGTTATTATTAGGTTTATCTGTTAAAGTCAGGGGTTTTTTTTTCCCCTACTTTAATAGTCAGAAAACAAACAATGTTAAAACAAGAGGGATCATATTCTTTCTTCAGTCATGGTGGAAAAAAAAAATAGTTAACTCAGGTTTACAGCCACATGCCCCAGAACTTTTGTAAGCAAAGAAACATCGAGCCAGCCACACACACCTTTAATCTGAGCACCAGGCAGATCTCTGAGAGTTTGAGGTAAGCCTGGTCTACAAAATGTGTTCTAGGCCATCCAAAGATAAAAGTTACATAGCAAAATCCTATCTTAAAAATAAAGATTGGGGGCTGGAGAGAGATGGCTCAGTGGTTAAGAGTACTGACTACTCTTTCAGAATTCCTGAGTTCAATTCCCAGCAACCACGAGGTGGCTCACAGTCATCTGTAATGGGATGTGATGCCCTTTCCTGGTGTGTCTTAAGAGAGTGACAGTGTCCTCACATACATAAAATAAATAAGTAAATCTAAAAAAAAACTTTTTAATTAAAATTTTAAAACAAACAAATAAAACAAACAAAAAGCAGCCCTGTTGTGTCCCATCAACCAGTTGGTTATGTGTAGGAGAGTCAGCTGACTAATTGAATTAACCACATTAAGTTTTTAAAATGTCATGACAGGTTGCTTAGCTTACACTTCTCCTTTCTGCTCCTTCCCATTCCAAGGAGAGAGCAAGACAGGTTGCATATGTAATAAATATTGCAGATAGTGCAACGGGGCAGGAATCCAGGCTCACAACCAGGTGCTCTTCTACGTGACCAGCAACCTTTTGATGTTGGTTTGGGGGTTGTTAGGGTTATTTTTTCCCCCTTTCTCTCTGAACTCATTCTCTGACTTGTTGAATTTCATCAAGCCCGTCCAGATATCTTGTCCTTGAAAACCAGGACAAAAATAGAAACACACTGGCCCAAGTCTGTCAGGGCTTGCAAACTCTCTTCGTTGGCCACCAAAAGCAATGTAGTCTAGGTCCCACAAACTAAAGGTATGTATATCCAAAGACTATCAAATAGGTTACTTGTAGGAATGGTAACTTATAAGCCAATCTCAGCCAGATCTTACTGGCAATTCAATGTGAGGAGAGAGCCAAAGGTATGAGGACACTGCGGAGTACATGCTCCGAGTGCAGCTTAAAGGCGCCGCTCCATAATTCTCATTCACTTACCAAAACAGTGAAGCCAGGATGTGTGTTTAAAGGCTCCTTAATTCAAAGACCTGTTATCTCTACTTAACCTCATTTCCTGTCATTGGTGAGAATCAGGCTGCTTCTGTTCCCCCTAATAGCCATATAGTATAATCCTTGCTGGGAACAACCGCTGTGTGTACCTTCTTTTGTGTCAGGACACAATCTTGGGAAGTAATGTGTTTTGAAAAGAGTCATTTACAGCCAGCTGTTTGACCCGAGGAAGCCAGGCGCTCACCCTTTTCTGGCCTCACACACTGTATTTCCTTCCTGGGTTTTCGGAAGGGTGAACGCAGCACAGGAGGCAAGTGGGTTTCCAAACCAGGTGTTGGAGGCTGAAGACGGTCTTACAAATATTTGCCTCGATTTCTCCTTCTTGATTTGGAAAGTAGCTGCATCACCAGGACTTGGTGATGGTGGCTTAGATCCTTGTGCTTCCCAAAGCGTCTTCTCAGTAGTTTAACACTCCCCAGAGAAGCTACAAAAATCCCTCCCGCCCCATTCATTTACCAACATGATAAGAATAGAGTTGGTGTCACATACTCGGACTGATCCACTCTCCAGGTGACCAGATGTAAAGACTGAAGATCGGGCCACAGAAGCACTGGCCACAGGGGAGAAACATCTGGCCTGAGAAGAGCACCTCACACAGCTAGTCAATCGGTGTTATGAGTCTCCCACACACACAGGCTAAAATGCAAGCCGGACATGTACAACCTTCTACATGCATGCTGATGATAGAATCGCTAAAATAGCTTATTTATTCATAATCACCACACTCCAGTGCAACACTTAACAAGCAAAACCTCATTTTATCCTTCCAATAAACTTCTGAAGGGGGCACTGTGATTACTCAATCTTATAGTCAGTGAAATAGATTGAGAAGGAGTAAATACTTTGTGTAAAGTCAAAGGGCTCATACGTTATAGGGCTAGGTGAAACCCTCTCTGATTTCAGACCCATGATATTTTTGCTCTTAACTTATTTTAATGTATGTGGTATCTGGTGTGTCGAGCCATGATGGTGTGGGTGGGTGTGTAGGTGTCGTGTTATATGTGTTTGTATATGCATGTGGGAATCATGACATGCGTCCTTATGTACATATGTAGAGACCAGAGGTTGAGTTCAACTGTTTCCCTATACTGTTTTCCATCTTTAGTTTTGGAGACAGGGTTCCTTACTGAACCTGAGTCTCACCAACTGGCTAGACTCTGACCAGCAATCCCATTGACTTCTCCCATCCCCACCTCCTAGAACAAGGATTACAGACACGATTGCTACACCCAGCTTTTTCATAGGTGCTGTGGATCTGAATGGAAGCCCTCATGCTTCTGCAGTGAGTGCTTTTCCCACTGACCGGCTGCCCAATGCTGCAGACTCACACTTTCTAAGCATTGACCATGCATACCATTCTGAGGTGATGCATGGCTACTGCAGGTTATCTGAACATATCAAAGATAGGAAGATATTTCAAATGGCCACAGGCAAGACCCTACAAACAATTCCTCACTTGGTTCTGATTTTATCCTGGGTCCTTGGCTCGCAATCCCTACCTTGCACCTATCCTATTCAGTACCACTATACAGACTACCGCAGAGACAAGTTTCTGGTGGCTGAGATTAACCTTTTGATAGAAAATCTGGAATGAGTTCTCTCACCTAGGTCTCTGACTCAGCAGTCTGCGAACCTTGACAAAGTCACTTAATGTCCCTGATGAGTGTCTGATTAAGAGCATCATATACCCCAGTTTGCCCAGAATAACATCATTTTCTATCTGATGCCCAACTAGCTTTTAATTGGCTTCCCCTTTGACTTTCTAAGTCATCCCAGTATTGATGAGTTATAAGGTCACTTTAAGGACGGCGTACCCCTTTTGAGGTTAGTTCCTGTTATTTTGGTATTATTACCTCCCTATTCCCTGAGCCACCCCATGCTCCTTAAGGTTCAGACAGTCTGAGATGATCAATTAGTGCTCTGGCTTCCCCTAGGCACAGCGACTGACTTAAAAATAAGCATGTGATCTACACCTAGACAGTAAAATCAACTATGAGGAAGTTTTGAAGGAACTTTCAAAGAAAAGGTTATTTCTGTCTAATGAGATTCCTGGGCGTCTAGGATGTTATGCAAGCCCTATTGATGGCCAAGTAAGCCATAATCTGAGGAACATCTGCCATGGAAGAAAGCATGTGACCTAGCATTCAGGACCACCACAATAATGCTGAAGTCAGGTAGAGCAGGGACTGTCTCTTTCCTACCACCTGGTGTGTGATTTGCTCTCTTAATGTGACAGCAACTTCTCTGTTACAGCCAGGCTAATGTGAGCTGAAGTATGTCACTTCGAAAGGAACAAGTATCAACCAAAGAATTCTGAGAGTATTTCCATTCTGATATTCAATCTTCCACCAACAAATGAACACACATACACAGAAACCTGCACGCTCACAAACACACACAAACAGAGGCATTATTCAAACAGATCTCTCAGTTTGATGATGCTCACAAGGACACCAAACATTACCAGTGATTTTCTTTTTTTGTTATTGTTTTGGTTTTGGTTTTGGTTGCTTCGTTGGTTGGTTGGTTTGAGTTTTGTGGTTGTTGTTTGGTTTTTCAAGACAGGGTTTCTCTGTGTAGCCCTGACTGTCCTATAGACTTGCTCTGTAGACCAGACTGGCCTCGAACTCACAGAGATCTGCCTGTCTCTGTCTCCTGGGTGCTGGGATTAAAAGTCTGTGCCACTGCCCAACTGCCGATACCGCCGCCTCCACCACCACCACAAGCTTCTGGTGATTTTCTGACTGTGTCTTAGAAACTAAGGTTCTAAGGATATAGCTCAGTGGCTATCCAGAAGTTGAGCTGGGGATATGAAAGTCAGGGATAAAAAAGTGAGAGTGGGCTGAGCTCCTGAGCTGTCCTCTGCTTCACCAGGACAGCTCCCTTACTATCTACCTGCCTCATACACTAAAGTGGGGCAGGATGAGGACTTCATGGTTTTAGGAAGCCTAGGAAACCATTCATTTGGTCAGAATCCATCATTTAAGAATGAGGACACAAAAACCCAGCAAAAGCAAGGGACACAATCTCTCCAAAGTTCACACATAGTGGGTATAAGGGAAGGTCTGGCTTAAAGCTGTGGGCTCAATCCCCAGTAAAATAAATGAAATAAATAAAGGAAAAGAAAGAGAAGACCAGAACCCTATCTGGTTCTCTGCCATCACAATGGCATCTTTGATATAATAAAAAATACAACTTCAGGGCTGGAGAGTTGGATCAGGGGTTAAGAGATCTCTCTGTTCATCCAGAGGACTTGAGTTCATTCTAAGAGCCCATTTTGGGCAACTGGCAACTGCCTGTAACTATTGGATCCAGCTCACAGGATCCAATACCCACTTTCTGTCCACAGGACTGGTACACATGGACAGACCCACCCCTTATACACACAATTTAAATATTTCTTTGTAAAATACACAATGGCTACTTCACAATTTTATGATGACCAAATTGCAGTTATACCATAATCACAAGCAATCCACATCTACATTTTTTATGCAAGTGTAACATGGAGAGTTCATATTTGTCCTGCAAGTATAAGGACCTAGTTGTGCTTCAGAACTCAATCTTTTTAAAAAGCCAGAACAGTGCCTTATACTTATATTCCCAGCATTCCCAGTGCTGAGTTGAAGACAGGTGGATGGCTCCCTAGTGTTCCCTGACCAACCAGCCTAGCCTAATCAGCAAGCTCCAATAAGATATTCTGTCTCAAAAAAACCCAAGGTCAACAGTACCTGAGGAATGACTCTCAGCATTGCCCTCTGACCTCCAAACACACATACACACAGGTGTAACATACATCAACATTCACACACACACACACACACACACACAGAGATACAATTTCACATATTTGCTATTATTATCTTCTTGTTCATGCTTCCTAGACCATGAGCCCCATGTAGGACTGCCCCCACCTAAGCACAGTAGGACTGCAACAAAAATGTGTTCGAAAATAACCAATTCATAGCCACACTAAAGGAAGGAATTATCACAGCCCAAGTGAAAACAAAAACAAACCTTAAAGGCAAAGCCTGGCAAGATGGCAGCTTGCCTGCTCTGTTGTGAGCGGAGTCTTGAGTTTAATCTTGCTTTTGCAGTGAAATGTTGGGTTGGGAGTAGTAAGGACTTAAACAGCAAACATCGGTTCCTTCAACAGTCTCAGAGAGGAACATTCTAGAAGAGGAGGCTACAGATAAGGAGTGGGGTAAAGGACTATAGATATGATAGTCAGAGTGAAAGCGATGTTTAAAGTCATGAGATAATAAGGAAAATTTCAACCAGTCTATGATGTTGGTTAATGCTGTGGTTCTTTTTAGGTGCAGTAATGGTGGCTTAGCTTCAAAGGCAAGAGACCTTCATTCCTCAGTAAGTGACAACATTTTACTAAAATGATACAATTTCATTTTTTTTTTAAAGAATCCCATGAATCTTGAGGTAAAGATAGAAGCAAATGCCTCAAGACGGTCACGTTGAACTTAGAAGGTCAGTTCATCCTACTCTCTTGCTATCTTGTGCATTTTTGAACTTTGTAATGAAAATGTTGAAGGGAGATTGTGGAAGGAAGCAAAGAGAGAGGAAGGAAGAAGACCTTGCACTTTGGCTCCTACCTGGATTAAAGTCTTGGATCCTCTGCCTGGCCCCTATGAGGCTCAGAGTCCCCCGACTTCAGTTTTCTTTACAGCAGTGGAGCTAAAAGAGAGGTTGAGAGAATCAGATGGAGTCATGTGTCTGAAGTCTCATGTCTGGGAAATAGTCTGCAACGAGCCATAGCAGTCACTGCCAGGCGCCTGTGTTGTGCACTGCTCTCGGATCCAGTGCTGGATAATGATTGAAAACAAGGGCTCTCAATGGGAGAGGAAGCACCTAGCCTCTCAAAGACTTAAAGTGGCAGGGTGGGGGATACAGGAGGAGGGGGTACTCAGAAAAGAAGAGATGGGGAAGGATTGTGGGAGGGCGTGACTGGGACGGGTTATAAAGCGAATAAGCAAAAAAATAAAATTAAAAAAAAAAAGAAAACAAGGGCTCAACATTACACACTGAGTATAAACTCCATCACTGCTATGGGGGCTTTACCTGTGACATCGCATTTGATTCCCAGGCTCAGTGAAACCTCTAAATGAGACTTGAAAATGTTGGGGGGGGGGGAGTGACATAATAAGAAATGACAAAATCTAGTTGACACAATAGGTTTGTTGTTTTGTTTTGATGAAGCTCTTTAGCCAAGGATGGCGGCCTACATCTGTAGTCCCAGAACTAAGGAAGCTGAGGCAGGAGGATCTTGAGCTCAAGGCCAACCGAGCCTTTATAGCAAGACCTTCTCCAAAAGAAGAAGAAAAAACAGGAGATGAAGGAGGAATTGGAGAAGGAGGGAAGGGGAAGACAAGGAGGATGAAGAAGCTGGAAAAAGGGTATATGGGGGAGAGAGAATGAGGAGGAGAAAGGAGAAGGAGAAGGAGGAGGAGGAAGGAGGTGGTGAGAGGGGAAAAGGAAAATATGAAAATATGCTTTATTTCATCTTACAATTAAAGAAATTTGGAAAACATGCTCTAATTCTTAAGACAAACTAAGCACTCAGGGTATTTGGTACAGTTTTTCTACCAATGTCACATGACATTTATATATGAACAAGTACAATAACAATAGCTTTAACCTTACATTTTTAAAGATTTGAGGTTTTTTATTTTATTTTTAAATTATGTGCATGTGTGAAAGCAGGTATGCTCAGAATCCAGAAGAAGGTGTGAGAATCTTCTGGAGCTGAAGTTACAGGTAGTTGTGAACCACCCAATGTGGGTGCTTGGATTAGAACTCAGGTCCTCTGCAAGAGCAGCAAATGCTCTTAACCACTGAGCCGTCTCTCCAGCCCCCATATTCTATTTGGTAGTATGATCATGAAGATAGTCACTCTCACAGAAATATGAAAGGCGCTCCCCCACTTCTTCGGGCTCTCCTACTTGCTTTCAAATCATTTTCTCTCAAGGTATCCTGCCAGGTTTCTCTCCCTCGGTGGTTAGGTATACTAATCCAACTAGATCCACCTTTACCACCTCAAACTTTCTTCAGTGCCACGCTTCAGAATGCTCCATGAAGTCCCTCAGGTCACAAGAATTCACTTTCTGTGTTGTTAGCATGGACAGATGCTCAGGTTAGGTCTGGGCGGGGGGGGGGGGGAGGGACAGAAATGTGGAGGTATAATAATTGTGTACATTGCTGTTAGTCATTAGGAAATTTCCGCCAAGCTGCCAATTGTTGGGATCAAGTCTCTCTCTCTCTCTCTCTCTCTCTCTCTCTCTCTCTCTCTCTCTCTCTTCCCTCTATCTCACACACACAGAGACAGGGAGACAGAGAGAGACAGAGACAGAGAGAGAATCATACTGTACGCATATTGTTGCTTGCAGAACTGATATTCTCTTCTTCCACTGGGGTGGGGGGGATCTCATTCCATGCTGCACTACTCCCCTCTCCTAGGTTATTGCTTCCTATTCCACCATCAGCAATAGGCATTGTGTTTTGTGTGAGACTACTAATTTTTTTCTTTCTTGTTTCCCCCTCAGTATGTTATTGTCTTTCTATTGTTGTGATAAGCATGATGACCAAAAGGAAACTGAGAAGGAGAGGGTTGATTCCCACTTATGATTGTAGTCAAATCATGAAGGAAGTCGAGGACAGGAACTCAAGCCAGGAACTTGGAGGCAGGAACTGAAGCAAAGGTCATAGAGGAATGTGGCTTGTTGGCCTTCTCAGTTTACTTTCTTATATCCTCCAAACTATGCACCCAGGGGTGGCACTAACTGGCCACAGTAGGTTGGGCCCTTCCACATCAATCATTAATCAGGAAAATTCCTCATAGACTTGCTTGTGGTCCAATCAGATGGAAGCTGTTCCTTGATTAAGGTTTCCTCTTCCCAGATGCACCTGTGTTTATATTGCACTGTCAAATACCAAGGAGCACATTCAGAAACTTCTGGAAAAACCTCCCCCTGACCTGCCTGGGATTTCAGCCTCCGTGGGGGTGGGGGGCCACCAGCAACCTCACAGAGACTGAAGAGCATAGGGTTTCTCCCAAGACTCTCCTGTCTGCAGCCCCAAAACAGAAAAATGGATGTTCAAAAGTAAAGTTGGAGGAAGAAGCGTTATTGTAAGCCTGGGAATAAAGAGCCTAGAGGCCCATGCAGAAGTGATCCAGGTCCCCCTGCTTTTCCTTAACTTTAGATAAGTCTTTCTCACTTTCACACACACATGCACACACACAACCAACAGACACACAACACTGGTACACACACTTCAGACTCATCAATGCCTACCTGACTATAATTTACCACATACCAACCTTGCAAAGAAGCCTCCAGCTCCCCTTTGGGCCCATGTAAGCTGACTGATGCTTCGGGGCCCAGCTCAGACATTCCCACTTTCAGAAATCTTTTCCTCAGAAATCCATCACTACAGAGTTATTCTCTGATTTCTCTCTGCTCCCTCTGAACTGTCACCATCCATGAATTTGCCACCCCCATCGTTAGCTAGCAAGCAGACTATATCTTTGAACTCTAGGCCCTCCCTCACTTGTGATTCTGAAATGATAGTTCTCTGTGTGTGGCTCTGAGGGTTCCATCCTCATCCTCTGCTTTGTGAAAGGCCTGTTCCAGCCCTTAAAGGCTGACAGACTGCAACTCAGCTGCTTTTAGACATGAAGCTGAGTGTATATCTGTTCAGCCTTGTTGACATTCCACAGTCAAGGGTCAGAGGCAAGGTAGAAGCCCACCCTCCCCCAACACTTCCATACAAACAAAAATAATAGCAAAAATGTATATTTAACACACCAAAAAAAAAAAAAAAACTAATGGCTTCCACTTGTGGAACCAGGAGATGGAGCATGGGGCCTGAGAAGGAAAGGAGACATCTAGAATTCATCTATAATATAAAAGCATATCTGTTTTGCACTTTTTTGCAATAAGGCAGCTAATTAGAAAATGACATGAAGGACAGAAGCCCTAAGAAAGGGCATTGCAGGTTCTCAGGGAGACGAGGAAGGGATAGGGCCACCCCAACTGGGAAGAGATTGCTGAAGCCCCTATCATCACCACCTGCTTTCCCTGCTCTCTGACACCCCACCCCCGCCAGCCTCTATCACTGGATGAGCAAGCAGAGACAGCCAGATTTATCAACCAGGAAACTTAGTGATATTGGAGCCGCCAACCTCATCTCGCTGACCCAAGAAAATGTTCCTGATAGTGTCTGATAGGGTAGAGAAAGTGGACAGACTTATGAATGATGCCCACTCGGGAAAAACTTATGAATGATGCCCACTAGGGACTTGCCATTCTAGTATCAACTCTTCCTGGGGCCTCCCAGACTCAGGTGTGAAAAATGCTGTCCTCTTCAACATAGCTACTTCATTGTGAAAATGTATACAGATGGGAATGGAGAGGAGGTTAGGCAATTTCTGGCTGTAGCTTTTCTTGGCTCCACCTTTGCATACCAGGAACCCAGAGCCAGGTAAAGCTCCCTTTGCATCTACCTGAGCGATCCAGAACACACAATCCTATCTCTCCTCAGGACAGCAAGCCTGGGGACCACATGGCAGTGCAAGCCACCTCTTCACCTTTGTCCCTTCATGTGTCCCACGCCGTGCCCTGTATTGATTTCACCCTCCTTTATGGACCAAGCTACCTTTGGCTGGTGAGGCTCTTCCTAATTATGCTCAAAGCAAAGAAAAGTAACAACTGTAACTCGACACTTGGCAATTCAACTTAACCACCCCAAATAACTGACAGCCGGGGTGTAAAACATCCCCACAACAATGCTGACCCAGCGACCATTACAGTGATTTACTCTGGACCACATGAAGTTCAGCCGCTAGGGAAAGAAGGCAGAATCTCAAATGGCTTTCACTAATGGTGTCGTAAATTTAGACCATTGCATCAGAGGTAGTAGCAAAGTGTGGGCAACCCAAAGTCAAGGGGCCTGGGTTTTGTTTCCCAGGGCAAAGGGACACATACTGTCAATGAAGAGAAAGTTCCATGGGCTGACCCAGGGATGCATTCCCGGTACCTCTTCATCAACTTTGTCCCTTTGGCCTAGAGGAAGGGGCATAAAAGGTGTCAGTCGTCGCAATCGCTCAGTAAATCATGGGTGTAAACCAGCTGGGCTGGCTGGAATGATGACCTTAAGGTGGGGCCTTTCTCCTAGAGGCCAGGCCCAGAAGGCTCCCACTCCATGATGGAGTGTGAGACCAACCTGCCTGCTCAGTCATCAGAAGCAACCTCTCCTATGGTTAGAAAGAGTCAACAGAAGACTCTTTACCTTCCTGAAAAACAACAACAACAAAATATCCTCGTTGTCCTTGAGTGGTAATAGTACAAAACTCTACCTGTTGATTCTGACTACTTGAGAGTCACTCAAGTTTGGGTTATATGCCAGGAGTACTAGAAAGAAAGGAAAGAAAGAAAGAAAGAAAGGAAGGAAGGAAAGGAAGAGAAGGAAGGAAGGAAGAAAAAAACATTGTTTCATAACCTAAAAATAAACAAATAAATAAATAAATGAAATATGAAAACAGAAGTCACTATACTATGCTTGATTGATATATGTCATATCTACCACAATTAGCTATTGTCTATCAGAGGGAGCTCTGCTCTGATCCACCTGAAAATGAAAGAACTATGATAGCGGCCACTTTATAAGAAATGGGCCAAGCAACAGCCAACAAGCTCTTGGTTTGTCACACCTACGTGAACACCCTCTTTTATATTATGTCACTCCCATTTAATTTATACTTTAACTTAGAAGAATTGAAGGTGGCACACTTGCCCTTAGTGATAGAGAACTTTTAAACAAAAAGAACCACTGGAGGTTTTGTAACAAGCTTATGCACTTTTTTGGAAGAGAGAAATGTCTTTTATTTTATTGGATATAATAGAGAAACCTGTGGCCCAACCACCATCTCAAACATTTCCCAAGAGGGGAAAGTTAAGTTATTTCTTGCTGTGTGACCCAAGGAAGCCCAGTAGTCCAGGAGACCCCATGGAGGGAGGCGGTGGATTTCAGGATCCCTCCACCCCTGCCCTAAATTTCAGGTTTTAACCAATGTAGTACAAGGAAGCCTGCACCTGGGACCCAGCCTAGCATCACAAAGCAGGTTTGCTCAGCGTCTAGGTCATTCGGGGTCTTTCTATTTCATCTGCCTCATTGTGTTGTAGAGCTGTGTCACACAGGCGCTCTGACAAGTACCAAAGCCTCAGGCTTTGTGTCGCCAAGGCTACTGCCACCAGCCTCACTGTCACAGCCTAGTCACAGGAGGAAAACAGGTTTCACCTTGTTTGTATTATATTATATCTGTCAGGTGTAGGCAGAGATGGATATCACACCAATCATTTTATCGAAAAGTATTGAAAGTGAAGAGTTGCTAACTAGGGAAGTAGCAGACAAAAAAAAAAAAAAAAAAGAACCTAAGGACAGCAGGAAAGTTGCAAAGACAGGTACCAGCTGTCAGCCACATTACAGGACCCGAAAGGAATTACTATGACATAGAAGATTGGCGGCGGGGTGGGGGGGGAGCACAAAGACAAAGCTCAAAGCACTGAAAAATGACTACACAGTGTGGATGGAGGCTGGTTTTATGGATGGTAGCAAGATTACAATTGGAGTCAATTTTACTGCCAGAGAAGTTTCTGCTAGTGGAACATTCGAGGGTTACTGGTGGTGGTGCACACAACAGCTACAGGGAGACAGGAAGGAGAAGGTCACTTCTACTCCAGCCTGGCTGCTTCCCTCTAGCCCGAGTCCCACCCAGCCCTACAGGCACAAGCCAGCAAAGAAAGGCCAGTACTAAGATTAGAGACACATTTAGGAATCCACCTGGCCCAGCTACCTAAAACAATTTCAATATTAACTCTCTGAAAGTGTCATTGAGACATATGAAGGCCTGACTTAGGCTCAGCAGAAAAAGGTCTTCGGGCAAATTGGTGATCTCCACCGCAGGCTCAGCCAAGAGACATAAGTGCTACATATTTGCCTTTGTGCTGGTGATAAAATTATTCACCAGCGAGGAGTGAGCCATTGCTCAGGACTGAAAACAGAAATGGCCTAGCCAGACCCAAGACAACTACTACAGAATCCCTCCCCTTTGCCACCCTCACCAGCTCTCGACTCCTGGGTGTAATTAAGTGGTTATAGTCAGAATCTTAGTGTAAAATTTAGACCCTTAACACGGTGGTTACCAAAGCAATGTGGATTAGAGTGCAGACAGAGGTGGGTATACGAATGCACACCCCTGGCTACTGTGTGCAGTTATTCCTTATAAAACCACAGGACGACGGGAGTGGCCATCGGAGGCAGGATCTCAGATGGCAGCTCACAGCAGCACATGCCCAAAGGGTCTCAGCCTAGAGAACAGTCAAAAAGCCTGCAAGGCTTTGGAATCCGTTGCTTTCTTGGCGTCTCAGACCACAGGTTAGTGAGTGAGAAAAAGAAAACAGACCATTCTTTGCAATTCACCTCCTTCCTATTTGCTGATAAACTGCAATTATTTATTATTTATTTTTATTTTTTTTTTCTGCCAGGTTTCAGAAGACGTCAGTGGTATGCCAGAGCTGGTTTGTCTAGCTGGCAAAAGCAGTCTGTATCCGTACCAGCTTCCCAATTCTGAATTCAGGGGGCCTCGCCACCAGTTTGAAATCTGCTTTGGTGGAGGTGGTCAGCAGGCACTATCAATGGGAGTTTTGTTTTCTTGTGTTTGGAGACCCAGGTTACCAGTTCTGTCCCCTTTCTCAGGGCTCAACTCAAGCTGAAAGAGGAAGAAGAAAGAAGGGTGGATTTGGCCATAGATCTGGTCTATGGATCTTCAGGAACCAACACAGATCACTTTATAATAAAGCCTGAATCTTGTCTGCAAGGCATGAAAAACATGTCTCTCTTCCCTTTCTGGACACCTTTAGATCATGTCCCTTTCAACACTGTTCTTGTTCCCGTGACACATACGTATCCTCCTCTTGAAACTCTGCTCTCCCACCTCCATACACAATACACAGGAGGGTGTGTGTGTGTGTGTGTGTGTGTGTGTGTGTGTGTGTATCTGTCTGTCTGCGTGTGTATATGTATATATATGTGTGTGTGTTTGTGTGTGATCCTTTCCTGCTCATATATTCTCATTAATGTTTTAAAGCTTTTAGAAGCAAAATCCCAGGAAGCTTTGCCTCATAGACTTCTTGATGGGGAAAAAAGAGAGAAATGACAGAATGGAGAAAAAAGACTAAGGTGACCACATTTCTGAGTTCTGGGCCATTAAAGTATTTTCTTACACACACACACACACACACCACACACACACCGCGGCCTCTCTAATGCCAAGCTGATACAGAGTAGGCCCTCTAAGTATTGGCTTCTGTTCACTTTCTCTGAGAATCTACCTTCAAGACACAGAGGAAGCTAATGTGGTACCATTCTTCCCCTTCTGCCTTCCTCGTGCTGTGGCAGGGTTGTGATCCACTGGGTTAGGCCACACGATCCATGGGCTTTGAGAGGCAGATACCAGCATATTAACAAGGAACAAAGGCTCCATGTAAACCAGTTACATGAAATGTCCTTTTAGGTAAAACAGACAGACCAGTGGAATGTTTAACACATAAATAAAAGCAGCAATGTTGCCTCATTGTGTAGAATCTTGGCAAGCTGTTGTCTCCTTGGATGCCTTCCCCTCTGTTCACTTCCAACCCTCTATCTCTGGCCTTGCACATTCAGCCTGGTCAGTTTCATTTATAACCACAAGTGTCACAAACCTCCCACCATTGGCTGATGAATGACAATTCCATTCTCATCTGCCCTGGACACCAGACCACATTTGCAGCTGTCTTTTGATCATATCCAACTGAACTCTCCAGACCCAACCCCCTGCATACACTCTACGTTTTCCATCTCAAACTCTTAATCTAGCCTTTCTGAGACACTGACCATAGCGTGCACTCTCAAGTAAAAGCTACTTTCCCTCCTGGACACCAGATCTAGGTCCAAAGCCCCTGGCCCTGCTCCTTGGTAATGCCTGCCTCTACAACCCTCTCTCTATCACATCACAGAAACAGCTGCTTCCCCCAGGGACAACCAAGTTCTCCTTCCAACTTCTTTCTCTGTCCTCTTGCCTCATCCCTCAAGTCCAGCCTTCCCTGCCTAATGAGTGCATTGATATTTTCTCATCAATGGTTCCCTCCTACCCATCTGCCAAAAATTTGGCAGGACACACCTGACTTTCAGTAATCAGAGATCCTGCCCTGAGCTCTAGCCTTGTCTGTTTACTTGCTGTATGTCATCCGTTGCCTGTTCCATCCATCCTGGCTTATTCTGCTCTCTGGCTCCATTTTAAAAATGAAGCCATTGTACCATCATTCACTTTGGTAGGCAGCTTTACTGGATTGAGGAGTGCCTGCAAAATTGGTAGAGCGTATTTCTGGGTGTGTCGTTGAAGATGTCTCAATGGAAGATTGGTAGTCAGATCCACAAAGTGGCGGGGATACTGCCTTTGATGTGGGTGGCACCATCCAAAACTTGGAGGCCAAATAGGATGAGAAAGCAGAAGGGGAAGCTCATGCATGCACGATTGACCTGACAGTCTTCAACAGGCCAGTCATTTTTCTGCTTCTCTAACCCACAGACATGAGGGGCAGACTCTTCAGCTCCCTCACAGTCACTGGAACCAGCAGCTCTCTGGGTAACTTTCAGGTCTTCCAGCTGTATCACTAGTCCCTGTGTCCTGAGACTTCTCACTTTTGAGCCAAATAGCTCTTATTCCCTTGGCTGTCCAGCTTGAAGGGAGCACGGTGTTCAGCTCCAATCCCATAAGCCCGTCTGGTAAGCCCTTTGTAAGTGTCTCTGCGTGTGCTCTTCCAGCTCTGATCTGGAGAAGGAATACACACCAGCCTTCTCTTTTTGCACCCAGTAAACTGTCCTTGGCTTTGCAACTCTATTTCTAGCACTTGGGAAATTCTTCTAGATCCCAGACTTCTTTATCAGACTTGGTAAATCCTCCCCGGGAGCACCTTGGTACATTTTAGGGGTTCCCTCTCTTCTCACCCCCACCAATGCAAATATTTCCTTATGTATCTGCCTTTCCCTCTATACTGGGCTCACAAAGGGGCAGCAGTATATCTGGATCTTGTTTGTTTTCTGAAACAGAGGGGCTCCCAGAAATGGGAACGGGTGAATGGAGTCTGACTGTTTTGAAGTTATTCCATTTGCTAGGCAAGCACTCTACCAGCGAGCTACATTCCAGCTCTCCTAGAAGTTTTAGCTTCTGTGTTTAAACAGTTTAAAGTGTGAATCAAATTTACCCATGCTCAGTGCTAGGTATTGCTCATGTATGCTAGGCAAGCACTCTACCACTGAGCCCTCACAGTCAACCACTAGGAACAGAATTTGTATGTGGCTTGAAACATGGATCAACCTTTCCCTTTCCGATCGATAGAACATAGCTGTTTTACATTCGGGGAGGCTTTAGAAATGAAGATCCAAACCCAGGAAGAACTCTATTTTGATGGTTGAATTCGATGAAGAGTAGACAGTTCTGAGAAGTATGACTGACCAACAAGAGTCCTCTGAGGCCTGGCAGTAAGAAATCCCAGTGTGGGGAGGCTGAGGCAGGAGGATCATGAATGCCAGTCCAGTCCAAACTGCATATCAAGGGCACCTCTCAAAACTACCGACCAACCAACCGTCTTACCAACAAACTAAGCAAATAAAAATCAAATGATACAAACTAATCAAAATAAGTTTAATTTTTTTTTCTTTTGCCTTTGGATTCTCATTTTCCAGCAGCCCATCTGAGAAGATGAGCCTTCACTAGTAAATTCTGTCTACATCTTTGTCAGCTCAAGGCCAACCTAAGCTCAAAAATGACTTAATTTAAAATAAAGCAAAGCCTCTAGGAGAAAACCTTGGTGACTTTGCATTAGGCAAAAAATTCCAGAGTTAGTGATGTATTCATAGGGTGGAGCATATGCCAACGATAGGGGAAGTTCAGTCTCACACCACAAGGAAAAACAAAAACAAAAAAACAAAAAAAAATATCATTGATATGATGCAAGAGTGTGACCCATTAAGAAAAACTATCTAGGTCTGGAGATTTGGCTCAGTGATTGAGAGAACAGGTTGTTTCTCAGTACCCACATGGTGGCTCACAGCCATCAAAGTCCAGTTCCAATAAGCTCCAGCGTCACCTTCTGAGCTCTGAGGGTGGCAGGCACACATGTAGTACACAGTGATATACACAGGTAAAACGTTCATATGATGTATACCATGTAACATGCATATACAATACAATAAATACATCTTCTCAAAGATTAAATCTGAGGCTGACAGTGGTGGTGCACGCCTTTAACCTCAGCACTGGGGAGGCAGAGGCAGGTAGATCTCTGTGAGTCTGAGGCCAGCCTGGTGTAAACATAACAAGTTCTGGGACAGTCAGAACTGAAAAAGAGAGACCCTGTCTCCAAAAATAAAGATAAATCTATAAGCTTATTTTCAACAAAGCATACAAACATAGACAGTGACTTCTGATGGATCTGATGAGCAAACATCAGGCTCCAGTTCCATGCCCCACAGCCTCTAAACATTCTCCTGGAAAGGAGAAACCTCCAGCGCCTCCCTTCGCACTGTTGTCACTAAGCGCCGCGCTCTATCTGCTTGCCCAAGGCTGATGAGCCATCCCCAAGCAGCACGGGAGACTGGGAACCGGAAACCTTCCTTCTGCTCCAGGATCTGCGTGCACCTTCCAGGCGGGAGCTGGAGCCCCAACCCCACCTCTCTGCCTTTCACTTCTGAGAAAGACATACCCACCCATCTTCCCGCTGTCCCTCCCAGGAGATTGAAACAGTTTGGTCCTCACTCAGCCCTTCTGTTTGCCTTAAGACATTTGCCACACGTGCTAATGAACAGTCTGACAGAGCAGACACAGGGATGGAAGAGGAAGAGTAGACACAAAAGAACTCTCTCTGGTGCCGGGCTGACAAAGGCTGACTAATCAGAGTGGAGTTCCGTCTTCTGGGCTCCAGGGAGCATCCTCTCCCAGGCATCTCCGGGGTGGGGGTGGGCTTCACGCCGCAGGCATCTCATGGAATGCAGGTAGTGCTGGGGAGGTGTTATCACTCTCCAAGCTTTATCCAGACTCAAGTGTTTGCTTCCTACACACACACACACACACACACACACACACACACAACACTGCTAGTGAGATTCCCCTGGGCAGGAGCAGGCCAGGAAGGGAAGGCATGTGGCAAAAATATTGGCTCTCCTTACAGGTCCAACAAGACCAAGCAGGTCTTGAAGTTCTCAAGGGGTCTCAACTAATCAAGGCCACTGTCTTCTTGGTAACCCCTTTTCCCTTTTATAAAAGTAGCCATGATTTTTTACAGCAATCTGATTTGAAAAATGAAAACAAACAAACAAAACAAAAAACAAAACAAAAAAACCAACAAAACAAAACCTGCCCTCAGTCCCCTCATCCTAGACATCTTTCCCATTGTCTCTCTATCCTGTCTCTCGATCCCTTCCCTACGGACATTCTCAAAGCATATGTGAGAACAGCAGAATGCAAGATTGCTTAAGTGCTCACGCAGTGCTGAGTTATGCTAAGTACCTCTCCTGAATTATCTCCCTCACTGCTCACAGTAACCCTGGGAGGTCATGTGATGATTAGCCTCACTTGATAGATACAGAGATTAAGGCTTCAAGACATCACTTCCTTGTCTACGTCACTCGCCAATTATGATAGGGCTGACCTTCCAGAAGGACTGTAAGAGTTTGAAAGCAAACAGCTTACAAATACCTTTCTTTAATTCTTTTATTATTGTGGTGTGTGTGTGTGTGTGTGTGTGTGTGTGTGTGTGTGTATGCTGGGAGGGCAGCCCATGTGCCACAACACACAGGTGGAGGTCAAAGGATAACTAACTGTGTGGCGTTCTCATCTTCCACCTTTATGTGAGTTCAGGGATTCAGTCAGAGAGGAGCCATTGTTTTCAGTTGAGGTACCCACTGCTCAGACTGCCGGGCTCTAACAAATAACCCCAAACTCATGGTCACACAGTTGGCTCTGGTTAAATTTTCTGGATCACACAACGAGTAGACTTGAATGAACGAGAAAGATCTGTGGGAGGCGGGGTGGGTAGACCAGGTGTTAGGAAGACAGGGCAGTGAAAGTGGTCAGTGTGTTTATGTGTAAAGTTGTCAATCAAAGAACACATTTGTTTCATAAATAATTTTAAGGTTATGTTCAGAAGGAAAACGGAGAAGACACCTCTAAGCGTGGAAGCCTTGGGTCAAAGCATGTACCAAGAAGAGCAAAATCCTAGCGTGCATGGCACCACAGTTCTGTTAAGAGGCAAGAGGATCAATATTTTGAAGTATATTGTGCTCCAAATTAATCTGGGCTACAATAGTGAGTTGGAATTCTTGGTTCATGGCATATCCATAATTTTAGGCTTTTGACACATGATGCCAGGAATAAGCCAAATTATGCATTTTACATCCTCATCTACACCCGAATACAAAGGGTTTTGTGTGTTTGTATTTTTAGATTTTTGAGACAGGGTCTCATTCAGCTCAGGCTGGCCTCAAATTCACTATGTAACTGAAAATGACCTTGAATTCCTGAACCTGTTGTCTCTGCCTCTAAGTGCTGGGATTAAAGGCAAGCCAAAGAATTTTTTTTTTTATCCAAGTGATTACAGGCAGCTTGATTCTGCCACATGAATAATAAAATTGACACTAATTAGGGGTTTCAGGCAGCCCAACCTTTTTTTAGTGGAAATGGCACACCCAACAGCAGGTACTCGGGAGCCAGACACTAAGCAGAAGGCGTCTAGAGCAGAGTGGAGACGGTGTTCCACTTTGCAATGTTCTCAGAAATGGCTCCAGGGGTTGGCACATGCCTGTAGTCCCAGCACTCAGTCGCTTCTTGCAACTCGGAGATCAGCCAGGGCTCCGAAGTTTATTAGTTTTGTTTCACAGTGTGCAGGAGGGTCCCTCAGCTGCTGACTCCAGTGAGTGTTGGGTGGAGAGAGAAGAGAACAGGTATGCAGACTCTGGATTATCTCAGCCTGGCACTGCGCATGTACAGAAGCAAGACACGCCCAGCCTCTCTTGTTGCTGCTTAGTGTAGAACAGTGGTTCAGAGGGACGGCTCTCTCTGACCTCCTGCACCCCAGACTGCAACACTAACTGCTCCCAACTAACACGTGCTTGTCCCTTCCCCATGCCCCTTTTCTTCTCCCTCTCTTCCCCTTGTCCCTCTCTCTAACATACATCAACTTTATACCCAAGAGGTATGAGTTTAGCCATTTTTGAGAAGCCTCAAAACCCACACAGCTCTCAGCCCTGACTCCCTACAAGGAGCAGTGAGCATGTAAAACCATGTCAGACACTCAGGGCAGAACTCAACCTCCATGTCCCTGCAGCTTTCCAGAAGCAGAGGAAGCCCCCCACCCAACGCCACCCCACCAGGGGCAAATGGGAGGTGCTTTGATGGCTGGAGACCCAGCCTGGCCAAGGGTAACCAGCCCCCAAACTTCCTCCAAGAGTCTCCTGCTGTGATGTGAGGTAAGCGGCAGACAGGACCCTGCAGAGTGCTGAGGACTGGCCATGGATTCTGACAACTAGCTCCTATCACACCAATTAACACAGGAGATCCCCCACCCATTTTATCTGCCTGACCCACTGCCTCCTTCCTTCCGCTGTTGAAGCACCCATTCATCACGTGGTGTTCTCGCTATACCGGACCTTGTTTGTTAAGAGGAAGCACAGATTAGAAAGCAGGCCTGCGTTCAGGGCTTTAATGAAGACAGCAAGCTTTCTCAAAATCTCATGTTGTGTGTGTAAGGGTTGGGGTGCGTGCGTTATGTCCCATATCTATATGTGTGGCTTGTGTGTGTGTGTGTGTGTGTGTGTGTGTGTATCCTTGTGTGATGTTGCATTATTATACTGTGTTTGTAGTATATGTGTGTGGGTAAGCATGTGTTGGGTAGTGTGTTGTGAATGGTAGATGTATATGTGTGAGTGTGTGTGTGTATGGTTTATGTATGTGAGCATATATGATGGGTGTGGTGTGTGAGTGTATGAGTTGGTGTTTGTGTTGTGAGTGTGCATGTAGTGTGTGTGTAGTATGTGTGATGTATGTGTGTATGTGAGAGAGAATGGTATGCATGTATGGGTGTGGTGTGGTCTGTGTGTACATTTGATTTGTGTGTGGCATGTGTGTTTCTATGTGTACACGTTTCCCATTTTTCTTTAATTGTTCTGTCTCTCAGACACACATTAAGCTCTGTAAATAGTTCATTATCCCTTCCCCAATCCCCTTTTCTTCTTCCTCTCCTCCCTCATCCTCTTTCTAACATACATCAACTTTATACCCCCTGAGGTACTTCATGCGAACCCTAAAAACCACAGAGAGACAAAAGTCTCTCTCCTCCCCTGTCCTCTGAGATACTTTTTACCCAACCACATCCATTCTAGCCCTGTCCTCCTCTTCTCTGGCGCCTCTACATGCCTCCCTTCCACACTCTGCCCAGTGATGTCTGAAGATCACATATTCTATTCATCTCCCTTTCAGAAGCTACATCTACCTGCACTCTCCCACTTCCTGGCCTGGGTCCCCACTCCAGAGGTCTGCACAGACCTCAACATCTTTTCCCTGGCCTCTGCTCTGCACCCCCTCCCGTCCCTCCAGGACTTTACCCAGCGCCTGATCATCCCAGCTCCAAAACCTGAGCATCACCCTATCCGTTGCTTCTGCATCAGATGAATTTTCTAAGTTCTAGAGGATGCAATATAACAGAGGTCCTAAATATCCACCTCCGTGTCTGCCCCTTAACACACCCAAGTACACCCTCACTTTTCCGGGTTTGTTCTCACGGCTCATGGTCTACACTGGTCGACTTCCCTGAGCATCAGTTACTCTCAACTGAAAACTAGGTATAATGATGCTCGCTGCTCCGGGTGTGATAAGTTCAAACATTGCAGCTCCCAAGCACAGAGCCTCAGACATGCCACACAGACAGGGCTGTCCTGCCCCACTTCCCATCTCTCTCCCCTGCCATGTGCTTTATCCTCTGGGACAACCCTTAAGAGTTACAACTTGCCAAACACACCCTGCAATTTTCTGCTTCCAATAACCACAGCAGCAATGGTAATGAGCGTTTTGTTTTTCTTTCATCTTAAACCAAGTTGATATTGTATAAAATTACTGGTTGTTTTAATTCACTAAAAATTCATATCGGTAAGATAGCAGAATTTTAAAAAATAATTAGGACTTTGTTGTTGTGTTGTTGTTTTTAAACCTTGTCTCAGGAAATTTTTATAAAACAAAGCAGAAAGAACTCATTCTTTCCACTCTATCTTTCCAATCTGCTTTTGAAAGGATTTGCAATTCAAATTGGGCTAAACCCTATTTTTCCACTTAGAAAAACACATTTCTCCAGCAGTGAAACTCTAGTTTTTAGTACTTACCTTGCCAAAGAGCCACAGTTTCATACTGTGGATGTGAACAAGAAAATGCTAGTGAGCTCTTTCCCCCCCATATTCTTCCAGAATCTCTAATAGGACAAATTTAGAGCCATGAAGCACCCCACACACATGCACACACATATACACTCACTCACACACACTCACACACTCTTATACACTCGTATATATACTCACATTCTCTCACACACTCACACTCTCTCACACATTGACACATATGCACACCCATACTGTCACACACACTCACACTCTCACACACACTCACACTCTCTCACACATTCACATGCACTCACATATATACTCACTCTCACACACTCACATATACACACATATACTCACATATACACACTCACACTCTCTCCACACGATTTACACATTCACCCTCACTCTCTCCCACTCACATTCTCTTACACACTCACACATTCACACGCACAAACATACTCTCACACAGTCATACATTCACACTCTTTTACTCGATTACACACTCTTACACACTCACATATGCACACTCTCTTACACACTCACATAGACACACACATAATTCACACTCTCTCACACACTCTTACACACTCACGTATACACACACTCTTACACACCCACATAGACACACACATACATTTCACACTCTCACACTCTCACATATATACACACAGCAATACTCATACTATAACTGTAGGCTTTTCCACTGGTGGCCCAGTTCCCAAATAATGACTTGGAAGCTATTTATTTATTTAAGAATAAATGCTCATGCCATACGCTTTGACTCATCCCCCAACTAGCTTGTAACTTATATAACCCATTTAAACTATTCTATGACGACCACAAGGCTAGTTACCTCTCCTCAGTTTCATGTGCCTGACTTCCTCAGAGTCTGGGGTAAATCTGCTGCCTCTGATTATCTCCCAGAGTTCCAATCTCTTTACTGGAATTCCTACCTTCTATGTCCTGCCTTTTGCTAATAGGCCATAGGCTATCAGCTTTTTATTGACAGGTGATGCTTCCATACAGAGCACAATAATATTATCCCAACATAACACTCTCACACACACATTTGCACACTCATACTCTCTCTCACACACGCACACACATACACACATGCTTATACACACACACCTGCTTACACATGCACGTAACTCTCACACATACTTCCTCTGTCTGAATTCTTCCTAACCAAGCTCCACCGATGGCAGAGGTAAATTTAAATTATTTTATCTGACAGCAGCTCTGGCCCAGGACACCAGCATCAGAGTGAACCAGAAAGCTGGAATCAGATCTTCAACTGCATTATCAGAACGACTGTCTGGATCTCCAGACCTCCCAAAGAAACAACATGGGACCAAGAGAGAATTCCTGTGTGTAGGTGAGTGGGCAGATGTTTCTGGAAAGTCCATGTTCAGTGTGTGATCTCCATCTGAGTGTGAACCCTGGCTATTCTGTGCCTTACCACGGGACCCAGCTGGCTGGACATCTCTGTCTGGATATGAACCCTAGCTGTTCAGTCCTTTACCAGGGGACACACCTAGGTAAACAGCTGTTGTCTTGAGGTTCCATTTTCTGATTTGACGTTGTGGTGTAGCCTTGGTGAATTGATTCATGGAATGTTCTGAGGTCACTCATCAGTGCCCACTAAGTCCTAAAAGTAGGAGTCATTATTCTCTTGAGTAGAAACAGCACCTGATCCAAATATAACCTGGAGTTAGCTGGGGAACTCTGCCCTCTGCATATAATGTGGCAATTGCCATTTTGAAATTGGAACAGCTATATTAGCCACACAAGACATAAGACCGGGCCTACTAGCATCCCCTCATAAAGAGAGCAGAGGGCTCACAAGGTTCATGACGCCAATTGGGAGTTTCAGAAATAAGTTCCCATTCTCAAAGAAAGAGAAAAGCATATGGCACATGTCCCTAACCCCAGCTCTCTGTGAGCAGAAGCAGGTGGATCACAGAGATTTTTTAGGCCAGCCTGGCCAACATAGTAAGTTCCAGGACAGCCAGGGCTATATATAGAGAGACCTTGTCTCAGAGTGAGAGTGAGGGGAGGGGGAGAGAGAGAGGGAGAGAGTGAGGGGGAGAGGGAAAGGTAAATACATGTGTGTATGTGTGTGTGTGTGAGGTGGTGTGTGACAGAGAGAGAGAGAGAGAGAGAGAGAGAGAGAGAGAGAAGAGAGAGAACCACTCCAGTTGGAACTTTACTCCTGACCAAGAGGGTACACTCAGCAAACCAAACACACAGAAGCAGAGGTGTCTTTTCCCCATTGACTGTGAACCGACCTCATAGTCTTATTTGATTAGCTAGTTTAAAAGACTGTTGGAAAGAAAATGAAAGGAGGAAGAGATCAACCACTTTAATCCAAGAATGTAGCAGAGCCTTTGTATAGACAAAGGCTTTGTTGACCAAGGGGGCATTAAAACATTTGCATGAAAGTCTTCCAAGATGAGGGATATAAAAAGAATTGAATTCCTTATCATAAACACAAGGTCTATAGTATTTGATAGAAAAGACTGATATCACATGTTTTTACAGGAGGCTGCAATCCTGAAGATAGGCAATCAGTTAAGAGTTGCTGAGGCAGGAAACACACTTTGTTAGTGTGAAGATGTCCCTGTTCCAAGACTCTGGCCCACAAAATACCCAAGAGACCTTGTAGGAGACCACACCCCTCTCTGAGGTCACACAGCACTTAATAGTTGCTGGGGAAAAGTTTACCCCATGGTATAGCAGCCTGTTAAGTAGTCTCTCTCTATGTAGGGAATTAAAGTCTTTGTTTTATCTAGTCGAGTGTCTTAGTTAGGGTTTCTACTGCTGTGATGAAACACTATGACAAAAAGCAAGATGGGGAGGAAAGGGTTTATTGGGTTTACACTTCCACATTATAGTCCATCACTGAAGGAAGCTGGGACGAGAACTCAGGACCAGAACTTGGAGGCAGGAACTGGTGCAGAGGCCATGGAAGAGTATGCTTACTGGCTTGCTCCTCATGGCTTGCTCAGCCTGCTTTCTTATAGAACCCAGGACCACCAGCCCAGGGATGGCACCACCTACAATAGACTGGACCTTCCTCATCAATCACTAATTAAGAAAACTCCTTACAGCTAGATGTTAAGAAGGCATTTTCTCAGTTGAGCTGCCCTCCTCTCTGATGACCCTAGCTTGTATCAAGTTGACATCAAACTATCTAACACACTGGTGGATGGATTTGTTCTTTGGTCTGTTGTCAATGCCCTATCTGACATTAGTGGATACCCATTCCTATCTCCCTGGGAAATACACATAACAAAGGATTCATATCTTATATTTGAATAGCCTTGGCTCAAATCGTGGCTCCAGCAATTCTTTACTATGTGACTCTAGTAAGGTGACTCCACTGCTGTGTGCTTCAGAAGCTCAATTTCTAAAACAAACATTAAAAGCTATGCCTGGGCTATGGGTGGAGGGAGGGGAAAGGGCTAGAAGTTAAGAGCACTGACTGCTATTTCAGAGGACCCAGGTTTGATTTCTAGCACTCACATGGTAGCTCACAGCTGTCTATGATTCCAGTTCAAGGGAATCTGACACCCTCTTCTGGGCTTTGAGGGCACTAGACATACATGTGATACACAGACATACGTGCAGGCAAAACATCCATAAACATAAAATAATTTTTTTAACTTTAAAAGACTGATGATATTTTTTTAAATAATAAAACTTGAAATAAAAACTATTTCCGGGCTGGAGAGATGGCTCAGCGGTTAAGAGCACTGACTGCTCTTCCAGAGGTCCTGAGTTCAATTCCCAGCAACCACATGGTGGCTCACAACCATCTGTAATGGGATCCAATGTCCTCTTCTGGTGTGTCTGAAGAAAGCTACACTGTACAAATATATAAATAAAATAAACTTTTAAAAAACAAACAAACAATTCACAATGGATCTAGAGAGATGGCTCGGTGGTTAAGTATAAGTATTAATCTTGCAGAGGACCTGAGTATAATTCCCAGAATGCACACACAACAGCTCACAAGCACCTGTAGCTCCATGTGCAGGGGACTGAACACCTCGGGCTTCTCTGAGGACACCTCTGTCCATGTGTACATACCTTCACACAGACACATAGAAATACATACTTTTAGCGGGCGTTGGTGGCGCACGCCTTAATCCCAGCACTTGGAGGCAGAGGCAGGCGATTCTGAGTTCAAGGCCAGCCTGGTCTACAGAGTGAGTTCCAGGACAGCCAGGGCTACACAGAGAAACCCTGTCTCGAAAAAACCAAAAAAAAAAAAAAAAAAGAATACATACTTTTTAAAATTATATTTTTTAAAACTCCAGAGTCAACCACTGTGGATCACGGTTAAGCAGGAGGATCATCTGAATCCACTAGTTCAAGACCAGCCTGGGCAACATAGACAGACTAATCTCAAAAATGAGTTAATTGTATCTGCGTCACAGATATTATGATGCATGAGAAGTGAAGGGATGTGAAATGTCACTTGGAGTAGCCCTTCTGTACATTTTAGCTGTCTTTTTCCTAGAATACCACAAAGTTAAAGTTGAATAACTTATAACTGTGTCCACAGACAAATAGAGGTTTTCAAAGAGTAGAGCCATAGGATTTTTCTATTTTAGTTCTTGATTAGGGATCAAAAAACATCACACAGCAACTGTCTGCTCCACCTGAGGCCACAGGCTCCTTGGACAGGAAATAAAACATTCCCTTTCCCACAATTGGCTACCAGAGAATGAGCACATGACCTGGGATCTGCCAATCAAGTGCTTATCTGTGGCAAAAAGAATATTGATTGCCTGCCTTTGAAAATAAAGAGCAAGGCTGGACATAGTCGGCAGAGACAAGAAGGGTGGGCTCAAAGGACAGCTCATCCAGAGTCTCAACCAACCACAGCACCTGGACTTCTAATCTATCTGACTCACTCTACTGTGGTTTGAATGAGAATGGTCCCCATAGACTTAGAGATTTGAATGTTTGGTCACCAGGGAGTGGAACTGTTTGAAAGGATTAGGAGGTACGATCTCTTTGGAGGAAGTGTGTCGTGGGGGTGGGCTTCAAGGTTTCAGAAGTTCAAGCCAGGTTCAATGGTTCTCTTTTCGCTTCCTGCTGCCTGTGGATCCAGATGTAGAACTCTCAGCTACCTCTCCAGCTATTCTCTGCATGAATGCTGCTATGGTTGGTACCCATCATGATGAACAATGGACTAAACTTCTGAAACTGTAAGCCGGCCCCAATTAAATGTTTTCCTTTATAAGAGTTGCCCTGGTCATGGTGTCTCTTCACAGCAATAGAACACTAAGACCCACTCCCACCCTGAGTTCTAAGTATCAAACCCAGGGCTTTGTTGCATAGACTTGCCAACTTCAGCTGCTCTACAGCCCTAGACCCTCAAATAATTCTTTATTATAAAATCAGTACGTGCACTTTACAACCAGAAGAAATGTCCAAAATGTATTCTAGAAGCGTAAATAATCTCTTTGCTACGCATTCTCACATGACTTAGCTAGATCCTTTCTGTAACTTTTTCTCCTAATAAAACAGACTGTCAAAGCCATTCTTCAAGGTGAGACAATGTCTCTGCACTCACCCTACGAAAGTTCTATAATTTCCCACAAAATAAATGCGATACTATTTTTTTTTCAAACTTTCTTTGCAAAGGCAAGTTTTTAGATATCCATTGTAGTTTCAAACAAGCATCGTCTTTGCTGTGGTAAACTCGTTTTTCTGAACCAAGCCTTTAGAAATGAAGCATTAATTTTCCATAAGGCTGATATTCAAAGATACTTCAGAAAACAATGCTCAGAGTGTCTGAAACTGGAAACAACCTAAATGTTCAGCCATCTCCCTTATCTCTATTCCTTATGGCACTTTGCGTGGGGAGGAGGGGCCGGGGATTTCAATGGTCAAAAGGTGTTTTATGAGAACCACTACTCAAGCTCTGGTGGGAGTTGGGACTTTTAGGTTCCCTCCAACAATGAAATTTTAGCTGTCTTTCCTTGGGTGATGGAAGAGAAGCAGGAACTAAAAATAAGAGGTGTGTCAAGGTCAAGTTAAATGAAGCATAGGCAGATCATTGTTTTATCCCTGAAACCAGGGAACCTGAGTCCTGAGAAAACTCAAGTCAAGCTTTGCTTATACCTAGAAATTCCTAAGCCTCAAGGTGCATCAACTTGCCTTGAACTCTTACCAAACACACATAGAATCAGGAAGTCTGGGTGCCGGCTGAGAAGCTGCAGCACCAAGTGACCAAGTAAAGAGTAGTTGCTGGTCCATAAAACAGACTGGAAAGGGGGATGGAGATCAGGACCTGTGAGACAGTTCCACGGGAAAAAGCACTTGCTGCATAAGACTGAAGACCTGAGTGCAATCCCAAGAGCCCACATAAAATAAGGTGACGGTTGTCCTCTGTCTTACACACACACACCCCCACACACCCCCACATGCACACACAGTGTAGCAAGCACACACCACAAACAACAAATACTTAGGACTGCCCAAGTATTAGCACTGGAAGCCTTAAGTACCAAGAAATCCATAAGTCCCAGACAAACCAGGACAGCTTGCCACCTAGTGATTGGATTTGCTAAATCAGAGCCGAGGGACACAGACCTGAAAAAATAACAGAGTGGAGTTAGCTTGTTGGAAACATTGACAAACTGAGAGTTGAAGCATCTACTCTCTCAGACTTCTTCCGGGATTCTCCATTCTGCAACCATGGACTATATATATGACTCCTGAGACTCTGTCCGGCAGCATCAGTAAGCAATGGGTGACAATGATATTGGAAATAAAGGGTTTCTCAGAAACAAGGCAAAAACACTTGAAGGAGAAGGAAGGAAAAGCACCCACGCCCTCGTTTGAACATACCGTGGTAGCCAACCTCCAAATGGTCCTCGAGGTTCCCAGTTACAGAACCACCTAAGGAGACAGCTCACCTGTGTCATCAGCAGAATGCTGTCAGCATAATAAAGTGTGACTTTCAAAGTTAGGTGACAAAAGACATTAAGGCCTCTATCTTGCTCCTGGTTTGGGATCAATTGTTCTGAGCAAGGCCAGCTGCCGTGTGTCATGGAAACTCGAGTCACTCTGTGGAGAGACACAGTGAGGAGCAAAGCCTTCCTGTCAACAGTCATGCAACTGTGTGGTCTCAGAAGATACACTCTTGTAGCTCTGATCAAGGCTTGAGTGACTTCATTCCTGGTCAATGGGAACCGATGGAACCACTCAAATTAACTCTTTCTGTAAATTATAAAGTTTCACTTTACTTACTGTGTATGTATGGGTGTCAGGTGTTGTGTCTACATATATAATGTACTGCTTGGGTGCCTGGTGCCCTCAGAAGTGAGAAGAGGTTGTTAGGTCTCCAGGAACTAGAGTCACAAACAGTTGTGAGCTGCGATGGTTGCTCTGGGAATTGAACATGGGTCCTCTGGAAGAGCAGCCTGTGCTCTTAACAACAGCCATCCCTCCAGACTCTCAGATGAACCCTTGACAAACCCTCTAAGAACCCTTCTAAGAACTAAGACCCAAGAAGATTCAAACTAATAAGGCCACAAACAACTTTCATTTTGCCTACATTTTAAAAAAATAAATAAAATTATCTCCAAAATCTAAAAAAAAGCTGTTCCCAAGCAAATCAGAATGCCCAACACCTAAAACTGAAAGCCCTTTAGACACAGAGGTCTTCATGCCTACAGACAAAGGACAGATCAGGGCTGAGCAGCAACTGCCTACTCCAGACTGTACCTGTGCTCCCCACTCTGAGTACATCACAGTACTTCCTGGACCTGCTAAGTTTGCACTCACACATCATAACTGCTTTCACCGGTGAAGTTCAGAATGAATCCTGGACCCACCAGCATCAGTATCATTCAGGGACTCGCTACAAATGCAAATTCTTGAATTAATGCAGAAAATCTAGGGTGGAGCTAGCCTGTACTTGTACAAGCCATTGTGGGCATGTATCCTGCTATGTACTCACATCTCACAAGCAAGCCTTCTTGCCTCGTGTCTTAGTTACTTTTCTATTGTCATAAGGAGACAGCATGACCAAGGCAACGTAGAGAAGAAAGAGTTTATTGTGGGCTTGCTTACTGTTTCAGTGGGCGAGTTCAGGAAATGTGGCAGCAGGCACAGAACTGCAGCTGAGAGATTATGTGCTGAGACCACAATCAGGAGACAGAGCAAAAGCCAACTGAAATGGCATGGGCTTTTAAAACTTCAAAGCCCATCCCCAGTGACACATCTCCTGTCAACAAGGCCACCCTTCTAATTCTTCCCAAACAGTTCCATCAACTGGGGACCAGCCATTCAAATATATAATAAGCCTATGTGAGCCATTCTCGTTCAAACCACCACACTCAGCTCCAAAATGTATGAGGATACAGCTCTACCGCTATGCAGGGTCAGCCAATAGCCTCACTTGAAATGCCAGCAAACTATACCTTGCATCAAACTTTGTGTCAAATTCACTGTGGCTGCAAAACCCCAACTTCTCACAGCGTTGTCATGAGTAGCTGAAGTATGTAAGGAGCAAGAATTTGGGCACACTTCAGTCTGGAAGAATCTCCTTGCCTGCCTTCTGACTGACGTAAGTAACCAACGTACAGGTTTTGTTCTTTATTGTTGTTGTTATTGAGCAAGTCCTACAAGACTCTGGTTCATATTCTCTGCTGTAACCTAAGGGTTCTTGGGACGCTAAATTTCCCAGTTGTAGTCTTAAGCACTCCGGAGTACACACCCACAGTCCTTCTTCCAGCCCTAAAAGTCAGCAACTACTTGATATTAAATGGTTTTTCCACTTTAGAATACCAAGTTCCCTCTTCCAGTATGAAACGGGTCCCTGTTGGATCAGGTGGCATTGCTGTACTTCATGAACTCATGGAGCTGTCCTTACCGAATTTATTTTGTCACTTTATAAGCAGCTTACCTTATCCTCCTTTCCAATTCAAATGAATCTAGTAACTAGTAACTTGGAGTTAACAGTCTGGAAGCATCTACTATTACTAAGTAAACAGAGATTTCTAAGCCCTCAATGGACTAAGAGTTTGGCAGCCCAGGGAAATCTTACAATGTGGGGTAGTTTTTGTACTGAAGTGATGTGGTTACAAATATTGCAACATGATAACTCTCACCCAGAAAACCCACCACAGTCCAGAGCTAAGCCTCCACCCCTGTCCCAGGGTTCTAACTGGAGTTGACTCTACTTCAAAGAAAGGAAAGCTTGTTTGGCCAAATACCCATGGAGCATTGGTTTCAGGAATGTGACATGCTGTTAAACCACACCGTGTAAGCTTGCGGCCACTGAGATTTTCCAAGGATGAAAGTTTCGCTTTTCAAAGAAAAACATGGCACCATGTAAGTCAAAGAAACACCAAGTAGATGATGTCCAGAAGCACTGTTCCCTAAAGAACACCTACTATGTGTGAGCATATCCTGAGGATAGCAAGAAATTATGCGAGTTGACCAAACGTACATGATTTTAATGACGAAAGGCACTTCCTATCCATGGGTAGCTTTTCAGGAGGTAGAAAGAAGTGGGGTGGACAGAGTCCTGTGTTAGCGCCTGGCACTGTAGGAAAAAGAGAACTATCTGAGGCATTGTGGACCAAATGGTCACCATAAGACAGCTGGAAGATGTGGGGTATTGGAGCAGACCCAGAAATCGCAGGTGGACGCAACAGATCACAGAGTATCCGGTGCCTCTGGACCTCCACCTCACCTGGTCCCAAGGCAAGGACTGCAGAATGAGCTGGAAGGGTAGAGGAGGGGAGCCTGTCTCCCAAGACTGTTATTAATGTGTATTTCAAAGGAAGGAAGGTGTCTGAGAGACTGAACTAATACAGGATGACGGTTCAGAGCTTTGCAACTGTGAAAGAGAACGGGAGACCATTTAACCCACCTTCACCACCCCGCTTGTGTTTGAATGCCCCAGCTGACAGGGAGTGTGCTCCCTCACTGAATTACAGTCACCAAAGGACTCCAGCTACTCCTTCACACAGTATTGATACCCTCCTCCTCTGGCTAACCTCCTAAGCAAATGCTCTGTTCAGAAGGGCAGGTCTGAGCCTGCATTTTCAACAGTTTTGACCTGTTGATTATAGGATCCACCACAACCCTCTATTTTATTTTGCCAGGTGTGTCTGCCTGTAGGGCACTCCAGAGGCTGAAGCAGGCAGATCTCTGAGTTGGACACCAGCTACATGGTGAGCTCCGGGCCAGCCAGGGCTGCATAGTGAGACCCTGCTTCAAAACAAACAGATAGGTTTTTTTTTTTAAATTATGAGGTATAGGTGTGTGTGAGAGAGAGAGATTGAGGGGGGGAGGGGAGAGGAGGGAGCAGGGGACGGAGAAAGAGAGAGAGAGAGAGAGAGAGAGAGAAAAAGAGAGAGAGAGAGAAAGAGAGAGGAATGCACAGGTACCCTTGGAAGTCAGAAGAGACTGTCAGATCTCCTGGAGCTGGCACTACCTTTAGTTGGGAGCTGCCCAGTGTGGGCACTGAAAACCATGCTTGGGTCCTCTGCAAGAGCAGAAAGTGCTCTTAATGGCGGTGCTATGTCTCCAGCTCCCACAGTGCCTTTTCTCAAGGGATGGTTCCAGAACTGAGTTCAGGTCATCTAAAGACGAATTAGGTTGCCCATGTTTTCTTGGGAAACTGGGGTAATATAGCATAGATCAAAATGTGGGCAGTGTGGGAAATCCTGGAATCCAGAGTGCACGGGTTGTCGGTGGCTACCTCTGGAACTATATGATGGTCTAGGTGAACCTGAGTGTGTGATCCCTTCCGGGGGCAGAGGGGAGGGGGCAGGCCTTTTGTGGAGTACTTGCTAAGTTATGGGTTGTCTTCAGCTTCTTACTATCTAGGGCTCAAAGCAGCCTTGAACCACAATGTGTCAACTTTAGATTTCATGGTCACTGGTGGAAAAACCAGTGCCCTGGGCTTGGCATA
The DNA here is from genome assembly GCA_021653895.1 of Mastomys natalensis. NCBI lineage: Eukaryota > Metazoa > Chordata > Mammalia > Rodentia > Muridae > Mastomys > Mastomys natalensis. The sequence continues at coordinate 196,439 of JAJTUV010001235.1, read as the reverse complement.
GAAGGGAGAAGCCCGCCCCCTTGTGGACATCTTGGGGTTTGCAAGGTGCAAAAGCCCTGAACTCACCACAGGGGATAGGAAAATCTCCAAATTCACCTGTTGCTTATGAAAGAGTTGTAGTGTGTCAGGGGCAGAAGGGGTGGCAGGATGCTGGAAAGATAAAGTTAGGAAAAAGTGACCCCTCAGCTACAGAACATTGGAAAGATAGTAGCCAAGTGTTACTAACTGTTAGAAAAGGGGTAGGGGTGAGAAGAGAGGCCTCAGGAAGCCTTTTCTGATTCCAAAACTCCTGGTGTGTCTTCTCCAGGTCTTCAGAGTCTGCTAAGACTACAGTCCTTCAGAATGTGGAAGCCCTCCCCTTCACATCCCTGCCCTGATAGTGATCTGTGTGGTTGGTGACCCCACACCTCTGACTGAAGACAAAGGCGCAAGAATTGACAAGGGCAAACACTACCGGAAGGAGACAGAGGGTTCCAGCCCACTGTAGGGAGCTCTGGGAGCCCCAAGGGCTGTTTCCTACAGCCATGGCCCTCCTCCCACAGTTTTGACCAAGGCTACCTCATTTCTCCATCACATGGGTACTGACCTACAGTACCCATAAACATGCTTGTCCCAGACAAGTGTGACCCAGGCTCACTTTATGTTCGTCCAGTCAGTCTCATACCATGCACCTAACTGCCTTCCCTCAACACCCACAGCATTATCAGAGACCACGCTGCAGATGTATTTTTGAGGTGGATTCTGGACAATATAACTGAGCTAAAAGTAGCTTTGAGAAACAAACCATGAGCACCTTCCTCAAAGTTCTCCAGAGTGGGGAAAAACTTAAGGTGGCTTTTAAGAAGTTGAATGATATGTTAAAATAGCTCAAGTTTCTTACAGAACTCAGCTCATGGAGATTCACAGTCATCCAGTAACCAAAAACATTGCTGTTAAAAACTAATCACCCTTCAATAAAATGGGAAGTGTTGAGACCTTCCTAAAATAGCCTTGTATAAATAATCTGTGATCATTGATGCCCCAGGTTAGCTCAATCTATCTGCAAAGATCTAGGGCAAATGTTCTGAAGAGGATGGGCTCCATCTTCACAGTATAGAGTAGTAAAGCTTTGGCAGCCTGTCTCATTTCTTTATGTTGTAGCATAGGGCATCGTGAGTTACTCAGTAAGCTCTCTAAATATCAAAAGTATCCAACAACAAGTACAACCCACGTTCTACCCAAACACTAAAGTCAGGTAGATTATGCAAGTCTAATTGTGGACAGAAAGCTGTTCAAACACCTATTTCAGACCACCCGGTCCCTGTGACACTGCCAAATTCTCAAATTGTAATGAAAATTTTAAAGTCCAAAACCTACAAGCCATCAGAGGGTCAGTAAGCAGGTTGTGCCATTTCAAAACAGAGAATGTGCTTGCATAAGCAAGTCACTGTGGCTAACCTTTCTCGATTGAGTTCGGCCTTCAGTTCAGAACGTGGCCATGCCAGGGTCAGAACTGTGACAAAACTGTGCTCTCGAGGAGGTTAGCCAAGGTTCACAGGGTCATGACTGGGCCATTTTATCAGTCATGTCAGACTCAACCCTATTGCCAGAGATAGATAAAAACTTTATCTGTCAGCCGGCTAAATCTGCTCCTGCTGCCTCATCTTGAATAAAGAAAGCCTAAGCTCGGCTTATCTAAACCAGCCTTTTCCAGCACTGCTTCCCGAAGCACCTTCTAAGGAAAGGTGACACGCCAGTGGTTTTCTTTTCTATTTCATTTTGGGCAAGAACTGTCCATAACCAGAGGGACTGGCTTCTGTCTTATCTAAAACATCAACTTCAAAGAACAGTTCTGCCTCCCTATGACACGGATTAATTATGGTGATTTAAATGTTAGCTATGCTGACCCCGTTGGTCTAGGATGATGCTTCCCGATGTACCAGCGGCATTACTGCCCCAGAATCCCTCTCTCTAAAGTAAAACCAACAACCCCCGCCAAATAACTAAATCATCCCATGTTCAACTCCCAAAAGCACCAAAGAAAAAGAATCTAGAATTAACTTTGGGCTGAAAAGAAAGGGCTGCACCTTAGGGGCAAAGGGCTTGCCCTACACATGTGAGCCCTTTGATCCAATCCCCAATACCATAAAAATGTAAATAAATAAATGTAATATAATTAGCCTCGATACAATTTCAAAATATGAAATCTCAACTACCTGAGAAAAAGTCACAAAGATACGTTTGGATCAGCACACACATAATAATACATATTTTCTGACATGGAGGAGAGTCCTATAGTTTCATTCTAAATCATTTTAAACACACAAAGCACAAACATTGAACCAGTTAGATTTCCTAAGAGGAGTTTCTGTTGTTGTGTTTTGTTCTTTTAAGACAGGATCTCTGTAGCCCAGGCTAGCCTTGAATGCCTGCTCTTCCTGCCTCCACTTTTCAAGTCCTCGGATTATATAGCATGTACCACTATGGGAAGCTTGCCAACAAGAATCTTAAGAAGCAAGAAAAGTACTTTTTAACTTTACTTTATTGGGAAATCATACAAATTCATTATTTTAATATTTAAAGACCATGGGGCTGTAGCAGAAACACATAAATATTATACTATACATTTAGAAATTAAATAAAGGCAACATGACACTATTTAAAAAAAAAAAAACAATGTACACTGGAAATAAGTCCAAGAGTTGAAATGGCTCTCAGATATCTCCCTGGAAGTGGGTGAATCTTGTAGGAAGATTGTCCACAGGGTACACAGTGGGGCTTGTCTTCATTGTGGGAGGTCCATTTAGAAGCTGCCAATCACAATGCCTGGCCAGCTCCACTGTAAATATCTTAAGAAGAATTTTTGCAAACTCTTTGCCTACACAGCTCCGAAGACCTCCTCCAAATGGAATGAAACTGAACCTGGAGGCGTCCTCTGGATGAGGTGATATGAACCGGTCCGGATTAAATTCCTCCTTGTTAGTGAAGATATCTGCCACATCATGGGTGTCACAGATACTGTAAATGACATTCCAACCCTTGGGGATCTGGTAACCCTGTTTAAAAAAAAAAAAAAATTAAGTCCTCAGAACCAACAAGCCAGGCCTTGAGCTTGCAAAAACTAAAAAAGTCATCGCCAATATGGGTGGCGTTAAGAGAGGAGAGCAAATGGGCGAATTGGTTTCCATGACCAAAGGAGGCAGGGCAATGTCAAGGGCAGTGAGCCACTGCTCAGGGCAGCTGATGCTCAAAACCATAGCAGAGTGGACAGGGTGGGGGATGGGATAGGAAGAGCACTCACATTCAGCTCAAAAGTCTTCAGGGCAACCCGAAACCCTCCTGGAACCGGAGGATTCAATCGAAGGGTCTCCTTAATAACACACCCAATGTATTTAAGCTGTTCCAAAGTTTCCATGTCTAACTTGTTGTCTTGATTGCTCTTGCAAAGTAAGCCCTATCGAAACAGATACAAAGGTGAGTGATTGATCCGTGGTCACTCCAATAAAATCAGCCGAGCAGGACTCACCTGTTAATGAAACCGGAAGGCTTCCGGATGGGAGAGGATAAGGGGCGGGGATGGGGAAGAGCCGCTAATGGCCAATCGCTTCCACACTTCCTTAGCCTAAGCCCACTATCTACTTTCATCCAGGCAATGTTGCTCACCAGGTATAAATGGTCATACCCTGAGCCCTCACCCACAATGCCCACCCTGATCAGCTATTGGCTCTAACCACACTATTCATGTTCTTGATGGGGGTGGGGGGAACTTGGCAATCTGTCCGGTTCTGTGAAAGGTGGAGCAGGAGGAGGAGGAGCAGAAGGTCAAACTCTGCCCAAGGGAGATCCCAGGACAAAGAGCTGCTTTTTTAAACTCACAAGGTGGAGTCTCTCCCCCACAATCCCACCTAGCTCTCGGGTCCTTCACCACCATAATACCGATGTAGCTGTAGCGAGCAAACTTACATACACGGGACGGGAGAGCAATAGAGGAATGTCCTATGCAAATAGGGAACCTCTAGAGTCCTCCTACCTTGCTCTTGATCTCTTCTCGAACTTTCTGGAGGACATGTGGGTAGAGTCCTAAGTAAGTGATCAGTGATGTGGCTGCACTGGCTGTGGTTTCATGGCCACCAAAGAGGAGCTCTGTTGACGACTGTTTTAGTGCCTAAGGATAAAAACCGGAAGTTTATACAGAGCTGCGTGCAGTTTACAGCACGGTTACAAAGAACTGAACTGAGAATATTGCACGGAAGACTTCAAGGATAAAAAACGTTTTGTTCATAATAAGTCAAAGACCGCAAACAAAAATGCAAAACTCCCTTAATCCTACTCTTCTGCGAGTTAAAGCCATGATTTTATTAATACCTCCTAATGTTCTTTTAACCTTTGTCAAGGAGACTTGCTCTTTGAACTTTGGGACCTTCTGAGTTGCTCAGCCAACCTCTTCCACAGCTCTCTAGAGCAATGGTTCCCAATACTACTATCCTTTAATACGGTTCCTGGTGTTGTGGTGACCCCAACAATAAAATTATTTTTGTTGCTACTTTATAACGGTAATTTTGCGACTGTTATGTTTCGTGATGTAAATATCGGATATTTATGATGCTCTTAGGTGACCCTTCTGAAAGGGTTGTTTGGCTCCGCGAAGGGGTCGCGACTCACAGGTTGAGAACTGCTGGTCTATACCTAGCATCAACGCCCACTTGGAAGAAGCTAGGGGCCCGGACAGGGCATTGGAGAGCCCCCAGAAAGTGTGTCTGGAAAGTTAGAGACACCCCAGACTCTTGGCACCTTTTAAAATTGCTTCCTCACCTGCATATCCAGCCTTTCTCCCCTCTCCCATGAGTGCTCAATCAGGAGCTGCAGCGCGTCCTTGCAACCCCCATCCGGCTCTGCGGCCTGAAGCCGGCGGATCTTGGCGCGAATGTTCTCCTCGATGCGCGCGTGAATGAGGTTCCGCGCCTTCACGCCCTGAGCGCGGAGAGAGCGGGGCGGTGAGCGGACGCCCGAGCTTGCGGTCCCCCAACTCCGACTCCGCAAACCGCCCTTACCCGATACAGCCCGCTAAAGGGCACGTCAATGGGGAGAGAGAAGAGATTGCGGGTCATCTCCTCAAAAGCCTCCACTAGCTGCTGCTCGTCCTCCCCGCCGCCCGCTGGACCCGGCTCGCAGCCCAGCAGGATGCGCATGGCGATGCGGAACATGAGGCGCTTCACCTCGGGGTAGACCAGGAGGCCGCGCTCGCCGCAGCTTAGCCACTGCTCCAGACAGCTGCTCACTTCCTCCGCGATCACCGGCACATAGCACTGGAGCGCCTCGCGGCTGAAGGCCTGCATAATCACCTGAGGTGCCCCGGGAGCAGAGAGGGTTACAATCCTCTACACCCCTAACCACCCCCCTTCGCCTTCCCGGGTACCCTTTCTAGAATCCCAGTCCCTCCAGGCCTAACGCACGTGCTGGCAGAAAAGCTAAAGTGGATCTCAAATAGAGAGGGTGCTGGTCCCCACCACAAAGGGCTAACCCTCGGCCCGCATCTATTTGCCTGAACCAAGCCATAGAATGAGGTCTCTCTGCTAGCCAAGGAGCTCACCCTCACCTTCTTTCGCTGCTTGTGCGAGGAGTCATGCAGGTTGGAGAGGCAGCCAGCGCCCAGGATGGTGCGCACTGACGCAGGCCAGTGCACCGACACCAATCGGTGCTCTCCCAGCAAGATGCGCCGCACATTATCCGCGCCCATCACTCGCACCGTGGGCCGCCCAAACAGATGCGTCTTGTAGATGAAGCCGTATCTCCTGCGCTTCATCTGCAGAAACTTCCTCCGCTGAGAGGGAGGTGGAGGAGAGAGACCCGCAACCCGCATGAGGGGGCGCCGGGGAGCATCTGGCCTCCGTCTAGCCCCTCTTCCAAGCCGTGGTCGCCTCCCTCGCGAGGACACTTATCCCGCCTTCAGCCCAGGCCCAGAGCTGAGGCGGACTCCGGGGAAGCGTCAGGTCCCTTCCCGAGCTCCCTTACCTGCAGCACCATCTGCAATGTTTCCCCAAAGAATGGGAAGCCCATGGTACCGGGGGGCAGGGGGAGGGCGCAGCTGCGATCGCGGCTGCTCACACAGTACAGGTCCCAGAGCTTGAGCGCCGCCAGGAAGAGCAGCAGCGGCAGCACGAAGGTGCAGAGAGCACTGGCCAGCAGCGCCGGGAGTCCCATGGCCCGCAGCCGCCTCCCGTGCCACCTGCCGCCGCCGCCCTCGCTCCGAACCCCGCCGCGCGCCCTCTTTATAAGGCCGCCCCAGGTTACTGCCCACGTTACCTTGGTCAGACAAATTAGTTCACCCAAAGTTCATCTTTAATTGCGGATCGGGCCCCTAGCTCCTCCCCCCTCGAGGCGCTGCCCAAAAAATCTTTAACCGTTTGTTCCGCGCGGAGGCAGAGGCGGCGCACTGGCGGCTTCCCTCTGAGCGCGCCTCCTGGGGGTGCGGGGTTAGGAACACCGCCTTCCCTGTCCTAGGTGTGCAGAGCTCCGAGTTAACACGGAGCTTCCCGCTGGGGGCGGGGGGAGTGGGTTGTGGATCGGGGTTCCCAGAAACGGGAATCTGGAGTCCTGGGTTTCCTAACTGTCTCTCTGCTGTCCCTGGCGCCGGGTCGGACCAGCTGCCCAAGCCCAAAGCCTTCCTAGCTCTCCATTTACAGGCGCCTCCTGGGCTCTTTTCCATTTGCTTGGAAAGCGCGTTCAAGAATCAACGTTCGGTGGACCTGACCCACAGGTTGAGTACATGAGATCCCAAAAGGCTTCCTGATTTGTGAGGATCCCAAGAAGATCCCAGGGCTAGGGCCCAAGCCAGAGTCTCGGAGGTCAATGGCGGATCTTGGACGCACAAGCCAGCCATCGCGTGAAGCCTTGGAAAATCCTGCTTTCGTGTTCAAAGCAAGTAAGCCTCCAGGTCTCTGGGACCCCAGGTGCAGCCGTGCACTAACTCCGGTGGTCAGCGCCTAGCTGTGGTAATACCCGGCCCAATATCTATAGCCCTGGGGCTTGCAACTCCAGCCAAGCGGCCGGGAAGAGGGCCCCCAGCTCAGGCAGATATAGGGAGGAACACAGGGAGGAGACCTAGGAGTCCCTTTCCACCTCGGCTTGCCTGTGTCTTGGGTAAGCCACCAGATTGTCTGTTTCACTTAGGGCGGAGTTGATCGGTTTCACTCTGTCTATATCCCAAGGCAGCTGTGAGTTCCCAAAGGGGGCTTCTGCTTCCAAATGGCACATTAGGCTGCACTAATAGAGTGGTCTGGTTTCAGGGCTCTAGAACCTTCCCTCTACTCTCCCAGATCCCACCCACTGTAAAGCCACGGAGCCTGGTAAGAGGGTTGTTTGGCCCTGCGCTTCTGCCATCTGCCATTGGGAACGTTATGGGAAGCGAGTCCAGACTGTCGAACTTCAATCGACAGCTCCTACAGCCAATAACCGGTGCAGGGAGACTGCGTGGTGCGCGCGCGCACACATACTCCCACGTCCTCCCGCCACACCGCTTCAGCCAGCCAGTGCCACACACTACCTTGGTTTGAGCACCGAACGCACCAGTGGTGCGGAAAACTAACAGAATGACTTTTGTTTGTTTGTTTGTTTGTTTGTTTGTTTGTTTGTTTAGAACTGAACACGGGCTCTAGCGGAAAGCACACCCGCAGCCCTTGGAAAAAGTCCATTGGAGATGAAAAACTTGCTTTCTGAAAGCTGTTCACTATGTGACCTTCCTGCGGTGGTCCCTAAATGCTCCCCCCCCTCCCCAGGGAGTGTCATAAAATGACCTCAAAGGTCATGAGGACCGCACAAACCTAGCAACTCTCTAAGCCTGGATGCCCATGGGTTGTATTTCGGGGATTCAGCGGTTCCCCATAACTCACTGCCCAGCTTCTCAGAGGCTCTGGGGAGGCGGGTGCTCCCACTGTCATATCATGTAATGATTTGGTTACTGCAAAGAATGCGAACCGATTTCTGGCACCGGCAGGAACGCGGACGAATTGTGCTGGAGGTAATTCTCAGAAACTTCGGTCCGCCCCTTTCAGGAGAGCGCCTCCGGCCGGTGTGCAAAACCGGCCAGCGGGGGCGTGACCTGGGGCCCATTCCCAATCCTTTAGCCTGACCCGCCTGTGACCCCTGCAGGCCGGACCGTGACATCTCAGTGAACTCTGCCTGGTCACCCCACCAAGTTCAGCCTGCGCCTGGTTACAAGATGAGCCCGGCTAGGTAGCACGCTGGAAATGGCCACAAGGAAAAACAATACTTAAAAAATAAATACGAAATATTTCCATCAAGATCCATCAAGATCCGCGGGCCGCCTGGTAGGAAAACGTTAAATGTTAGAGTGCAAGATCACTTAAAAATCTTCTGAGGGGAGCGGGGCGGGGGACGGGGGAGATCAATAAACTACCAGCCCAAAAAGAACTTGATCTAGGAACTTCACCAACGTTTATTGGGTGGTGGTGGGTGGGGACAGGGCGGTTGGCTCGCTGGGAAGTAAAATGTTGGCCAGTTTTCCTATTGCTAAGGATGTGGGGTCGGGTTTCTTGTGGTGGCTGTTTCTGCTGTTTTGTTTTTGCCAGTGGACATGGGTAGAGCAACCAGATGGCCAGCATGAGCTCCTGGGCTTTCTCTTCAGACCCCTCTAGCTTTCTCTCTGGTCTAGGTGTTCCATACCTGCTGCTGTTCCCAATGCTGGCTGGGAACCGAGATGAAAGTGCCTGATCCCTGCCAATGTCACCTCAGACCGGTTCCCTTGCCCAACTGTTAGAATTCAGGTCAGAGGCACTCTGTGGTAAAGAGTTTGTTGCTTTTTCATTTCTCTATGCCTTTCACCACTGGGCCATTCTCGGTGGTTTTTGTTTGTTGTTGGTTGGTTGGTTTTTGGTTTTGTGTTGCTGGTTCATTCATTGTCTGCCTCTTTATGTGAGTGGCAGAAGTCCAAGGAGCAAGAACGACATCTGCTCTTTCTCTACAAACTTGGAGTTACTAAACCAGGAGCTTACATGTTCCTTGATATCAATGATATGGTGCAGTTATGGGAAATGAGAGGAAAATCAGAGCCACTTCCATATGCTTATGGTTGGTCCAGACCCCAAAGCAAGCAATCAAGTATCTTTGAACCATTGTCCTGGCTTCTGAAAGGTGCCACCTTAATTCCACCACTCCCCGCCCCCAAAATCAGAATCAACCTGAAAGCTGGGCCTTTGGACCTCCTCGTCCAGGTTCAGGCTTCTGGGATGCTCCGGGCTGGAGGCCTGAACCATAATGCCTTTGCTCCCTCTGGAGCCTGCAGAGCTCAGGCTGGTCTCCACTCTGACCAGGTATGGTTTACTAGCTGTCCTGTATAGGGGTTATAGTGATGTTAACCCCAACAGCTGCTAACCTTCAAGTACCAGCTTATCTCCCTCTTGCCTTCAAGCTCCAGGATCCACTTTATAAGTGGGTTCAAGTATAAGGTCAGGAGGCCACCAACTTCCTCCTACAGGGTCAGCCAAGGCCAGCTGCAGCTTCCCCGGCTCACCGGTTATGTCGCCTTGCCCAGCAGTATAGGACCGTGGGTGGCAGGTTGAAGCAGGCTTTGGGGGATGAAGGCAGACGGTAGTGGCTTTGATTTAAGCAGTGGTGGGACTCGCTGGATTGGAAAGGCCAGGGAGCCCTTTAGCTTAAGGATAGCTATGAAAAGCAAAAGGGCTGAATTCCATAGGTGGTAGGCCTGGGCTCAGAGGTGGGGCAGGGGAACTGAGCGATGGAAGAGGGTACAGGACAGTGGTGGCTCCTCATCTGTCTCTCCTCAGTTTCTTCTCAGTAATAGTGAGGGGAGTGAAGCAGTATGCAGAACGAGTCTGTGGTCAGACAGTGCAGAGATGCTCCAAAACCCAGCATCCATATCCGTGGTCCAGAGGGAAGCATAGGACTGAGGCTGTCCAACTCCTAGACCCTCTGGGTACAGGCTATAGTATGTCCTTCAGGTATGTCTCTGTACCCCATCCTCTCCACCCTTGGCCATCACACCAGGGTAATAACTGCCCAACTGAACCCCAATCTCCTTGCTCAGCCACTGGCAGGAAATGTTATTTCTTGGCCTTCCTGTTTGGGTACAAATATCTCAAATCTCTTGTTTATCTCAATTCTCCCATGAAGGGATTATGTCTGTCTCAACCTCACATGAACCAGACTTAGAGACATCCCCAGAGAACATAGTATCTTCTATATAAATGAGGATATTAAATAATTTCATGAAGTAGGAATTTTTCTTTTCAAAAGTCTCTAGTCGAATCTGCTAGTATTGATGCAGTAGAAGCTTTGGAGCCCTCTCAGTGTTGTGTGTCTCTTGGACAAACATCAGGTCGGTCTGGTAACCGTCTTGGTATCTCTGCTAAGTTTAAAAAGTTGCAAATTCTCTTCTAGTTTGATACAAACACCTAACTACCACCATCACTGCGGCCACCGCCAGGGCCCCATATCTAAACTCTCTGCGGACTTGCCCCAGTAAGGTAAAGCCAGGTTTCATTTAGTGTTAATAGATTCTCTCCGACGCAGGCTGCTTTGAGATCTTGTAAAGTACCTACGGTGTGGGGCATGCCTCCTTCTCTCTTTCCCCAAGCCCAGCGCTTCTCCACTGGAGTGTCTGTGGCTTATTCTACCATTTCCAGTCTAGCAGTGTTGTCCCATAAGCATTTGTTAAACCGGTGACTCAGTGAATATACGCACGGTGAGGACCTAGGGCGCCGAAGATTAGCGGCGCTGCGTGTGCACAGCAGCTACTGGGCAAGCCAAGCCTGGAGAAGCAGCGTGTCAGAAGGGTAACGCATCCTCTGCTCCCAAAGTCGGGAGAGGGTGGAAAAAGAGCAGCAGCCCGTCCACCGGGTGCACGATGGGCACCGTCTGCATTTCGGGGAAGGCAGGTGTGGCCAGCTCCCAGCGCGAGGTGCGCACCAGCTCGATGGCCAGCAGTTGCAGCACCGCCTGCGCTAGCTCCTGGCCCAGGCAGCTGCGCGCGCCGCCACCGAACGGGATGTAATGAAAGCGGCCACCGGAGCCCCGCGCGTCTTCACTCTCCACGCCAAAGCGCTCGGGATCGAAGCCCTCGGGCGGGCTATGGTAAACTGCGGCTGTCTCATGCGTGTCTCGGATGCTATACATCACGCTCCAGCCTTTGGGAATCTGGTAACCCTGCGAAGTGAGGGGGCTGTGTTGATCACTAAGCACGGGGGAAAAAAATGGCTGGAGCCTACCCCGCCCAGCGCGCCTCTCCCCAGGAGCGCCAAATAAACTTCCAGGGGCCCGTGATTAATTAATCTTGAAGCCAGAAGATATGCGTTGCAATCTCGGCGCCTTCACTGGTGAGCTGTAAACTTTTGGACTGCTTCCTCCCATCCCCATTTTTTAGTTGGGAAAAGTAAGACTAAAAAAATGTCCACGTTGTTGAGGGAATTTTAAGAGGAGATTGACACGCACTAGTACCCATGAGATCGAAAATTACTTATGAGTTTGTTGGCTTTCTCTTCCTGTTTTCTCCTGACACAAGAGACTTACTTTGTAACAATGTAGCTACCAGCTGTCTGAGCTGAAACAGCCCAAACTGACTGGGAATCGTCACACCTCTGGGACAGTTCAATTAATTATAAAATTCCTCTTTTCATTTAACTAAAGACTTCCCCACCTTCTCGCTCACCTCTGGACAATACTACTACCTTATGGTTACCGCTTTAAGAGGATGCACACCCTCTTTGCTACCCCACCCTCCGCCCTTTTAACCGGGTGACCACCCCTCCATCACCCCCTGCTGGGCACTGCAAACTCAGGGCCTCATTCACGCTAGGAATGAGCTCCTGCCACTGACCTACATTCCCCGTCTGTTATGCTTGTTCGTGTCTTCAGTTCCTGAACTATAATGCCACCTGTCCTTCAAAAGATTGCAGTTTTCTGAAGCCCATGGAAGAGAACTATTCAAGTCCTCACTAGGGATGTTCTCTCCTCTCTAACTCTCAGTTTCCCCATCTGCACAGCAGAGGGGAATGAGTAGGACCTTCCCTGTGCTCCATCTACTGCCCTGGAAGCTGCCTGGTCCTCTGTTTCTCTTCTGTTTTCCTGGATACATCAGCCTTGCAGCATCAAGTGTAGGCATCCAAGTCTCTTCTCAGTACAGCCTTAGACTGGGCAGTTCCCCTTCTGGGCAGTTCATCCCTTTGTCTGGTATCATCCAACACTAGAGATCTCCCTGTTTCACTCCATGGTCTTGATCCTCTCCCTCTCTGCATGGAGCTCCAGTGGGCAGGATCTCAGTCTCTTCAATGATACCCCTACACACACACACACAGACACACACACACAGACACACACACACTCATACCCTTTGCTCTTCAGGCAGAGGCCCTCAAGTTCTGCTGTGTTAACTCCCCAAACCTCAAAATCACCAATTCATCAAACACCCCCACCTCATATGGAGTATCAGAGCTGAAAAAAACCAAACTTCTTCCCGGAAGGTGAACTGAGACCCACAGTAAAGGGAGAACTGCCCGAGGTTATTCTGAGATGTAGTCGGGCCTGGTTCTTAACCTTGTCCAACCAAGGGCAGCTGGATGAAAAAAAAAATTAAGATTTTGTTCTTTGTATTAAGGCTGTTTCATTTCCCAGAAATAGACCCTAAGTCCGAGCCCTGGACAGGTGACAATGAGTGGCTATTTAGTTTTGTGACGGAATCAGAGAAGTAGGGCATCGCCTTTGCCTTCTAGCACATACATTGCCTGCTAGAAATGCGACTCAGAGAAAAATGTCTGCGTTCTAAAACTCAGTTCTAATTGAATTGACCTAGCTGGATCACTGACAAAAGCTGTATACAAACCCTCTAACCTTACCAACTCTTCAGGCGCTAGGCTTCATATGTGTCTACTAGAGTCGGAGGAAGAAGAATCCAGGAAATAGAATAGGGCTCAGCCCATTTTTACAGGAGGGAAAGCTGAGGCCCTGGCAGGGGAAAGAGATCTCTTCGCTAATTCCCCCTGTTCTCCCCCCCATCCCAGCGCGGCTGCAAGCATCTACAGGCCCGCGGTGCGGCGCACTTACGTCCAGCTCAAAGGTGCGCAGTGCAGTGCGGTAGCCCCCGGACACCGGCGGTAGGAGGCGCAGCACCTCCTTCACCACGCAGCCGACGTAGCGCAGACGGCCCAGCACGGCTAGGCTAAGGTCCGGCTCACAGCCGCAGTCGGGTCGCGATCCTGAGGCCCTAGGAGCACAGCTGCACGCGGGCCCCAACCCCTGCGCTGACAGCTCCTGCTGGATTTTGGCGATGGCTGCTGGGTGCTGCAGAAGCAGCAGGATGAGGGATGTGCTGGCGCTGGCCGTGGTGAAAAAGGCTGCGAAGAGGAGCTCCACAGCCAACTCCTGCAAGACAGCCGGGAGGTTCTGAACCTACCGTGAAGGTAGTGCCTTGATGTCCTGCCCTGGCGGCTATGCTCACGGCTCCGAAATCTAAACCCAGGACTATCACTTGGGAAAATCCGGTTGAGCGATAGGCAGCATCTATACACACCCGCTTTGGAGTTCTCAGCGGTGATACAGAGATATCGTTCTGTGCTTTATCCTTGTTAGATTCTCACCTTCACCCCGTGGGGAGCCATTACTGCTCATATTTTATGAGATTGGAAACTAAGGTTCTGGAAGGCACTCCAACTCCCTAGAACTAGTAATTCCAGCAGTGAGTCTGAGGGTCTATCTCCTTCCCTCCATCACCAGCCTTTCTCCATTGCCAGCAGGTTCTTCACCTTCTTGCTTACCCTTCTGCCCTGCTTTGCTGATGGAGATTCCACAGGCCCCATCACCTGCCTTAAGCCTGCCCTTCCAGGACCTTCCTTCAGGGCAGCACCAGTGTTTATGCCTGCAAGCTGGTTTCAGTGACCGCAGGGTGAATGTACACCACCCATCCTAGAGTGGAGTGGATACTGACCTGGTTGGAGGCTAACAGCTGGTTCTACCTTGGACAAAAGGAAATTGAGATGGAGGCCCCAGAGCCAGACACCCTCTTTGTTCTGCCTGGCCAATGGGTCCCTTCTATGGAACCTTGGTACTCCCTAGTTCTGTCAAAGGTCAAACTACCCATTTCTGTCTTTGCTGCTTCCCTTCATAGCCCAGCACTGTCTTGGATACTCAGGTCCCCAGGACTCAAATTCTATTGCTCATTCTCTCCTGAATCCTTTGTTGCTTCTGAACTTCACACACAGCAAGAGGTTTCCTCCATTCTCAGAGGAGAAACTAAAACCGGGCTCCTACATTTTAGTGGTTTAGTGGAAGAAGAGTGGGGAAAACTGAAGCCAGAGAGTGCATGACAGTGACTCATGGGAGACTGAAGTCTTCACATTTCTAAATGTCTCTGGCCCTCATACTGTGTCTAGACTTTCAAAGCAGGGCCCTCCCGGCCCTCTACCACACACGCTCTACCTACATGGGAAGGAATCCCAATCCTATAGGAGGCTTTACAGCAAGGGCAAAGCGGGCGCGTGCCAGGTGCTAAGGTGCCAGGTGTCAGGATGGCTCATAAAAAGGAGTGTTGATTGGGTGAGGAAAGACAAAAAGATGAGGAGTTTGGTCATGTGCTTGAGAGTTCAGAGAGGAATGAGCAGGCTGCATAGGTAGGAGGATGGCAAAGGCGTGGAGTGAGAGATGGGATGTAGGAGGGGCCAAGAGGCGAGCTACCTAGATCCAGACCCTGTAGGGCCAGACTTAGGATTTGATACTCCCAGAAGAAGGGCTACAGTCCAAGGCTCACAGTTGGCAGGTGTGGTAGAGTCATGACTAGAGCTCTTCTTTTTCACCCTAAGCTATGTCTGTGCCTCAAAGTGGTGTTAGACAGGATATGACTGGGATGGACTGTGTGTGTGTGTGGTTTCTGAGGAAGGAGAGTCAGAGGAGGGAGGAGTGGCCACCCATCACCTACCTTCAGCTCTTGTACTGAGAGCTCTTGGCCCAGCTCCCTAGCGCTGTTAATAATTAAGTGCAGGGCATCACGTGGCTCTGCCGTCTGTTCCTCCCGAAGTTTCTCAGCAATGGCCTCATCCAGGTGCTGATACAACTGGTCCCTGGCCCGGATGCCCTGATGTACAGGAAGAGAGGGCAGTTGGGGTAGGAAGGCTGGAGAGGGGGCAGGCTTGACTACCCACATCCACCTAGAGCAGAGCGCCTCAACCAGAGTTTCTTAACCTGTGGGTCGAGACCCCTTTGAAGGCGTGAATGATCTTTTCCCAGGGGTCTCCCTAAGACCTTCGGAAACCACAGATGTTCTCATTTACAATTCAAAACAGTAGCAAAATTATAACTACAGAGTAGCAACAGAAATCATTTTATAGTTGGGAGTTACTACAACATTCAACATTACAACATGAGGATTAAAGGATCGAAGCATTAGGAAGGGTAGCCTAGATCCTGGTGTTACTATTAGCTGTACACCCAATACATGGTAGACATGACTCAGTAAGTGGTCATAGATTTGTCTACTGTCCACAAACATAGCTGCCATGATAATCATTACCAGGCCCCCTCTGCGAAGGCAGTTGCTGTCACCTAGAGGGCACAACATAAAGCCCTGAGCGGTCAAGCACTTACAGCTTCCAGTGCCCATTTCTGACACAGAACCCTCAAGGTCCAGCTAGCCATTACCTTTTCCTTGAACCAGACTCAAGGCAGTGAGCATCAGTGCTAAGCAAAGGGGCACCTGAAAAAACTCCATTGAGGACACTATCGTATGCTCTAAACGGTTAGCTTCTGTCAGGGATTGGGAAAAGAGGGCAGGGATGGCTCTCCAGAGTCCAGGAAGACAGCCCAGCCAAAACATCCCGCTAGGAGAAGCACTGAAACCGAACACTTGAGTTTGTAGCCAGAAGTATCTTTCTTGTTCAAATCTTGACTATGTTCTTGCTTGTTACGCGCCTGACTTCAAGGAGGCTTGCTTGTCAATAAAATGAGAATAACACTTTGCAGGCTGCAAGGACCAAACCAGAAAACGTACCCAAGGTGACCCTCGCACAACCAGATTCCTTCTCAGATGTATTATTTTATTCAAGCGACTGAACGCTCTAGGGCAAAGGGAGAAAGAAGGCAGGACCCAGCTTCCTTTAGCTCTGGGGCCCCGCCCATGACTCCGAAAAAGCCTCGTTTTTCTGATCCGGAAACCAGCGGGCCCAGGGCCGCGGGCTGGGAGCCGACACCCATCCCTTAGACTAGAGCCGGCGCCGGGCTTCATCTGCCGCCCTCCGGCTCCCGCGCACTTCGCAGCGCTAACCCTCCAAAGGGTATTGGAGAGGTAGCTGCAAGGCACCACTTTGAGAAAGGACAAACCGCCTGCTTGGATGCCTGCCACTAGGACCCAAACTCAAGAAGGCTACACTGGCGCGAGCGCATGAGTCATGAGCATCCCATAAAGGGTGTGTAGCCTGCCCCGGGTCACACAGAGAGATGTAGCCCTGGTCCCCACCAACCACCACTCCACCGCACGCTGGGGCACGCCCTGGGTCCAAGGGACCCTGTCTGGTTGGGGAGACCCTCTGGAGCCTTGGGCTAAGGTCTGGGGAGCATTACCTTGCGCAGGCCGCTGAACGGTAGGTCCAAGGGCAGTGAGAAGAGATTCTCCACCAGCTGCTCAAAGGTCTGGGCCAGCTCGGTGCATCGCGCTTCGTCCAGCGGCAGACCTAGCAGGATGCGCGCGGCCATGCGGAAGGTGAGCGCTTTGGCCGCCTGGTAAACAGCCACCGGTCGTTGGGCGGCGCACCAGGAGCGCACCTCTCGCCGCAGCGCCCCCTGCAGCCGTGGCACGAATTGCTCCAGAGCGGGGCGGCTGAACACGCGCGCCAGGACCTGTAGGGAGCACGCGGATCAGCGCAGGGAAGGCTGGCCTCTTGAGCTGTGCGACTCCGCAGCCTGAAGGCGAAGTCCAGTCCCTTCTTCCTCTTCTGAGCCGCACAGGCCTAAACTTGTTGGCTTGGTTTCTACCACTTTGATGTACAGAGTTCCTCCCATCCGCTAGGCTTCAAATGCTGCTAGCTGCTCCACAAAGTCTTCCCTGAACCCTCTTAAAATCTGAATCCCCAAAGTTGCTGGCAAGTCACAGAAGATCTGGAATAAAGGACTTGTAGCACTTGTAGCCTTGCCTTGGCTTTACAATTTAAAACCCGGAAATATAAGGAGACTTACTCCGGGCCACCTGTTCGTTTAGCCCAGAACCCTGGTCAAGTTCTCAGTATATGTGGAACACCAGGCCCTGGCCTGGCTCACTGCAGAAACCCGGGGTCCATGGATCTTTTAAGTTCCTTTGGTTTTCTCCTCACCTTACGCCGTCGCCGATGGGGCTCGCCAACCGCGCCGAGGAGTGTGTGTGAACCTAGCAGAATATGCGCGCTCTGCGGCCACTGGCTACGCACCAAGCGGTGCTCGCCCAGCAGGACGGTGCGCACGTTCTCAGCACCGCTCACCCGGATCACTGGCCTGCCCAGAAGGTGCGTCTTAAACACTGTCCCGTAGCGCTCCCGGCGGGAACTGTGGAAACGAGAACCCTGCAAACAAGGCGGAGCTTGAAGAGTCTCGGGTCAGCAGGGTTGGAGCTCTGTCCCAGACATCCCAACTGCCTCTTCCTAACAACTCCCTTGTCCCAGGCTGTCACATTAGTTACAAAACAAGATCTCCAACGGGCCTCTCAGCTACTGGATGGGATCGTAGAAGCCCACCGGTGAGGTGAGATACAGGCTTAGATTGGGATGTGAGTGCCCAAGGGTGTAGGGCTGAGATGTGACTTGGCTTTTTAGTCCATGCTTGCAATGACATGGGTACCACATTCCTCAAATCCCTCCCTAAGCCCCTGGTTTACAGCTCCTACGTTGTATCTGTATCGGAAGAGTTTAAAATAAGCGTAAAACTCGGTGACATGGGGTCTCTTAGAAGGAACAGAACAGCTAGGCAATGGTTTGCAAAATCATCCGAATCCTCTAGGATTCTTATGAGATCTTATGAGATGCGCTGAGTACCAAGAGCTCCCGGTGGGAGATGCAGACAAGGGGGGCATTGTTGAATGATAAAACCACTCACCTGAACCAACCAGTGCAGAGTTTCACCGAAGAATGGCCAGCCCATGGAGCCCTTGGGTAGGGGCAAGGTGGAGGCCCAATCCCGGCTCAGAGTCCAGCGGAGGGTCCAGAGTTGTTGGGCCAGACCAAGCAGCAGACCCGCACACAGGAGAGAAGTGCCGACAGCACCCAGCATGGACAAACAGCTCAACCCCCAGGAAAACATAGCGAGACTGCAGAGATGAGGGAGTGGGCTAGGCCACTGGGAAGGCAGGAGGTTCAAAAACTGTGTAGAGCTCACCTGCCCAGTCCGGAAAAGGCCTAGGGTTAGGGGCCAAGCTAGAGATTAATAAATTCAAAGCTTCTGCTCTTAAAACAAGACTGTCAGTGGAAGGCGGCATTAACCCTGAGCGGCTCCACGCTCCCAGAGAGAGGCTGAGAGAAACAACTCACCAGGCGCTGCCAACCACTGTTGCTGCAGGGCTGCAGACCCCTGCCCACTACCTTCCCTCCATTAACCCTTCTCCGCCCACCCTTGACACGTTTATATAGATATTGCCTCCCTCCCTACGGACTGGGTCATACAACATGACGTGTCTACCATATTTAAAGCGTCCCACTCAGAGTAATGATTGGAAGCAGTGGGCAGTGGCGGGCTCACCTCGCCATCCAAATAGGAAGTGGCATCTGGGCGGCGGGGGGGGGGGGAAGCGAGCCCCACGAGCATCCTCGGGCGGGGCCTGCGGTTTTTCACTTAATTTCCATTCTCCCAGTGCGAGCACCTAGCACCGCCAACATGAGAACCCCACATGAAGTAGACACCCCGTGTGCCTGGCTATGCTCTTGGCCCGCCTGTCTCTGAGTCATTAGTTCTTTCTCTGATTCCCCCATCCTTGAGTCCCTCAACCCCCAAACTTGTACTGTTCACCACACTAAGGTCAAAAGGCTGGGATGGCGCCTCTTGATTCAGTTTCTCTCAGAGAAAGTGGCTTGTGACACTAGCACTCCAGAGGGATAGTTGGGGCCCAGTTCTCTTTGCTGGCTCCTAGTTCTCCAACCTCTCTCCCACTTTAAGGGCGCCTTCAGTAATGGTAATTTCACAGCTCCTAAGCTTCACGGGCGCACGGAGGCGAGGGGGGTCACCCACAGTACTCCAGAAGCCTGGGTGCAGCTCTGGACTTAGGACCAAATCAAATTCTAGCTTCTTTTTCACTGCCCATCTCAGGAGTCCGCTGGATCCCGCCCTCTTCCCCCGGCCTTCCAACTTGCTTCTTGGGCTTTCTGCCTACCGCTAGCTAACAACCTAGAGGTGTGGGGGGAGGTGCAGGGAAGCGCCTGTGGGGTGCCTGTTATTTTAGAAAGAGTACAGAGGAGCCCAAGGGTGTCTGCTCCAGGCAATATGGAGGTTCCTCTTTCCAAATCCCCAGATGCCTGAGCTAAAGCCAGGAGTGTTCCCAAGTACCCAGGGAGTGAGAACAGTCGCATTCCAAAGTTTTCGGAGCTGCCTGAGCAAAGCTCCTAATATCCAGAATGCATTGCATCTTAAGAATTGTATTTTTTTCGTGTAATAATTTTAAACTGTGAAATACTTTGAGTATTTTGTCAAGGGAACAAATACGGTTTGTTTTGTTTAGATAATTAGGGACTGGTAGGCTGGAAGGGGTTGAAATGAGAAGCTCGGAATAGCTGAAAGAGCATCTTCAACAACTCGCAACCTTTTTAATATTTTATCACAGAATCCAGACATGTAAGCATAGCTCTTCACACTTATTTTACAGAGTCAGGTAATCTTACAGGCATAAATCCAGAAAATGCAAAGGGTGTACTTCAGCATCATTACAATGGAGAGAAAACAAAGGTCAGGCTTACATCGACATTTGTGTCACTGTGATTTACCCAAAGGGAAATGTACATTGGCTGTGGGTTTTCAGAATTCAGCTGATCCAGTTTGTTTCCACAGCATTGAGATCTATCTAATAGTGTTAACCTGAACCCTGTGGTAATTTCATTATGTAGAAAGAACATGTCTAAACAGGGACAAGCTACACCTGACATAAACGGCCCCTTTCACTACCTTCTCTTTTAACTTAAACCAAACTATAACTTAAAAAAAAAAAAAATGGGGTCAGCTACAAAAAGTACAGACAGAAATATTAACTTTAATGAACAAAACAACACTTCATCTTTAGGAAATCCAAACCCTCTTCTTCATTTTCGGAATGATTAAGCTATCTAAGTAGAACAAATAATTTACTGTCCTGGTGAGCTGAGCCTGACTTCTGGAACTTTCACGATTTCTGTGCTTACTCCACAGACTCTGCAGAACTAAAACTTCCGGGTCATTTAAGTCACAGTGACTGAAGAGAAAATAAAAGCTAAGACTCCAACAACAACAGTGACTGTTTCCTTATCAGCAGTGGCTGTATCCCAAACTGTAATCGACACACACAGAAACTCCTTCAAGCTTAAATAGGAGAAAAAATGCAAGCGGAGACATGTTTTTCTAATATTTGCAATCAGTTTCATACACAATTTATTGGATTTATATGTTACACTTTTGACTTTTCTTCTAAAATTGAAAAAAATTAATGTTACAGTTTTTATATATAAAATAGTATTCAGTTATTTAAAAATCCATACAAATGATGTTTGCCGCCATTACTTGTTTAAGCCCTCATCAGTGTCTTTCCTCTACTACAGTTTTTGGCTTCTGTAAACAAATTATTGTCTCATGACTAGTGCTGGCCACAGAAAGCACTCAGGCATGGATCTGGTCTATGTGTGCTGGGACATACCAGTCACCAAGCCTCTGAGCTGTTTCACCACTGTCTCTATCAGCTTCTGTCTGTCTCGGTCGTTCTTCCGGAACTGGGCAAATATGTTATTCTTCTTGTTGGTGTCCTTCATCCTACAAACAAACAAATGTGAATACTTAGGAAGAGAAAACTGCTGCCTCTAGGACTTTTTCCTTCCTTCCGTCCTTCCTTCCTTCCTTCTTTCCTTCTTTCCTTCCTTCCTTCTTTCCTTCCTTCCTTCCTTCTTTCCTTCTTTCCTTCCTTCCTTCTTTCCTTCCTTCCTTCCTTTATGCTCTGAATTATCCACCACTAACTCTGTGCTTGAAATCAGTACTACCAAATTTAGCGATACAGAAACTCAGAGACAGAAAGTGGTGATCTCCCACTAGCACACAGATCTAAGACTTGCTGCTTTCCTAACTTCAAGCCATGAGCTTTGCCAGAATGCCCTCCATGAGCTTAGCACACATCCACAGCAGGACTGCACGGCAGTGAAGGCGCTAGGAGAAGATTTTAAAATGTTATGGTTTATCTCATGACATTATAAAATAATATATAAATTTATATAAGCTTATAAATTTATATAAATTGTGAATGGCTTCTTATATCTTTTCAAATCAAATAACCACAGATATTTTGAAATCTGGGAAAACAACATATAATTTTAACACAAAACTGTACACCTTAATAGTTCCACTTTAAACAAAATATGACTGAGTAAAGAGAAAGTTTGCTACGTAATGAGAGAAAAGGAGGGAGCAACTGTTTAGCTGCTCCGGAGTCTCATTTTTTCAGGATATAGTTTTTCAAATCACCTATTTCTCTATCTGCAAAGAATTTAAGATTCATATACCACTGAAGCAAGCATTCCAATTCTTGGCCCTATTTTATTTTTAAGTAGCTTCAATTCCTGTATCTCCAAGCAAACCCTTTTCTCTCCAGCAGAGGGGACGAACCCAGGACCGAGCGCAGAGGACTCTACAGCTCTGCCACACATTCCAAGCTTCCATGAACACATTTATAAGCAAACTGAGCCTGAGAGTTTTCAGGATACATTAGGAAATACAGTCCCCTCACATAGATATCAAAAGAATTCTGAAAGGCAAGAAAGGAACGAATCTTCTGTGCATCAAGAGACCAAACTTTCCTTCCCTCTCACCTTCCTCCCTGTTTGCAGTACAGCATCAGTTCCCTCAAAGTCATCATCCTCCTGCCTCAGGGCTGGGATGATTGGCACATGCCATCACATTTGGCTTAACTGAGCTTCATAAATAACTTATATAAAATGCTATCCAAAATAAAAACAACAACAACAAAAAACTGTTTTGAGAACATACTCACTTCTCCAAAAGAGTAAGGGCCGAGTGTGGGTTCACACGGAGGTACTTGGAGGCGGGCTGCCCATAATCAGCTAGGTAAGTAGACCAATCCCAAACCATAAACAAGTCTAGGAGCTGAGGAAGAGGATGAAAATATCATGTTGGATTTGGGACATTCACTCACATATATCAAGAATATGCTTCTTGGTTCATTTCCACATGGTTTTCCTTTTTACAATAAAATAATGAAATTCATTTTAAGAATATAATGAGTGTCCTTCACAACCAAAATAATATTCGTTATTTATTTTTTTTTTTTTTAATTTTGGAATTGCTAACATTGTCAGTGGTTGCTGTTCTAACAATTGATGACATTTTCACGAAATTGTAATGAAGCCGTCTGGAAATCACATCGGCGCCTGTTTTGTCTTTGGACACTACTGGGTGTCCAGGCTACAGGTAAGGCTCGTGCCACCTGTGTATGGAACTGGCGTTCTCAGAGCTGTGTTTACCTTTCAAAGAAGCTGTCTGCAGCCAGACTTTCCTGAAGTAATTTAAAGCAAAAGCTCAGTTAATCTCAATTAAGTGCATTAAACAACCTCTGCTGGATTCTCCTGGGTGACAGACCTCAGAATCAGGATGAGACTGGGGCTTCAGGATTCCACCTGTTAACTCTAGCCAATCATTTTGTATAAACAAACAACAACAACAAAAGACATCTGTTTTCTGTACTGTCTCAAAACTGACTATCTGCTTTATCAACTCCACTTAGAATCATCGTCAAATATTGTTATAATCTTTTAAAAGCCATTCGAGGCCAGCCGAAAGCATCAAAGTACTTACCCCCCTTTAAGCCCTAACCCTTTAAGCCATTTAAAGCCAACTTCCTATCCCTCGAGCCTGGGCTCCTGCAGACAGCCTGATGCTTACTTACTATCTCCTGAGTTTTTATATTCCTTTAAAAAAAAATACTTGATAAATAAGGATTCTATTGGTTTTGCTCACATGAAGGAAGCGTTAATATTTACTCACAGGATGTGTGTGTGGAGCCAGTCACTCTAAGAGGACTAAAAACTTTTAAGGTGATTAAAGCTACCCAAAGAAAGATTAGGAAGGCAAGGAACTTGTTTGACTCTTATTTTTCTCCATCAATTTGCAACTGCTATACAGAAAGACTCTTGTAAAGGGTGGAAAATGTGCTTTTTAAAATTTCCTAGATTTCTTTTTATTATTTTATGTGTCAGAGTGTTTGGCCTGTATGGATTCCTATGCACCACACATGTGCCTGGTGCCCAGAGGTGACAGCGTTGGCGTGGGTGCTGGGAATTGTTTTTTTTTTTTGTTTGTGTTTGTTCTTCGCTTTTTCTAGATAGGGTTTCTCTGTGTAGCCCTGGCTGTCCTGTAACTCACTCTGTAGACCAGGCTGGCCTCGAACTCAGAAATCTGCCTGCTTCTGCCTCCCAAGTGCTGAGATTAAAGGCGTGCACCACCACTGCCCAGCTTAATTTTTTGTTTGTTTGTTTGTTTGTTTGTTTTTGGGGGGGGTTCTAGGAATTGAATCCAGGTCTTTTGTAACACAACATATTCTCCTGACTAATCAGCCCACTGTCCACGCCCACAATAGTGAGAAGATTAATGACTGATGGTCACTCAGTTTATTTTCAGATAAGATATTCTAGGCCATAACAGAAGTTGAAACACTGTTATAGAAACGCTAATGAAACAATATAAAAAGGATATTGTCTAGAAATGGAAGGAGAATATGTTCATATTTTTATTGTTGTTTGGTAAGATACATTTTCCTGTATTTCCCCAAGGCATACTAACTTCATATACTCAGATGGTGATGGTGTGATTGACAGACTATTATTCTGCAATGGGTTTAAGAACCAAAGTGGCCATTCTACTTGAATGAGTAACCAGACTTACAGGAGTGGAGTTATAGGAAAAATAATAAAGGTGGACAAAAAGTTATGCAGAGATACGAACCCCCAACATTTTATTAGGCTACAGACAAAATTAAAGCAGTCTAAATGTAAATATCAAGAAACTTGTGCCTAGTGAGCATGAGGTCTAGGGTCAATGCCCAGCACTACCACAAGGAAAAAATAAAAAATGTGTGTGTGGGGTGTATGTATCATGTGTAATCTGTAGATATTTATAGAAACCACCTACATATTAAGGTATAAACATATATTATATATATAATATATAAACAATGCAGTAGCACTTTACAGTGACTATTGAATGCTTAACAAAATGATTTACATAGAATTTAAATGGCTTAGGAAGATGGTTACGATGCTACTTAATTACAGAAAACACTATACATGAAAGTGTTTTACCTATGTTAAGAATGGTTACTTTTATTATGGGGTTACAAGTAACTTATTTTCTTTATTGTTATAATACTCTACAGTGGACATTCACTAATGCTAGAGTTAAAAATAACATTTACAGCTGCCTGGTAGTACACGCCTTTAATCCCAGCACTTGGGAGGCAGAGGCAGACAGATCTCTGAGTTCGAGTCCAGCCTGGTCTACTGAGTGAGTTCCAGGACAACCAGGGCTACACAGAGAAACCCTGTCTCAAACACACACACACACAAGACCATTTATATATTTGTTAAAATACACTCCATTAACAAACAGTCTCTACACAGTTGCCAGAACAGTCTCACTCCTCTTTCTGATGTATGTGATTTCAGGCGTAAATGTGGTCCTGCACACAGTCTGCAGAAAGTAACCACTGTCTACCGGCTGAAACATCCCTTTCTTCAAAGGGGCACTAGCAAGTGACCTTTGGGAGATGGGAGAGGGAAGAATCTGTAAATGAGGCATTTTCTCTCTAAGGCTGAACTAACCAACTCCAACGTGAAGACATATGATCCTTCTCCAACACATAAAGTCTTTCCTAAACAGAAATACTTTGCTGATAATTTGTATACATGACCAGACATCATATGCAGATAATCACTGCAAATCACTAGAGATTACAGGAAACATAGTTTAATGTTCCTGCCAGAGTCTAATCTATATATTTCACATTAACATTAAATACTTTATAAAATATGTATCATGTGTAATCTGTAGATATTTATAGAAACCACCTACATATTAAGGTTTAAGGAACTCAACACCAACAACAGATATCTAGATAAAATTTACTTAGTCATTTGACAAGTGCATGGCCCACGTTCAATGTGCTACATTCCATAGCAAGCACCAGAAGACAGAATAAAAACTAGACACTGGCCGGGCGGCGGTGGCGCACGCCTTTAATCCCAGCACTTGGGAGGCAGAGGCAGGTGGATTTCTGAGTTTGAGGCCAGCCTGGTCTACAGAGTGAGTTCCAGGACAGCCAGGGCTACACAGAGAGACCCTGTCTCGAAAAACCAAAAAAAAAAAAAAAAAAAAAACTAGACACTGTCCCTCTCCTCAAGGAGTATACATTGCTAAGTGGTGATAAATTAACAAAGAAACAAGTTGTATTTTGATGCTAACATAGAGAAATTATTTTTTAAAAACATTATCCACACAAATCCTAGTAACTGAGCTCTGTTAACACAGGGGAAGCTCTTGTCAGCTTAGCATGTAAAACCAACGGAAACCACAACTGCCTGGTGCCCTCCTGCCCGCTACTCTATGTCCCTGAATACGAGGCTGTGCGCTGCAGTACAACTGCACTGTGCATGTCTTAAGTTAATGGCCGTGAGTAGGAAGCATGGGGCAGGAAGCATGCTGATCACATACTCAAATTTCTCCTTTCCAAGGACTTAAGGATTTTTCAATCCCATAATGCTGCTGGGCTAGGTGGATACAAACAAATCTTGACAACGCTAGCAACTAACTTCCCTCCATCGCCTCTCGAAGTCTATCACTGGGCCATTGGCAGAGGGTGGATACCCCCAGGATCTCATCAGAGCACTGGCTATAATGACTGGAACAGTCTGCCATGAGAAAGCAGCTCTAGCATTCGGAACAGCTGGCTTAGCAATGACCCATCCCTAACAATGACCTCATCTCTAACAACCACCAAGCCCTTTCTTATCTTTTTTGTTTCTGTTCTTTTGAGACAACCTCTCACTCTGTAGCTGTGGCTGGCGCAGAGCTTGCATGTATGTCTGGCCGGGCTCAGCAGATCAACCTCTGCTTCCTGAGTGTTGGTACTTAAGGCCTCTCCCCAGCATGCTTGGACCTTTAAAAATACATCTCCATGGAAATGAAAGGGTAACACAAGACCAGGGCTTTATTCCAGGTCCCACAGGGTCCTATTCAGGCCTTCACCACACACCCTGCCATTCATTGCCTTGGGGACTCCCTCTCCAAACTGTCCAGGTTTCACAGGATGCTGCATTTTTAATATTAAAGCCGCTATTACAGAAAACATCACTTCATTTCAAGCTTTGCTTCCTTCAGGTAGCAGTGAACAAACAACACATTTACAGTAATCACATAAAATCCTTTAGTCCTGTGGAGAGAAAAACAGTAAGACATAGTCTCAACAGGTAAATTTATTAGTTGCCATGGATACATAGAGTTCAAAGATGTAGCTCGAACATGAACAAAAACAAAACATCACCACATTATCCAAAAGCAACTCTGCAAATGCTTATTAAAGGATAAAGTAAGGCACATGACAATGAGGATCAGTACCAAGTTCTGTAAGTGGGTTTGTTCCAACAGCCAAGTAAAATGCTTCTCCAAGTCCTTTGGGAAGTAATCAAGGTATGGATCCCATAAAACCAAGTAGCAAAATAACATGTTTCAGTTCCATCTCAACCCAGTCTGAAAGATCACTTAAAATTAGCATCCCTTTCTCAGTAAGGATTCAAAGTTACCCTTGAGAACAACTGTAACACATCAAGTGGATTCCTGCCAATATCTGTAAGTACGTTCTACATTTTACTTCCTTAGTGCTTCCTGTATGTCCAGCGAACAAAAAGATCAGCTTAAGGAATCAAATGGTTGCACGGGTGGTCCCATTTATATGCTCAAAATAGTCGAATCACTTCAGAATCACTTCAGAATTCCTCCATGCTGATCCATCTAGCTGGCTGACAGTGTCCCATCCTATAGACTCACTCGTTCAGAATCTGTAGATTCTTGGGTATCAAACCTGTGGATCACTCTGCAAATAGCACAGTAAGTGCAGGCAGACTTGAAGCCATTCTATGGAGCTTTTCAGACTGCCTTTTTTTTTTTGCCTTTGCAAAACCAAATCTATGGTGCTGGGTCATTTTTTCCTTGAATCTGGTTTAGTTTTCTTTGTTTTGGATCTTGGGTCTTTTGGATTTTGCTTTTGAAGCACCTCAGGGGCAGTGACCCAAGACAAAAGATAAATAAGAGTTAAGAGAGAAGCAACTGGGGACACCGGGTTTGCTTTTGTAAATGTGAACAGTGACCTGGGGGCTCAGGCAGCATTAGTCCCCCAAGTTCCCTTTTCCAAACACTAAATCCACCTGGGACCTCAGGGTTGCTCTGCAAAATCCAAAAGTAAACCAGATGATAAGTTTTCCTTCGCCTTCAAGACACAAAGCTGACTCAAGGTTCCTATAGTGCTTCGGAGACTTTAACAAGTCCTAAGCCCAGGACAACGCTGAAGACAGACACTTGCCCTCCAAACAAATCCTCAGTAACTGGCTACTGGGAATTGAAGAAGAGAGCTCTTACTGAGTAAGCCACACTGGAAGAATACTTGTCTTTTCCAGATAATGGCATCAAACGAGCACCATCTGCTTTCTAAAGCACCAAACTTCCTTTTTCTGTGAAAATATCACAATAAGAAAACTCTAGATGAAGCTTAGAAGAGAATTTTAGATAGAGCCACAATGAACTTAGTCAAAATCCATACAAAAGGCTAGTGTGTATACTTCAATCAGTCGAGTGCTGGTCTAGCATGCACGAGGCCTTAGATTCAACCCCCAGCACCTCCGAAAACCTGGCATGGTGGTAGAATCTGTAACCCCAACACATGAACAGGAGAGGCAGGAGTCCAAGCCTAGAACCTACACTACAAAAGACTGTTTTAAAACACAAAAGTTTTCCTTTAGCCTCCTCTTTTTCTTGTCTCTCAGTGTTAACAGCCTTTAATTGTCTTTACCCAAGCCTTCTCTATTCAAATGTCCGTTTTCCAAGCCTGCTTTCAGCCAGGCCTTCTGCTCTCCCTCTGTGGGGACTGTGGGAGCTCAGGGTGCTGAGTGCTGCACATGCTCACAAGCATCAGCCTTTAAGTCATTCACTGTGGAAGCAAAACATCTTGGAAGTGTGTTTTTTTCTTTCTTCTTTTTTTTATTATTTAAATTTTCCTTTCTTCCTTTTTTTCTTTATTTATTTGAGGCAGGGTGTCACTATGTAGCCCTGGCTGGCCTGGAATTCTCTACGTAGACCAGGCTGGCCTCAAACTCAGAGACCTGCTTGCCTCCGACTCCTGAGTGTTGGGGTTAACAGCTCATAGCCCCCACACCAGGCCTTCCTTGAAGTAGTCACAGTGCTAAGCTATGCTGTGTGATAGTGCTAGGCAGACATTAGGTGGGTTTGGAATTTCAGAGAAAGAGGCAAATAACGGCGGTGAGCACAATCAGATTTATAAACTTCACATTTGCCAAATTCCTGTGGCTACCTTGGCTACAGTAGCATACAGAAACATGTAGTAAATTTGTATGTTAATTTATTAAAATCAGTTTGTTTGTTTGTTTGTTTGTTTTTTCAAAATAATACACAGCAAATAATCAGGTGGAGCGTACCATGGAACAGAGTTCACTGCTATCCCTCTCTGCTCTCCGCTCTCAGGTCAGCACCGCTGTGGGTTGTCCTGGTGCTGTTTGTATCCTGATGTGAACTCTGCCTCCTCAGAAGGAGCGATCACATACTCAGGTGATTTCATGTGAACCTTCTCCCCATTTTAACGGGTCAAAGGCTAGAGCCTATGATTGGGCAGTGGAAGGGAAGGGTGTGGTTGAAGGTTTTAGAGAGTGGGGGAAGATGGGAGAAAAGGGGAAGACAGAAGAAGAGGAGAGGGAAGGAAGACGGAGCAGAACCACATGGCCTGGAAAAGCCACAAGTAACAAGGGATCTCATAGCTGGGGAATAGAGTAGTGTAGTGGTGAATCTGCCCAATATAGGCGTGCAGCTTATAAATATTGAAACTGAGTTGTGTGGTTTTGCACAGGCTTATTGGGGTTGGAGATTTACCACAACACAACTAACTCCTGGTCAGCTTGGTGGCTGCACATTTGTATGGCAGCCTTGCCTTTTCTAATTCTGGATGTACACTGTTGTTACATAGAATCTGCCTTACTTACATGACCTTCCTACTTATAACAGCTATTTTACAATTTTTCTCTTTTCGCTTTTATAACTTTCATACAATTAAAGTTACATCATTAAAAAGGGTTTTAAAAAATAGTTTTGAAGCTAGGCTTCAATACATTAAGGTGGCGCACGTCTTTAGTCCCAGTACTTGGGAGGCAGAGGCAGAAGGATCTCTGACTTTGAGGCCAGCCTGGTCTCAGAGTATAAATTCCAGGGCAGTCAGTGCTACACAGAGAGACCCTGTCTCGAAAAAACAAAAAAATAAAATAGTTTTGAGGTGTACTGCACAATGTACTCACTTAAAATCCACGGTTTTCAGTACATTCACAAAGTCTGACACCATTTCAATCCATTTTAGAGTTTGCTGCCCAGCCCCTGTAGTTACCAGCAGTCACTGCCCAAATGACAATCCTGCACCATGGTCTTCTGTAATTGGCTTTTTCACTTAGTATATTCTCAAGGGTCACCACTGTAACCTCTATTAGTACTTCCTGCCTGTTGTTGATGAATTATATTACACACACACACACATGCGCGCGCGCGCACACACACACACACACACACACACACACACACACAGAGGGAGGTGAGGAAGGAGAAAGAGATATTAATCAAAATAGTCAAGATACCTCTGAAGTTTTACTATCATTCTGTAACCTGGGCTACACAAGGCAATGGTTTAACATGCACCATAGATGTATAGAGCATTATGAAACCAAAGCTCTTCTGAAATTTCCTTCTGTAAACCCACAGTGGCACCACCTAACACACTAAATAAACATTCCATCATACATTTAATTTTCTGCCTGGATTTATTACATCATCTGATGCACTTACATAAGTCAGGCGAAACTCAAAGGCTCCCAGTAGTAAGGGGTTAAACCTCGAACCTCGAGAGACACTTACTAGACTTGCGGTTCTTTCTGATAAGTCATTTTGCTTCACTACAGCACTGAAGAAATATGATAGACTCCTGTGAACTGAGTTTGGGAGAAATCAAGCGGTAAAAGATGAAAATCTCGATTCGCTGAGGGTGGAAACTGTCTACCTCTCTGTGCTCAAGGAGAGCTAAGCTGAAGCCCTCCCTAGGCGCTAAGCGCATCTTCCTAGTGTGACTGCCGAGAAGTGGGGAGGGGGTAGAGCTAACCATTTTTCCATCTAAGAGAATCTAAGTGGGTGTCCCATTAAACCTCATTTCCCACATGAGATAATGGCTGTGATTTAAGATAAAGTACAAGAAAATGTGGGGAATCTAATACCTGGGTTAATTTAATCTCCAGTAAAATTAGTCGTATATGTTTAACTCTAAAATTTTAGTAAGTCTAATAAGATTTATAATTTGTCATATGAGTGCTGGTTCTGGCTTAAGGGACTAATCTAAATTGAAAGTAAAACTAAATACTTTAGACACTGAAGTGTCTAAATGGCATCTTGTCATTTCCTTATTTTAAATGGAACTTAGAGCCAAGGCATGGTGGCACATGTCTATAATCCCAGCCCAGGAGAGGTGGATTCAGAAGAATGAGGAGGCCAAGGCCACCCTCAGCTGTACAGCAACTCTGAGACAAGCCTGGGTTATGAGACCCTGTCTTAAAACACAAAACAAAACAAACAAACAAAATGGAACTCAAGGCATTTTCAGTAGATGAAACTAAGTAAAGCAAACCCCAACCTCTTTAGAAAGAAGAGGGTGCATCTCTACTGTGGGAGACTCCAGCTCTAACCCTTGTAGGAGCTCTTCGGAGGAAAAGACAAATCTCAGACTACCATCTCTCTGCTTTAGAGAGTTGTATGTGCCAGCCTTTACCATTTGCCTTGGAGTCCAATGCA
Source organism: Mastomys natalensis (assembly GCA_021653895.1). Taxonomy (NCBI): domain Eukaryota; kingdom Metazoa; phylum Chordata; class Mammalia; order Rodentia; family Muridae; genus Mastomys; species Mastomys natalensis. The sequence continues at coordinate 165,146 of JAJTUV010001235.1, read as the reverse complement.
AAGTGAACTGGACTAGCCAAGGCAGCATAATGGGCATTAACAAAGTGGGCACTTTTTGTTGTTTGTTCTTTAAAAGATTTATTTATTTATTTAATTATTAATTATATGTGAGTACACTGTCGATCTCTTCAGACACACCAGAAGAGGGCACCAGATCACATTACAGATGGTTTTGAGCCACCATGTGATTGCTGGGAATTGAACTCAGGACCCTGGCAGAGCAGTCGGTGCTCTTAACCGCTGAGCCATCTCTCTAGCCCCAAAGTGGGCACATTATGATGCCCATATAACAGAGAGAGTACTATGACTGGCGTTGAAGCACAGTGGTAGGGCAATGCATACATACAAATATATACGCTACTATTCTATATTCCACAGGATCTGTATTCTCGGCCATGTCTTTCTTTCTGTAATAGATTTTATCTTTACTCAAGCAATTTAAAATATGTATTTATTTTTCTTGAATCTAAAAGGCACTTTAATTAACCATTTACCTCCAGATCTGATTGTATATGTAATTATCTTTTGTCAGGTATAATAATTTGCTAGAAAAACATGTCAGAACACTTGCTGCTTAATCTGTTTTAAAGAGAAATGTCTTTCCATACCCTGGAGCATAATTAAATAGAAGAGTAAAAAGGCAGACAGCAAATCAAGAAGCCTGATTCACTAAGGCAGGGGTTCACAGCATGAAAGCAAGGCTTATGTTGGGCCTCAGTGCTTAGTAACAGATTCCAGAGAGGTTAAATGACAACTGCAACATTGTGACAAATGTACTTGAAGACCCGCTGTTAGGAAGAACTATCGGCATCACACTCTTACTAAGGCAGTAGCTATAAAATAACGAACAGTAGCAAAGGAGCGATTTATTTTCTCGGGAGGATAAAGGATCAATGGATTGTGATCCAAGTCCTACCACACTCTACTATGAGGACTGGAGTGGAGTGCATCTGACCTCTGGATAACCTAAACAGGAAATCGGGACATTCTAAGCCTAATAGGCTGTGTCATCCTGTTAGGATAATTGTTTCCATTGATACCTTGCATAAACAGCTCACACTAGGTCATCAGAAAAACTCCAGCCCTAGTCTCTTTGTAAGAATAGAAACAATGCCTGGCCCAGTGCCTTCAATACAGGTGAGGAGGTAAAGCCTGGTGCATGATAATTAAGAGGCAACAACCAAAGAACAGGAGGGGGGATGTAGGAAGGTGGAATTTATCTTCTAAGTATTTTACAGATTGGCTGAAATTTTTCATAAAATATTAAAAGTAAAACTTCTTGGCAAGAATCTGGGAGTATTAAGAGATAATGATTTAAGGAAAGACTTGATGAACATGACAACTTAAAATAAGCCAGCATTTTTTAAAGAATATTTTTGAAGTATCTTATATTTAATTGTGGTGCATCAGAATGTTAGAAATTAGAGAAAACCGAGCCCTCCATTTTCTTACCTAGTAAAACTCTACTTACTTATCTTGAGGCAAAATAGAAAGAGGGAACTTAGGGGACATGAGAAGCAGAAAGGAGCCCCTTAGCCAGCAGAGAAACAAGATCCCAGCACAGCAAGCCTTCTCTCTCCCCAGTTATAAACCTACAGTATTCTAGGACTCCCTCTAAACCCCTTTAAAGGGGAGATGTGTGACCCTGTAGTCCTTGTGCAAGCCCAGTGGCTTCCTATCAGATTATAAATCTGACACTCCCCATGGTCACCTTAGAATCTTGCTTACTGAAAGGGTTTCTTAGCAACTTTTTGAGATCTAACTTGAGATTTAAATGGTATATATGGGTAATATTAGGATAGTTGATTGCTACTCTTTTTTGAGGAGCCAAACCCACACCTGAGTGTATCTCACATCCTTCTACTGTCCTCTGGGAAACCTATACTGTAATACTTGGACATGTCCTTCTTCTCAGTGCCTCTGTCTCTCCTAACCTTCGCATTTATATTAATATAAAAATGCCTTTGATATAATCTTTAACTCTGCTCCATCGGACTGGATAATCCTGAAATTCTTCTCTACATCGAATCCCAATTTGGTCTGAGGAACTTCTCAGGCTGTTGAGGGTGACACTATGTAGCTGTGTCTCTGTCCCCTTACCAGTAACAATCCGATGTTTCACTTGAATAAGATAATGCTTAAGAACTAAGGTTGTGCCAGGTCGTGGTGGTGGTGCACACTTTTAATCCCAGCACTAGGAGGCAGAGGCAGGCAAGGAGGTGGGGGGTAGGGGTGAGATGGGGAACTCCAGCTTAGCTCACCAGCCTTCTGTGAGAGACTTAGACAGTGTGGCTCTGTAGACTAAGGCTTCCTCCATGCTCCCCATGGAAGTTCTTGTTGAAAGAGACGGTCCATGTTTATCCACATGGCTTATTGACTGCTCTTCGTGGAAAATGGATGCATACCACCTCCTCAGGGTGTACCAGAGATTAAATACCTTTCCAGAAAAGAATGTCCGGGAAGGGAAGCTCATCGGCTAACTCTCAGGGCCTCTAAAATACCTCATTAGCATGGAGAACTTTGTTTGATCTACTTGACCATAGGTCACCTTCCTATGTAGGGAGTGTGGTCATGTGACAGGGGCTTTGTTGGAAGCAGGTGAGGCTCCTACCATCCCTTCTGTGTTCCTGGGTTTCCAACCCACTCAACCTTACCAAGTTTTCTGGCATACTCCACTGCTCTACAACTCCTCCTTTTCTTTTTATAAAGAAGAGGTGTCATTGGAGTGACAGTCTCTTATGTTATTTGTAGTGAGACTTTCGGGTGGGATAGGATGTACTCATCAAAATAAAACACAACATAAGACAGGAGAAGCACAGAGAAACCCTGTCTTGAAAAATATCATTAATTAATTAATTAATTAATTAAATGACATTTATTCTTAAATATCTGGAAACATTCTATAATAAACATCAATATTATCTACCAAGGTTTATGTTTTATTAAGTTCCCAACCTACCTAAGTTGTAAGAAATAAAGTAACCTGCATTTTGAATTACCCATTTAAGGGAGCTCTAACCTGATCTCAGCTTCCTCTTCTGTAATAAAGGGATCATGACAAGCACTACTTTTGACACTGTGATTACCAGTCTTCGTATTTAAGAAAATCATGGGCTGGAAAGATGGCTCAGTGGTTAAGAGCACTGACAGCTCTGCCAGAGGTTTTGAGTTCAATTTCAGCAGCCAAATGGTGGCTCACAACCATCTGTAATGAGATCTGATGCCCTCTACTGGTGTGTCTTTAGACAGCTACAGTGTACTCATATAAATAAGTAAATCTTTAAAAAAAAAAACAAAGAAAATTATAAGTGTAATGGGATAGTCACACACACAACTGCCAGCCAGTATGCTGATTACATCAACGGTGCCGTTCACAGCATTGCAGAACACACTGCTTGGTAGAAAGAAGACCTGAGAAAGTATCTTGGGTGGAATTGTAGAGGCGAGACTGTCTTGCTCTACATTTTTCCAGGCGGCATAGCAGAAAGCAGGAACTTTCAGCTGTGCCTGCCCTGGGTGACTCTACTTTACATTTCACTTCACTTTGAGTACAAATGTAGAAGGGTGAGTCACACACCTTGTCGGTTATGTAGCCGCCACCACCTGTGCAGCGCTGCCCACAAGGAATGGTCTGGTGAATACAGTGGATTTTAGAAAATAAAATGATCCCACCTACAAACTGATCAGAGGAGACTGGGAATGTATAAACACAAGAACATATTAAAACCTTATATTTAAAAAAAAAAAAAAAAGCAGGCTGCAAAACTTCTAGAGCATACTAGGTTAACAAATAGTATAACACCCCTCACCTGGAACCCTTCAATACGGAGAGCAACTAACACCTGTGATGGAGAGAACCTCTGTGACTTGTCATCTGACCAGCCATGTGACCGAGAGGTAGAGAACTCATAACTGTGTAGAAGGTGGAGCGTCACAGAGTGCTAATATAGCCTACTTAATCATCCATCCATCCAACCGTCCATGGTTTTTACCTCTAGGGCCTCCATGCCCTACCTGTGCTTTAACTCTGCAGCTGAACTGAGCCTTAAGGTCCTAAAGCCCGGCTCTGTGTGCATCCAGCAACTCCTCACCCAGGCGTGCTACTACTTCATCTATCCATCCATCCACAGCAGTCACACACACACCACGGAAGTACAACTGGGTACCTCTCTTATGTGGTCCCATTTCCTTAAAATTCTTCTACCTTTGTTTGCCAACTCCCCACACTATGCACTCAGATCTGGGCACCGTTCCGAGCGAACTGCACGCCGAGCAGTGGTGGCTCACAATGTTAATTGCAGTACTTGGGAGGCAAAAGCAGAGCTGTGACCTGAGCTCATATTAGTAATTGAGAGTGGAATAAAAGATCCTGTGCTTGCAGCTACTACCTATGGAAATTGAGACAACCTGGTAAATTGAACCCAACAAAACTGGCAAGGCTTTTAAAATTACTCAGTGAATTGTGACATCAGGCAAAGACAAAGGCATGTCCATTTGTGTTTCTAGTGTGGTACATTTTGTTGTTGCTGTTCATTCATGTTTTTGCTTGTTTGGTTTGTTTGTTTGGTTTGTTTGTTTGTTTGTTTCATCTTTTTCGAGACAGAGTTTCTCTGTGTAGCCCTGGCTTCCCTGGAACTCACTCTGTAGACCAGGCTGGCCTCGAACTCAAACACAAGATAGGTACCCAGTTGCACTTTCTGGGAGTGCCATGAACTCATGAAAAATGGCTATCACCTGAGAATGAAGAAAAGAAGGGCACATGAGTATAAATAGAGTCACTGCAAAAGTTAACAGTGAGGGACTGCTGGCAACCGAGGTAAAGGACAGGAGGCACAGGAGGGGTGGAGCCAGGAAAAGCCAGCACTCTACAGGAGAGAGCCAGCCAGGTAGGGTGCCTACGACAATAGGAAGAGGAGGAGAAGAAATCTTTCTGCCAAACTGCTGAAGGCTAGCGCAGATCTCAAAACCATGCATAATGACTAAGCGAACTCACATATATGTATGAATAACAAAGGGTTTGGATGAAAACAAACCAGTTACTCTGACAGGCTGTAGAGAAGGGGAGAAAGGAGGTTTGTTTGGTGTGTTTTAAACACTTCCCTGGTCTTGATAATCATATTATAGCTATCCCTGGGAAAGTCAGGTGAAGGGTATTGGGGACATATCTGTAACTTCTTATGGGTGTGTAATCATTTTAAAATGAGAAACTAGGCTGGAGACATAGTTATGTGGTAAAGCATATGTCCAGTATGTACAAAGCCCTTGGTTCAATCTTCAGCAGAGAAAGAGAAAAAATATGCTTCATTTTAAAGAATAATTTCCCATACCATAAAGCAGCTTAAACTTAATTCTTAAAATAATGTTTAAAAATCTGAGTTCAAAATGTTATTAATAACTGAAGGTATGAGCACAAATCACCTACATATTAAAGCATAAGCCATGATCTACAGTTTCAGCAAGGGAACACAAAGAGGAGAAAGGTAAAAGTCATTTAGGTTCAGACTAGTCCTTCACAATCTAAGTGCTCCCAAAGGGCAGCAGACTTCTCATATCTGGACCTCAGGTAAACTCTCTGAGATGCCTGGTCTTGTTATATTCAGGAGTAAACCACAATACATCTTCCTTTAAGTCACTGGCTCTTCAGATGAATTTAGAATTGTCTAAAGAAGAAAGAGCCTGCTGGAGGAGCTGTGTGGACAAGCTTATTGTCCTGCTGCTGTATCCAGTCACATGTTCGGATACTACAACTTTGGCAAATCTCATTAATACTTTAAGAAGTTAAAGACTTTGAAACTCCTAAATAGATTTCCTGTGAAGGAATTATGTGGGCAAGTTTAAGCAAGCAGGGTGTATATACAATATGGTAACAAAAATAATGCAAACAAAAGGAGATTTGTTTAATTATAGTGGAAGTAATTGTTATTTAAAAGTGACTTCTTCATAAAAGAATAAAATAGACTAGTGGCAAAAGAATGGTTTGTTATGATGCCTTAAGACTAGAAACAGAAGACAAAAATTTCAAAGTGAAATCTTGGTAGACACCCAGTCTCCATGGCAAGAATTCTGGCCAAATACTTCCTTCATAACTTCCAAGATTTGTTCATGTCCCAAGACAGATTCCAGGGTTGTTTGAGTCAAACACAGTTTGAGTCTTGCAAAGTTACAGGGATCTCCTATTTTCCCTTGATGATTGACAGAAGGTCTTTCCTAGAATTTGTGACCTGTAGTCATTTGGGGTATGAGGAAAGGTAGAAGAGAATAGGCGAGGGGGATAAAAAGAACAAGGGGCTTCCTTTCCCAAGCACTGGTGGAAGGAAAGGCCAGGTCCAAATAGTTGGCCACTATTTTCACTATTTTCAGCGGAGCCACCACCCTACCATTGTTCTGATGAAATTGCTAGGTACAGGAGGATGGCAGCTGATCAATCAACTGATGGCCTCCATAAGTGTCACACAAGTCACTAACTTCAGCAATGACGACCATGTCAGGAAAGAAACCTCTCCCAGAAGTAAGCCAGAAAACCATTCCTATTAAAGCTAACAGCTGACATAGTGCAGGAAACTGTTTTCTAAGGTCACGCTACACTTACTGAGGTGGGAGCCCACGGAGTGTCTGCTGTCCTGTTCAACAGTGCTCTGACCAGCACAGCTTGTGGCTTCCCAGTCACGCTCGTCAAGCTTCTGTCCTTTAGCAGGGATAACATTGTCTTCTTTGATACCAACTAACTCATCTCTCACATAGACTAGTCTTTGTTGAAGCAGGGCCTGAGAGTACATCCCTGGCTAGCCTCAAACTCACAACCTTCCAATCTGCCTCTCGAGTGCTGAGGTTACAGCACACACCCCCACCACTGCCCCAGCTCATGTCTACTATCTACTGTACTTCCTTACTGCTTGGCTATTTGAGGAAATCAAGAAAGATTTATTTAGTAAACAGGAAAAAAAAATCCATCTATATGTAGTACTTCCTACTGCAAAACATTTTAGGATTCTCATAACAGGTGTTTATTTACAAACCACATTGTTTCAAAGGGTGCTATGGCAACTTACTATGGTAGGTTCAAAATCAACGCAATGTAATAACCAAGAAAACTTAGAGAAAGTGAGTGAGGGAGAGAAGAGTGTACAGAATGCAAATGATGCTGAACTACACGCCCATGTTTTCTAATCAAAAATGGAGTTAACTAGAAAACACAGAATTCTTGCAATAAAAGCAAACCAGTTGTTCAAGACAAACTCAACTATATGCAATACTTAAAATATAAAAATTCTGAGTCTATATGATGACATCACTGTCAATTACATTATCAATATACAACACCACCTCAATCACCTGAATCTGCGAATACCAAAGCAATCTTATTGATGTTTCTAATTCTAATTTTGTCTTTTTAAACATCTACTCTCCTTAAAGCAATCAGAATAATCTCTCAAGGTGTCGACTAGAACAGGATACCCTTTCAAGCTCCCTGGCTAGTTCCCCATCACACTTACTGTCCCAAGCTCCTTTCCAAGGTCCTGGGTGGATATTGTGTGCTGGTAATCTTCCTGCATCATCTGCATCTCAGTCCTGGCTTGTTACATACTAGCCATAACCATTACCATTGTTCTGTCCTTTGGGGCATCTTAAGACTCTGCGCGGTCTACACCTGCTCACCTTCCCAGTTCATTCAGGTATCTGCTCAAAGGCCACTTCCTGAAAGAGTTCCCGATCAACACGCCTGAGCTGCCCACCTCACCTCCAGTCACCACTACACGGACTTTTTATTTCCTCACACGGCCGGGCAGCTCTTGGACGTTCCATCTAAAGCCATTTGAAATCATCACTGTCTGTTGTGGATCTCCTTCTAAGATGTAACTCTGAGAACAGTAGAAACTATGAGAACAGCATTTCTGCCTGTCTCAGTCACCGTGGGTTTCCCAGCATTAAACAGTGGACAAGGCATGTACTCAAACATCTGTCTGTAAATACATGAAGAAACACTGAGACTAGAGCAGCTCTTGTGATCTTGATTAATCTGACCAGCTTTCAGTGCCTCTAGAGCAGTGGTGCTCAGCCTTCCTAATGCCCAGACCCTTTAATACAGTTCTATGTTGTGATGACTCTCCCACCATAAACTATTTCATTGTTCCTTTATTACTGTAATTTTGTTAGTTATGAATCATAATGTAAATATCTGATATGCAGGATGTCTGATGTGTGACCCTCATGAAAGGGTCGTTTGACTACAAGGAGTTGTTACCTACAGGTTGAGAACCACCACGCTAGAGTAATAGTGGTACAGTTACAATGTTTAGGTCAAACATGTTTTCTTTGAAATGGAAACATTATGCTTTCTGCTCAGAAAGAAGATACACACAGGATTCTGTGTGAACCTACTAAAAACAACTCATCATCTCCAGGTTAGAACCCATAGTCAAAAGGCATGTAAAGAACTCTGTAATGTGATCCAACTTATAACCAATTCTCTCCATGAGATAAAAGCTAAAGAAAATAAAGCAATAGCAATTCACAAATCACTCCTAATAGATTCTTTCGGTAAAGCAGTGAGATAGTGGTCAGACAGGTGAAGCCTCTGGCGGGGAAGTACATGACTGTCATCCAAGGCTGAGGTCAGCACAGGCTACATAGTCATTCTAGGACAGCCAAGGCTACAGAGAGAAGCCCTGTCTTTAAACAAAGGAAAACAATGTCCACTGTTGACATGTGAACAAACAAATCTGCAAAGTGAGGATGAGCCTTGTATTGCCTCTGCAAAGACTGGCTATATCCTACTGAAATTATCTGAGGCTTTGGTGGGTTTGGGGAGGGTTGCTTGCTGATATATGGCAGGAGGAGTTGGGATAGGTAGAGATCCACTAACAAAGCTCTGTCTCTTCTTGCTCCCCCTTGAGGCGTCTGTAGCTAAGTTAACATGCAAAAGAAGCCAACGGGACAAAGATGGTCTGTAAGTTCTCAAAATGTTTAACTGCTTTTTCATCCTCTTTATGATACCCTTAAATAGCAGTACTGTTCTTTCTGGAAGTTCTGGTTTTGTTTTAAGGGTCTAAATTTGGCAATTATTAGACAGTCTGTCTTAAGGAAATATGTAACGATACTCCAAAAAGTCACTTCAGACTCTATTTCCTTTTTAACAGTATAAGACATTCTTTTTAACAATGAGAAAAATATAAAATCACCTTAATCATTTTATAAAAACATCTATCCTACCCATTTTTTCATTTCATTTATATGAAGAATATTTGTAAGGGAAACACACATACTAATGATTTTATATTTTATATCTTTATTTCTCTCTAAGCATATAATGTAGTTTAATAATGACCGTCTGGTGATTCAGGAAGACTCTGACTTCTGTTGGGATTTGAAGAGTGCATGAACTTGGATTTTAATTTCCCGATTAAATCTCTTGATTCTTCACAAGCAATCCTGTGCTGCCATTTCGTGGCTCTTAAAAACCAGTTATTGTGTGTAACAGTCTGCCTGGGTTGCTGCTCCTAATCAGCATTAACCCTCTAGCAATTACCATCTATCGTAACATCATCTGAATGCTTAAAAAACGGAAGTTCAACAAATGGTTTTTGAAAAACATTTTCATCCTTTCTATATTATTTGCACTTTAATACTTGAAGAGTTCACCTATCAGTTTAAAAACATATCTAGTTACAATTATAACTGGATTTTTGTTTTTGTTTTTTCTTTTCTTTGTTTAAGACAGAGTCTCTCTACATACCTCTGGATATCCTAGAACTCACTATGTATCAGGCTGGCCTCATAGAGATCTGCCTGCCTTTGCCTCAGATGGAGTGCTGGAACTAAGAGATATGTGCACCAGGCCCAGCACTGTGAGCCTTAGTGGTAAGAGAAGGTTCTAGAGACCTGTATGTAATGTAATAGTGGTTTAGGTAAGTCTGTTTTCAAACTGTGCCACGCAAAACACTGCTTTGTAGCACACTGAGAAATTTGCATCCAAATGAGTTTCTCAGAGAGCAAGTAGGTTTGCCCAAGCCTCTAACATGCTAACCCAGTGAAGCTGTAGGAGGGAGGTACACCTTCAGGGTGCTGGCACTGGTTTGCTCACTGTTCTGGTCGTCACAATTCATTTCCCAAACCACTGTTTCAGAAAACTGCTGCTTTATATGCACTGTGCACTCAGTCCCTGCTCGGCACTTTCCCAAAATTAACCCTTTCACAGTGGCATACAAAGTAATGGTTCATTATGTCATTTGCATACATATAGGCCATTACTCTTTGTCCTTCTTCATTTCTTCCCCCACCCTTTACTCTTAGTTCCCTCTGGCTAGCTTCCTTCCTTCCTTTGTAGCCCCAGCCTCAAGTCACAGGTATCCCATTATCCTCCTGCTTCCCACCACCCATTTAATCCCTTTTCTAGTTCCATGATCCACCCACCCCCACTCCTATACATATGAAGGAAAACATGTAGTATTTAGTATTTAACTTTGTGAAGTAAGTTTATTTTGCTTGATATATTTAATTCCATATACTTTCTTGGAAATCTGAATTTATTTCTTTGTCTCTCTCTCTATACACACACACACACACACACACACACACACACACACAAACACACACACACACACTTTATCTACTCCTTTATTAATAGGCATCTAGACTGGCTCCATTTCCTGGCCCCTATGCACAGTGCAGTGATAACCATGAATGTGCAAGTATCTCCGTGGCATGCTGGCTTAGCAGTTCTTCAGTATACAGCAAAGAGTAGGTCACATAGTAGTTCTATGTTTACCTTTGTGAGATTTCCACAGTGACTAGCCAGTTATGTGCCTACCAGCAATATGTAAGGCTCCCATTTTACCTAAATTCCTGTCAGCATTCGTTGCCCTTTGTCTTCTAGATGCTACCCACTCTCATTGGGGTGTAATAGAATCTTTAAAAAAAAAATCTTCAAGTGGTTTTTTTGAAAGGTTATGTATAATTAATTCGTTTACATCCTGACCACAGTTTCCCCACCCTCCCCTCCTCCCAGATCTCCCCTCCTCTGCCCACTTCTCCCTTTCTCTTCAGAAAAGGGGAGGCCTCCCATGGGTATCAATCAACCTTGACAGATCAAGATGCAGTAAGACTTGTCACATCTTCTCCTACTGAGGCTAGAAGAGGTGGTCCAGAAGGGGAGAGAGTCCCAAAGGCAGGCAGAGTCAGAGACAGCCCCTGCTCCCTCTGTTAGGAGTCCCACAAGAAGACCAACCCCATGGGCCAGGTTAGTTGTTTAAGCAGTTTTAATTTACAGTGTTCTAATGCAGTGGTTCTCAACTTGTGGTCATAAGCTCTTTAGGGGAGTCAAACAACTCTTTCACAGGGGTTGCATATCAGATATCCAGGATGTCAGATATTTACATTATGATTCATAACAGTAGCAACATTACAGTTACGAAATAACAACAAAAATAATGTTATGGTTGGGGGGTCACCACAATATGAAGAACTGTATTAAGGTGTCACACCATTAGGAAGGTTGAGAACCACTGCTCTAATGGCTAAGGGTGTTGAATATTTTAAATATTTACTGGTTATTTGTTTTTTTTTATTTTTTACTTAAGAAGTGTTTATAAAATTCAGTATTCCAATTTGCTGATTGGATGATTTAGTTTTTAGTTGTATGAGGGTGCATGTATGCATGTGTGTGTGTGTACTGGTTCTCTCCTTCCACCTTTATGTAGGTTCTAATGATCAAACTCAATAAGCTTCTGTCACACGTGCCTTCACCTGCTGGGACATCTCATCAGCCCTTGGTATTTGATTTGAGGTGATTATTTCCTTGGCTGTGCAGAGCTTTGTAGTTCCATGCAATTCCATTTGTCAGGCCTTGCAGTTATCTCCTGAGCTCTGGAATCCTTTCCTGAAAGTCCTTACCTGTGTCCTCATCTTCAGTTTTACTTACGCTTCCTCTAGCAGCTTCAAAATCCTGTCTCATATTAAGGTCTCTGGTAGCACACTGATGTGTGTACAAGTGCTCAATATAGATCCAATTCATTTGTAGACACAGGAAATCCAGTTCTCCCAACGCCATTTGTTAAAGCAGCTATCTTCTCCCCAGAGGTTGTTTTTTTGACTCTTGTGAAATTTCAGTGGCTGTGGCTACGTGGGTTTGTTTCTGAATTCTCTTTTCTCTCCCACTGGTCTGCGAGTCAAATTTTTGTCCCAGTGCTATGCTGTCTCATCCTGGGTCTCTGCGATGTAGTCTGAGATTAGGTATTGGCATATCTCCGGCACTGCTCTTTCTACTAAGAATTAACCTTGGCTTTTTGAGGATTTTGGGTGCTTCCATATGATTTTAGATTGTTCTCTATTCCCATGAAGAATATCACTGGGATTCTGATGCGGATTGCACTGAATGTGATCATTTTTGATAGTATTTTCATAAAATTAATTCTGCCTATCCATGAGTATGGAAGGCCACTCTGTCCCTTCTTCAGTTTCTTTCTTCAGTATCTTCTGTTCTCACTGCAGAAGTCTGTTACCTCCTTAGTTAGTTTATGCTTAAGGTGAGTAGGTTTGTCGTCCTGTGTCTCCCCCTCCCCCCAATCTCTTGCCCTTTCTTTCTTCTGACCTTTTGTCTGGCAAGTTTACTACTGGGATATAAAAAAGCTACTAAGTGCTACTGATTTTCGTATGTCGATTTTATATCATGCTACTTCCCTGAAAGTATTTATCAGATCTAAGATAAATGTCTTGTAAGTACAGAATAAAGTCATCTGCAAACAAAAGCAATGGCTTCTTCGATTTATTTCTTCCTCTTGCTCATCATTCTGGCTAAAATGTCACGCACCAGACTGAATAAGTAGAAAGAGTGGGCATCCTTTTTGAGGGGACTTTAGATTTTAGGGAGATTAAACTTTAAATATTAGGAGACATACATATACCCAGTTTCCCCAATTTAGTACAAGATTGGCTGTCAGTCTATCATATGTAGCCTTTATTATGTTAAGGTATGTTCCTTCTAGCCTTAGTTCATTCAGGCTGTTTATTTGTTTATTTGTATGTTTGTTTTGTGAGACAGGTTTCTCTGTGTAGTTCTGGCTATCCTGAAACTTATGTTGTAGACTGTAGATCAGGCTAGCCTTGAACTCAGAGATCCACCTGCTTTTGCCTCCCAAGGACTTTGATTAAAAGTATGTACCACTACTACCCAGATTATTTAGAGGTTTTTTTTTTTGTTTGTTTGTTTTTTTAAAGATTTATTTATTTTATTTGTATGACTAAACTGTACACTGTAGCTATCTTCAGACATACCAGAAGAGGACATCGGATCCCACTGCAGATGGTTGTGAGCCACCATATGGTTGCTGGGAATTGAACTCAGGACCTCTGGAAGAGCAGCCAGTGCTCTTAACCACTGAGCCATCTCTCTAGCCCCTGAGGGTTTTTTTGTTGTTGTTGTTTTTATCATGAAAGGAAGTTGAGCTTTATTAAAGGCTTTTTCTTTAATAATTAAAATGTTCATATGCTTTCTGTCCTTGAGTCTGTTTATGCTATACTACACATTTATTGATGGTGGACCAATCACACATCCCTGGAAGGAAACTATTTTGTTCATAGTATATGATCTTAATAATATGTGTTTAAATTCAATTTCAAACATTATATCAGAAAAATTTACATCTATGTTTATCAGGGAAACTGGTCTATAGTTTCCTTTTCTTTCTTTCTTTTTCTTTTTTGTTATGTCTTCACCTAATTTTGGAATCTGTCTTAGTTAGGATTTTTATTGCTATAATGAAACACTGTAACAAAAAGTAAGTTGCTTATATTTCCATATCATAGTTCATCATCAAAGGTAATCAGGGTAGGAATTAAAAAAGGCAGGAACCTGGAGGTAGGAGTTGATGTGGAGGCCATGGGGGTGCTGCTTAGTGGCTTGCTCTTAATGGCTCTTTTTTATAGAATACAGCATCACCAGCCCAGGGGATGGAACCACCTAAAATGGGCTGAACCCTCTCATATTAATCACTAACTAAGAAATGCACTATAGATTTGCCTGTAGCCTGATCTTATGGAAGCATTTTCTCATTTGGGGTTCCCTCCTTTCAGATGATACCAGATTGAGTCGAGTTGACATAAAACTGGCCAGCACAATATCAGAATAATGCTGGCTTTGAGAAGAATTTGGTGATGTATCTGTGCAGTCCTAGGAGTATTAAAAAGGAAGCAGCAGATGGTATCAAGTGATGACGAATAAGTGAGCGACTGCTGTGCCACAGGCTGGAGCGTGAACTGACGCAACTGCTTGAGAAAACTTCTCTCCAGTCCCCACTAAAACTGTTCACATCTGCGTACTTCCTGGCTCAGCAACTCCTAGACAAATGCTTCCACAGAAATGTGTGCATATGTGCACTGCACGGCCTATAAAACAATGTATTTGCTTATACTATTTATGAAAGCAAGTATGGAATCAATCATAAGCTTGCCGATAACAGAATATATGGATTGGGAGATGTATCTATACGAGGACAAACTGAACAGCAGAGAGAATGAGCAAACCACAGCTGACATACAACACTGACGGAGAGAATCAAAAAGTGACATCATACAATCTTAAACATACAAAGTTCAAAACCAGGCTAAAGGTAAGTAGCATCAGAAATTACAGTGGTTTGAGAGGGAAGGGTCACGACTGCCAAGAGGCACAGTGAGTGAGGAGAAGGGGTCAAGCCTTCATTCATGACATGAAAAAGTCACACTGGGAAAAGTCAGCAGATTACCCTGATTTTTCTGGATACACACTGTATTTATGTGCTGCCTACACTTATGAGGCTTTACACAAATTAGAGTAATTTTAAAAGTGGGAACCTCAGTTGAGAAAATTCCCCCACCAGATGGGCAAGCCTATGTGCACTTTCCTGACTAAGGATCAACATAGGGGGCCCCAACTCACTGTGGGTGGGGCCACCCCTGGGATGGTGATCCTGAGTGCTATAGGAAGGCAGGCTGAGCAAGTCATGAGGAGAAAGCCAGTAAATAACACCCTCCATGGCCTCTGCATCAGCTCCTCCCTCCAGGTTTCTGTCCTGTTTGAGTTCCTGCCCTGACATCCTTCAGTAATGGACTGTAATGTGGAAGAGTAAATAAAAATACTTTCCTCCCCAAGTTGCCTTTGGTTGTGGTGCTTTATCATAGTAACAAAAACTTTAACTAAGACAACTTAATGGTATATATTTGAAAAGATGCTGTTAGGGTCCAGTGAGATGACTAGGAGGTTAAAAGCATCAGTTGCTCTTCCAGAGGACCTGGGTTTGATTCCCAGAACCTACATGGCAATTCACAACCATCTTGAGTCTGGTTTCAGGGTTCAATGCCCTCTTCTGGCCTTGGTGGGCACCAGGCATATATGTGCTGCACACACATATGTGCAGGCAAAAGACCAATACGAATACTAATAAAAAGAAAAAGAAAGAGGCTAAGAGATCTCAATGTATTTTACACAATTCATATTTCTTCTGAAATCCCACGAAATGTGGTTCAAAGCAATACCTAGTCCTTTTCCCTTGTTGCCTCAAACCAAGCATTTGAAAACAGGACCTAATCCTAAAGGAGATAATGAAAAATCATGACCTAGAATTTATTTAGAAAAGAAAATGGCATATCTGACTAATAGTATAATACCATACATTTTTTAGTAACAATGAAATATTTTAAACTAATAAAAAGTTTCAGGGGTCCCATGCCCTCTTCTGACCCACAGGGCTAAGCCACAGGCATCCAACTGACTGTGAGAAAAGTGCTCAGAAGCCTGGGATATTTAACATTTTCATCAAAATGGCAACATTTTGAAGATTTTTTTGTATGTACGTGATTAAAATATAATCCTTAACTATCTACAGAAATCATAAGAGGGCATCAGACCCACGAACCTGGAGTTACAAGTGAATGCTCATGTAGATGCTGGAGATTAAACCCAGGTCCTCTAGAAAAGCAGCCAAAACTCCAAACATGAGGTAGTTACCATCCCTCCTCACCAAATGCTCTTGCCACCATTGTACCAGAGGACACCTCTTGTCTATGGCTGGTATTGTAGCTCCCAGGGTTCATAGATAGGGAAAACAGTTGAGAACCTTTCTTCCCCAATAGCCTACAGGCACAGCACCTTCAGGTACCATAAAGGAGGCCAGTGGGAAGAGGCTACAAGTTCAGTTCCAGCTTGATTTCTCTGTGTGCTGCAACCAAAGAATGTGATGGTGTACACTCAGCAATCGGGCCTTCCCATCCAGTGGTGGTGGCAATCAAAACTAATGACAGTAGCCTATATTTTCTTGGGGGCTCCAAAGCTCTGAGTGCTCTGAGTCTGTCATCATAGTAACCCATTTAGCTTTAGGGAACAATAAATCTAGTTCATGTTTCTGTCAAAGTCATTAAAAATATGTTGGCCCTAATCAGAGATAGACATCTGTAGAATCATCCTTAAGACAGCATTTCTATAGATGTTTTATGTAATACATCCCAAAACGAGCAAGGCAAAAGTTCTGTGAAGTGCTTAGAAAACGTTAGGCTGCTGCAGAATTTTTATCTTTAAAATTCTAATGTACCAAGTTAGTCTCTAAAAGAGTAATTAAAGGATAAAGTGTTTCTTGTGTCTCTCGAGCCTATGTGGGTTGGAAGCATTTCTCTTTCCCAGTGCTGGTCCCCAGCCTAGGGCCTCATCCATCCAAGGGAAATGTTCTACAACAGAGTTCTACTCCCAGCTTGGAAATCTTTTTTGAAGAAATATTTTTCATCATAAGAAATCAATGTTCCCAGGAAGACGCTTTAGGAAATACTGCTCAAAGGTATTTTTTTGAGGCAAGAGATTGTTTTGTTAGCTACAACCCATTTTCTTGTTCTACCATATTTAAAACTGCACATATTATCCAACGGAGAGTCAAAACATCAAAAAAAAGCTGTATCTTACTAACAGAAGTAACTCGCCACAAAGCTATATGGCACCCATAAAGTAAGATTTAATTCCAGGATCAGGGATGTCAGAGATGCTCAACTGTAAAAAGTATGTACAGAACCCTCATAGACTGGACAGTTTAAACTTTTTCATCAAAGTGCGAAAATTTTCAAGTTCTGTGATTAAAATGCAATCTTAGCTACCTTGTATGAGGTATTACATTTTCTGGTGATATTTAGTAATATATTGCTACTGTACTAAGAATAGGTTGCCTCTCAGTACTAAATATTAGACACACAATCATACAGTAAAGTAGCTTTCAAATCTTGAAGCGTTTGCATATTGTCAAAAGAATGTCACATATTTAAGTCCACTTAATTTTTTTAAAGTGGCCTTTGAATAAAAAGGAAAAGGTGAGACCTATAAGTATATAAAATACCACTCATCTTGTGTCTTAACTTCAGACAGTAAGATGACAACTTTTATTTGTAAGGAAACTGTATGTACAAATTGTGTTTAAATGGCTTGTTTAAATTGACTGAGGCTGCACACCCCCATCCCAGCACCAGGACCGCTAATCCTCTGCATTGTCTGTTAGGCTCATGGGTCTTAAGATGTTGTTGAGATAACTGGCTTCCATTAGCAAGTCTGTGATTGGCAGGATGATAGTCTTTTCACTCGCAGGTCGGCTATTTCCTTTTCCTTAGCAGAGGGCACTCCTGATGCGTCTCTTACTGAGCCGGGCTTTCTCACCCACAGCTTTGATTCGGTTTAACTTTCCTTCTGCATCAACTCCTACTTGTCATCAACTCTTCCACTCAGAGCAGCAGAGATCAGGAGTCTGACCTCAGGGCAAAGTCCGGGTGGGCAGGTAAAATGTGACCACTGGACCTACTTCCTAATCTTTCATACCCAGCAATTCATGAAGCAGTATCAAATTCAAGCTAAAATCCAGAAGCATGACCCCTTATACATACTATGAAAAGGGCTCCTTGCCTTTCTAAGTACACTTGAAAAGAACTGTCAGCCACCCTATTAAGACAGAAATGGATCACAGGCGGGGGGGGGGGGGGGGGGGGAGTGCAGAAACTCAACTAAAATGTAAACAAAGGTGCTTGTACCTCTTTATGTTTGGTGACAGATTTCTTCACAAAAATGTGGAGTACTATAATACTTACTTATGAAGTCAGGCATAAAAGCACTACCAAGACTTTAAGGTATGTCTATTTAAATAATCAATAACATTGGGAAGAATGAATGTGGATCATCTCATTGAAGACTTTCGTTTTCAAGATCAATTTTGGGTTTTTGCCAATCCTTATATTATACATTTGATAGTGTGATTGCGAATTAATTTTAAAAACAAATACAGTGAAATACAGCTACTTTTTTGAATTGATTAAATCTAAGCCACTGAACTGAAATTTAATATATGCTGAAAGTCACATAGCAGTCAAAAGCAAGAATTAGTTGTTTCTTTTCCTTTAGAGTATAAAAGTATAAGAAAACTGAATCACTAAATTTCAACATTAATAGAGAACAAAATTTAAGTCCCTTTTAAGACTAGAAAAAAATTAACAAAATAAACTAGCTCCTTGGCGATTTCTCCCCACTCATCTCTTCTACTGCATACTGACCACCAAGTGGTACAGTGGTGTTTACTGCTTCACAGCTGTCCTGGATAGTGGGTATCTTAGCAATTCTTCATAGTAGGTATCTACAATCCACTTGAACATCTCTCAAGCAGCTTACATTTAAAAGGGGGAAGCCAACCAGGACTTAATGTCTTCTAGGTGCACATATTTAAAAAGAGTATTCTCATGACTCATGTTAATATTTGTAAGTATACTTTAATAATGCAATCCCCTAGGGAGCTACATGCCTTATAAAGTGGTCTTCTATGATGTCAAAAATGACTCTTTGAAAGAAGGAGGTAACTGGGATCAAATATATCTATGCAAATAAAAGAATGGATTCTTTTTTAAGGAGAAAGCAAAGTCTTCTTAATACAATCCAGAGGGCAGCGTGCTGGGCAATAGCAGGGAGGCCTGTTTCTGTAGTGGTGGTTTGCTGTGTAAAGTTTGTTGCTGAGCCAGGCTCTAGCTAAGATTACAGGAGTGTATCACCTCGCTCCCTTGCCTGGCTGCTGTTGTTTGTTTCTTAAACCTAGGACCTCAGCTATCCCTGATGGACCTAAATCCCCTTAGGGACAATCTATCTTCAGTTCCCTAAGTTGTGTGCTCTTATTCATAATCCTGCAGACTACAAGCTAGTTAATGTATAAACTAGCTAACACCATCTACATTCGGATGAAACAGAAAATCTCTGTGAACAGACTACTCACATTTAGGGGACTTACCCTTGGGTCATGTCCTCTGAGTTGGGGACATTTATGTCCTTCCATCACAGAAGCTTACCTAGTAAATAAGTGGTCTTAACCTACCAGAGAAATGAATACACAGTGAAACCTATTTCCAACCTGCTACAGACTCAGCTTTCCATATTAGATTATCTTTCTCAGAGAACCAATGTAAGCAATGGAAGTCCTTCGAAAGGACCTACTGCCCTGTAGCATCTCCCCTGGTCCATGGGAGCAGAAGCTAAGCCGAACTTCCTGGTTTTCTGCTATTCTTCCCAACTTAGCACAGCTGTGTATAGATTCACAGTGCCCAGAAGATGGTCCTTGGTAGCATAAGACCTAAATATTGCTTGTCTGTAGCGAAAGTTAGTGCTTTAGAGAAAGTGCTTTCTCGGTCCCTGTAACCCTGACTTGAAGTAGTGAAATAGTGTTCTCTTCCATAAGACTCACAG
Organism: Mastomys natalensis; assembly: GCA_021653895.1. Classification (NCBI taxonomy): domain Eukaryota; kingdom Metazoa; phylum Chordata; class Mammalia; order Rodentia; family Muridae; genus Mastomys; species Mastomys natalensis. The sequence goes on along the minus strand of JAJTUV010001235.1, from coordinate 145,429 downwards.
ACTTAGGTAAGTGCCTGTCTTCTCCCAAGAACCCTTAAACTCCACAGCACAGAATTACCTTACACTTGCTCACCAAATAATGAATACACAGGCATCAATATGCATACTCCACTCTGACTGCACAAGAATAGCAAAAAGAGCTCTAACCCCAAACATTCATTAAAACCAGAACCTTAAATGCTCAAACAGGTCTTACTGCAAGCATCAGTGTGGTAAGGGCCTGCTCATAACAAGGGTGGAGTGTCACTAAGCGTCGCAACCCCCACCCACCCCGTCCCCAAAGGGAATGGCACTGTTAACACACTAGCACAGTGCCTTTGTTTTAGCTCAGTGTCCATATGTTCCCTGACAAGGACAGCAGTCTGTCAATCCAGCACTCCTGAATCCTCTAAGAGATCTCCCTGCCTCCACACCCTCGACTCCCCAGTCTTACTAAGCTCTTTAATCCTAGGATTAAGAAAGAAAAAGAAAAAGGAGAAGAAAGAGGAAGAGAGGACTAAGAAGAAAAACACAAAAGGAGATAGAAAAAGGAAAGAAAATAAAGAACACAACAGACCAGCAATGTCAAATTTGAAAAGTGAGTAAGAAGCGGCGGTGGTGGCGCACGCCTTTAATCCAGCACTTGGAGGCAGAGGCAGGCGGATTTCTGAGTTCGAGGCCAGCCTGGTCTACAGAGTGAGTTCCAGACAGCCCGGGCTACACAGAGAAACCTGTCTCGAAAAACCAAAAAAAAAAAAAAAAAAAAAGAAAGTGAGTAAGAGGCAGAAAGAAGAGTTCACATTTGTTACCTGACTTAGAACATTTTTACCAGAGAAAAATAATAAGAATGAATAATTACTTTGTAAAACCTTTTTCTGGAGATATACAAAATGCATAAACATTACTATTAATAAAATTTTAAACAAGGTATGACTTTCTAGTAACAATTAATTTGCATTTAATTTGAATTGTAACGATAACGTTACTACCACTGATTTTTATGTATGACCACAAAATTATTAAAAAATATTTCCGAGGAATGAATAATTAAATTCTCATTGTGGAAATACTCAATAAAGTTGAGACACCACATGAACACAAGTGCAGAGTCTGCCCAGTACACAGCCATCAAAAGAAGCATCTTCTAAAGACACGATTTTCTGAGCAAACAAGCATTCTGGTACCATAAGAATAAAGTAATAAAGAATAAAGTAATAATACCAGAGAAAGAGTAAGTGGAAGAGTGTCAGCACACCTTACCTGTCTGAGGTCAATGAAGGCCAGCTGCAGGGTGTCCCCTTGGAATCCTGGCACAGGCTCAGAGCTGGCAAACACTAATATTTAAAGTTTTAGAAAATAAAAAGGAATTAGAACAAGACTGAAAAATATATAAACAATTGCTACATTTCTTTTTTTATTTTTATTTTTTAAATTGCTACATTTCTACTCATTACAAACACACTGCAATATTTACACAGAACCGCTTCAAAGACCACTTACAACCTTCAGTTTCAACTGAAGATGTCCTCTGTACAGATTACCACAACTATTCTAATAATCTTAAACTGCTAGCCTGTCGTTTAATCTGTAGCGTTTAATCAAAATAAATGTAGAAGGGTTATCCTACACAGGGTTCAGGAGTAGTAATATACTTCAATCAAAGTAAAGTTTTTTGACTCTCTGTGGCCTTAGGTGAGCACTTGCAACTACCAATTCCATGGGTGTCAATGCATTTCAAAACACCTCAGTTACACAGCAAACACTATAGAAATCTCATGTCCAGCGAATAACAATCCCCCATGGTAAAAAGTCAGCTTCACATGCATATCACAGGTACAAGTCTCAGTAGAAATGTCAGGATGAATTAAAAAAATGTCTGTGCATGTCACTTAGTCATTTTTTTTCTTCAACGTGAAAGAACGTCTTAAGACAACATTTTTAAAATTTAAGGTATTTTTCAGTACTTTTTGTGCTGTAAGAATTTTAATCCTAACAGCCTAACTGCTTAGGGGGCTGAAGCAGGAGAACTGACAATTATTCAAGGCCTCAGTCAGTTCTTGAAAAAGAGAAGAAAAAAAAAAAGAAGAGGGGAAATGATCAGCTGACTTACCAGCTTAGGAAACAAAGGAATAATAATAACAAGAGGGAGAGAGAGCAGGGAGTGAGGACTGATGTCAAAGCCATGAGAGAGAACACAGAAAAGTTAGAAAAGCCAGGATGTATTAGTCTTTCTTTTTCTGTTTTGAATAGACTACCAAATTTTTTTCATAATTCTCTAGAACAGCACTAAAATCTTTTTTCCCCTTTGTATTAAAAAACTCAGAATTGTCTGGTTTATTCTGTCAGCTGACCAACTACAGGCTAGGCTCACAGTAAAGGCAAGCAAAATACAGACAAGGGCTTCTCCCACAAGTCACAGTTCACCCGAGTGCATCTCTCTCTCTCTCTCTCTCTCTCTCTCTCTCTCTCTCTCTCTCTCTCTCTCTCTGTGTGTTGTGGTGTGTGTGTGTGTGTGTGTGTCTCCCTGCCCTTCTTGCCCACGTGAGTGTGTTCTATTTCTATCTTTTCTTCTTCCTTCCTTTCCTTTCTTTCTTTTCTTTCTTCTTCCCCTCGTCCTCCAGCCTCCTCCCTCCTTCTCCTCCTCCCCCTCCTCCCTTTTCCCCTAGATAGTGCTGCCGTATATTGTCCATACTGGGCTCACATTTATGAGCTCAAGGGATCCTCCAGCCTCAGCCTCCCAAGAGACTGGGTGTACTGCAGTACAAATGAACTGGGCTAGTTAATGGGTGTTAAATCCCACTGATGTATAGTTTTTGAATATAATTAACCAAGAGGTGCCATCACTCCCCCAACACACATACTTCCTGGTCCTCTGCTAGGGTCTAGGTGAAGATATGAAACAGATGACTTGAGCCATCTTTCTTGAGCCCTCTAGTACCAGAACACCAGTTTTTAATAATAAGATCTAGCCACTCTCTACTTGGCAGCATAATATCCTCCTATCGGTGCTGTTTTCCACAATGGAAGTGGCAGGTGCCGTACGCTGTGGCAACTCACCTCTCCTCGCTATGTCCCAGATAACCGAGTTTCTCTATTCCAATTAGGTTTTAATTGGAAGAATGATAAGAGAAGTTGTAGTAGCCTCTTTAAAATAAGAGTCTTCTAAGAGGGTGAAGAGAGGGCCCACAGGCTAGGAACACTTGTCGTTCTTGCAGAGGACAAAGGCTCAGTTCACAGCACTCACACGGTATCTCAGGATCGTCTGAACTCCAATTCCAGGGGTCTGACCCCATCCTCTGATCTCCATGGCACCAGGGATGTCCATGGTGCACACACATACATGCAGACAAAATACTTATGCCCACTCTCCAAAATAAAAATCCTTTAAAAAAAAAAAAAAAGAGCATCTTCAAATTTTAAAAAATGCCTAGGATCACATCATGTTTTCCTATAAACCACTTTAATTTTACCTAGAAGGCACAGAAAGCAGCTCGATTTCAATTATGCCTGCAATCGCAACGTACTTAATTCTCAAACTTATGGTCCTACTGCCTCGGCCTCCCAGAAGTGGGGATTATGGTGTGTGCCACCATTTCTGGCTTTGGAATGTTTCTACACTGAAAGCAATCAGGACAGGGAAGTTAAAACAGTGTTGGAGCAGTTCTCTGGGGTGTACAAGGCCCTGAGAAGATTCCTGTCACCAAAAGTTAAAAAAAAAAAAAAAAAGAAAGAATGAATGAATTTGTTATTTTTCTTGTCCTTCAATTCCTGTTTAAGACATGACAGTTAAAAGTTCACTGGCTTGGTATTAAGCCCAAAAGTTTAGTATTGAAATTATATTATAAATTTGTATAGCATCTTACAGTTCATAAAACACTTTCTCATACGCAGTCTGCCTTGATCATTATAACAACTGATTTTGGCAAGCGGGACACATGGGTGATAGCTTGTAAAATCTTTCAAGCAACGAGATACCCATTCTGAATATCCCCACAGTCAGCTCAGGTTACAAGCTGTCCAGCTCCTCGTTTTATAGCATAGAAAAGTTAGAAGTGACATGACTTGCCCAGGACCAGGAATGGGGCATCCTGGTGCTTGAGTCACTGATCCAGAATCTGATTAAGTAGTCAACCTCTCATGACTGTCTCTTTTTCTCATGGAAATTTAATGAATACAATCAAAGCATGCCAGCAGTTTATAACTCTCTGGGCTTTTTCCTTGAATAATTCTTAGGAATAGAAGATAATTTAACTTTCAGGGTTTTCTCCTCAAATATTTCTTAGAGATAGAAGGTGATTTAACAACCTCAAATCACAACACAAAAGAGTATTTGTAATAATAGGCTACTCAACTTGACTGGCAGCTTCACATTTTTTCATTTGTTTCTTTAAAACACAAATACAGTCACCCTACAGTCTCTCCTGAGTCTCGGCCATCTCTCTCTTAGCTCAAACTATCATCATTTCTTGCTTGGATTACTAAATACTCCCATCTGCTCTCTTGGCTGCTTTTCTTTCATCTGATTTATGTCACTTGCAATTGTTACTCGGGCATTTCAAAGTTTAGCACACTTTAATGGTTCACCATCGTCCTCACAGTAAAACAAGACTCAGGGCTTTTACAAGTGGCCTTTGCCTACTTCTCTGGCCTCCTCTCTTAAGACTTTCCTTAAACTCTTTCCAAACAAGGTTGCCCAGGCTTTTCTGCACACACCAGGCTCTCTGCATAATGCCTTTGATCCTCCTGCCGGGAGCATTCTTCTTTCCTTCCACCTGTGTAACTCTTACTTATCCCTCAATTCAATCATCACCTTCTGGGGAAGACGCCCATTATCCCTGCAGACGGTAAGCTGTTTCCTCTGTGTTTTTACTGGAACTTCCTGTGTGAATCCTACCACACTGCCCACTCTGCTGCCTTCTCACTGTTTATCTGTCTGCGTTCTCCCATGAAACCAGGAACTCCCCAATGGTCAGGATCGCACTCTCTTTCCTAATTCCTACCACCTAATAATAAACATTCGATGAAAGTATAGTAAGTGAACAGAGAGAAAAGAAACAAGCGATAAATTCAATCTGTAGTTAACATATTACCTAGATTATTGATTAGATTTAGAAAAACGTGGCCCATCGGAACCTCCTGTGATGATGAAAATGGTCTATAAATATAGTACAGACTAGACAGTTTTATTCCATACTAATTTAAATTCAATATTCACATGTGGCTTCTGGGTGGTGTAAACACAAAATCCTATCACACTTGGGGTACAGACATTGAATAACCGAGTGGAGAAGAAGATATTTCTAATGCATTCTTCAAGAAAACTGAAATTTTGAGCTCTTTTTCTATTGAACAGAAAATTCCTGGGAAGCAGAGATTTTTTTTTTTAACCTTTAGATATTCTGTGTCTGGTGTACAGGAAATATTAAACAAATGCATGCTGAGTGGAGGAATACACAGGACTGGACAATTCTTGGCCGTCAATGACTCATGACCGATGAAGGACAGTCCGGTCTTTTAAAACACTGGGAAATCCCTGCCGGATTCAAACTCGAGCCAGATGGTCATACTTGAGGCAATGAACCCTGGTCCTCCCTCAGGCTGTCATCTAGTAACAACAATCAGCTTGTTCCCTACTGCGGGGCCAGCTCTGTTCCGGTAAGGGTGTTTTAAAAAGACATATAATGATTCTGGCTTTCCAAAAGTATTTAATGGTTTCTAAGCTCTAAGAAATTTAAGAAGGCTATTCTAAATATCTCGTTTCATAATCTTAAACCAGAAGGTGATGGCATACCCGCCAGCAGTTGGGATCTCGGAGTTCCAGGCCAGCCTGGTCTACAGGTTGAGTTCCAGGACAGCCAGGGCTACACAGAGAAACCCTGTTTCAAACAAAACTAAAACAAACACACAACCCAAACATAATCTTTGCTGCCCCTAACTTGATCTTATTTTTACATTCATTATTAGTACACGTGTTTCTTTATGTGTGTGCATGTGTGATGAATGTGCATGCATGTAAACCAGAGGACAATTTGCAGGTCAACTTGTCAACACCAGTTTTTATTCCCTTTCTCTTTTTTTTTTTTTTTTTTTTAAAAGTTAAATTTTATGAAAAAGTCTTTTTACATTTTATCTACTTTTTTGTGTGTGCACACATGTGCATGCACAGATGTGCATTTCTTGGTAAAGCTGAAATTAAAATAGCTGATTTGAACTCAGATTTTGGGTAGGCCAAGTGCCTGTGTGGATGCATCAAAAGAAGGAATGACTAATGGCACCATCTAGTGGCTTCCCTAAGACAGAAGCTGCAGTGGGTTGTCAGGAGTTAGTGTTCTTGCCTCTGACTTGTATTAGATTACAAGTGGTTGGCAGCAGAGATGAAAGCCTTAACAATATTTATCATCTCATTTGACACACAGTGATGATATCTAGTCTTCCCGCTTCTTAGAAGTAAAGCTAAGCAAGGTACCCTCAATCAACATTTGGAACGCTAGTAAGTGTGGAAGACATTTGGCACCCAAACAATGTAGCAATGGTCAGCAACTTTTACATGACACTGAAGTAGTCTGCTTACCATGACTTTCTCTCAATACCCTTATTTGGATACGAGGATCTACACCAAGGTTAAAATCATGCCACAAGACCATGGCCTCCACCAGGAAAAACAAAAATATACAAAGATTTCTGCTGCTAGTGGGTTTTGTTTGTTTGCTTTGTTCTGTTTAGCTTTTAGGTGTGTTGAGCCTTTATCCAAAATGATGAACTGCCTGGAGATTTCTCCATGCGCCAATGACAAAACCATTAAAACAGATGTCAAGCTGGCCACCATGCTGGCACACCGGTAATCCCAGCAAAAGGTCTAAAATGTTGAGGCCAGCCTGACAATTTAGTGAGATGCCGTCTAAAGCAGAAAAGGCCAGGAATACAGCTCAGTGGTAGAGCACTTGCTGGGCAAGCACAAGGCCATGTTCAATGTTCAGTACAGAAAAGCAGGCGCCGAACTCTGATACAGTGCTTTCCCTTTCTTTTCCTTCCTTCTTTCTTTCTATCTTTTCTTCTCTTTTTCTTTCTTTCTATTTTTTTGGGGGGGACGGTTTTCAAGACAAGAACTTCTCTGTGTTGCTCTGGAACTGTCGTCCTGGAACTCCCTCTGTAGACCAGGCTGGCCTCAAACTCAGAGATCAGCCTGCCTCTCCTTCTTGAGTGCTGGAATTAAAGGCGTGCGCCATCACTGCCCAGACTGATGCAGTGCTTTCCTAATACCTATGTATTTCAGATCATAACCTCATGAGATGTGTATATAGAATTATGAAAATATGAATATATAATCTAAATCTAGAACATATATATATTCTATATCTAGCCTGGATTATTTTAAATATGGAGTAGAATCTGGTTTGCCAATACTTTGAGAATACCCTGTATTTTGTCAGCAGTGAGAAGGACTTCCGAGACCCTCTCCTAACAGTTTAGTAAGAGGATGTACCTGATCTTCGGTGTGCTTCTATATGCGAGGCACCTACACTGAGGCACTGATTTCATATATCCCCCTTCCAAAATGTCTGCAATCAAGTTTCTCAAGTTTCTATTTCCACTTTCTAATATCAGGTTGTTCATCTTTGAAAAGGAAAACCTAAAGTCTTGTGGCATGTCTCCCTGCTTTCAGCCTCTTTCCACATCCAGTTTAATTACCATGACATTAAATTAACTTTTCTTGATTCCAGGTCTTGATTTAAAAGCTTCAGCGAGGCTGGAGAGATGGCTCAATGGTAAAGGCACTTGCCACCTGGCAACCTGAGGCTGGTCTCCGGCACCCACATGGAAGGGAGGGACAGAACTAATTCCCATGAGTTTTCCTTTGACCTCCACACACATACACCACACAAACACATACATATGCACACATACATGTACACAGACACACATTTTCCACTTCATTTTCCAAGACATGGTTTCTGAAGGAACTTGAAGCTCACTGATTGTGCTAGTCTGGTTGTAAAAATGGGCTGCAGGATCCACCTGTCTCTGGCTTCTAGCAGGGACTACAGATGTGTGCCACTGTGCCCAGCTTTCCCAATGGGTGCCAGCTTTCCTCATGGGTGCTGGCAATAAGAACCTAGGTCCTTGTCCTTATAGACTGTGTCAGCTTCCCAGTCCCATCATTATTGGATTTTAGAATGCCATAGCTTTGGTTATTTCAAAGTACGTTCTAGCCAATAGGAAAGGCTAGTTTGGGCTTCTTTGTAGTTTTTTGTTTTTAAAACATTGGGAGGCTTTCACTATGTAGCCTAAGGTGGCCTTGAACTTGTGGTAATTCTCCTGCCACAGCCTCCAAGTGCCTGGATTATAAGTATGTGTCACCGTGCCCTGCAGTTTGGGTTTTGTTAATAAAGTACAGCACACAGAACAGTGGGCTTGACAGCCTAACTGCATATGATAGTGGCATCCTTAGAGCACAGCATCAGACGATGGCAATGAAGAGAAGTGAGCTAAGTTAATGGCTAGAATGCTTAGAGGATAAAGAGGAGCTTTTATAGAATTAACTTGGGGATGAAAGTTTGGTTTTGGCGCATGACTCTAAGCAGACATGCCATGGAAAGTTGTGGTGTATCTTCTTATACACACAGAGTCTACTTCTTTTGCACATATGACCAAATGAGGAGGCAGGAGGATGTGGGCAACAGAAATCTAGTTTGTATCTCACTTGAACAGCTGCGTTGCTGTGGAAGGAGTTGGGTCCATGTGGAAAAGGGCAAACTCTCTTTAATGTACATAATGACAGCCCTATGGGGCATTTTCCTCTTGGTGAGCACATTTCTTACAAAAGGACACAACAGAGACCAGTGGGGACTCTAGCCATACGACACAACTTCTCACTTAAGAGAAGTTCAGAAAGCAAGTGGTTTCAAGTCAACATAATCCACCAACAGAAGCAACATGTGTCTCATAGAAACACATTCCCTGAAATATAGTTAACCCCTCAAATTGGATGTTCAAGGTAGGCTGGACCACTACACAACAGGTCATTCTATGTACAGCATACAGTTAGTTAGGTCTCGGTGCCAGAGGCCTCAGCATGGAGGAGTGTGGCAGTCTGTGCATCAGGACCAGTGGGTGGGGAAGCCCAGTGGCTGACTTCTAAGATTCTCTATCACACTGCTGGTATTTCCTCTTCATACCCCAAGTATATGCTATATGCCATGATGCTTAGACAGCCACAAACTCAGGCATTCAGCCTCCTCTTCCTCATCCAACCAATATACCTGTACCTTATATTAGAACTAGGTAGTTCCAAAAATGCCAAAGGAAAAACAATATGCAAAAAATGAAATAAGCTTCATATTTTAAAACTACATTTCCCTAGACTTAAAAAATGATTATTTAAAACATGACAAAAACTTACATTTTAAAATTCTCTTAACATACTTATAGTAGTATTAGAGAAAGTTTCATTTGCACATGATTAATATACACAACAATCCCTAAAAATTGCCAGTGGATGAGAGTGTATATTTTTTCTACTAGAAAAAATATGAGAGAGTTCATCATTATTTATACTATAAATTCACTGTTTAAAGTTAAGAGATACATTTTGGAAAAGAAAATTTAACATTGGAGGTAGTAAAATGAACACAAAAGTCATCTATATTTGTTCAGTATGTACTGAATATGTGACACTGTGATAGGGAGTAGCGATCACAGGGCGTCAGTGGGATGGCTTAGCAGCAAAGGTACTTGCCACCAAGCCTGACAGGTCTCAGTTTGACCCCTGAAACCTATAGGACAGATGGAGAGAACTAACCCCTGTATGTTGTCTTCTGAATGCCACATGCATGCCATGACAAACATACACACATATGTACATGCACACACAGAAACTAGGTAAGTTTACCCAAAAATGCCCAAAAGGAAAAAACAAACAAGAAAAATGTAATGACTACAATAGTCATGTATGATAAACTTTAAAAGGCAGAGACAATCAAAGGCAAAATCTTAAAGGAAGTCCCTCCCTCCCAAGTCTCTAGGGACAGAGACTCAGCCCAACAGAGTAAGGTTTGTCCCTCTTGCACGGCATGCCAGACTGCATTTCCTTTCTTGATTTTCTCTGAGAGATTCAAATGGCAACTTTAGTAATTGCCCAAAGGAATGACTAGAGGTAGAAAATATCCTACAGATTCAGGGAGGCAGTGCTTGGGATGGGGACATAGTCCATGCTTCACTATAGTCTTCCACAGGGAGATAAGAGACACCTCAGCTAGAGCTGCCCCCATAGCCCAGGACCTCCCCTCACCCCAGGTCTCTGGCATATCCTAGAGATTGCCCCTCCATTTCCCTTCTCTCTCCCCTGCTCTCCCTACCTATTATCTTCCTACCCCTTACCCTGCTCCCCTCCCAACTCCTCTCTCCACCCAGTTCCCTCCTTCCATCGACCTCCGATATCTATTTTGTTTCCCCTTCTGAGTAAGATTCAACCATCCTCCCTTGGGCCCTCCTTGTTATTTGGCTTCTTTGTGTCTGTTGATCACAGCAGAAATAGCCACTTTCTGTAGCCAGGCAGGACTCCCAGTAGAGGATAAGGACAGCAACCCACCCACAAGACCTTTGACCAAAATGTGTCCTGCCTACGAGATGTGCAGGGACAAAGACAGAGAAAGAGACTGAAGGAATGGTCAACCAATGACTGCCCCAAATTGAGAATCATCCCATGGCTAAGAACCAATCCCTGACACTATTAATGACACTCTGATATGCTTGCAGACAGGAGCCTAGCATAACTCCCCTCTACTAGGCTCCACCTAACAGCCAGTGGAAAGAGATCAGAGACTCACACCAAAACATTATATGGAGCTCTGGGAGTCTTATGGGAGAGATGGGAGAAGGATTGAGGGACCTGGAAAGGAAAGGGACTCCATAGGAAGACGAACTCACCTGGACACCTGAGGGCTCCCAGAGACTGAATCACCAACTAAAAAGTGAGCAGTTGCACCTAGGCCCCTGCACATATGCACAGATGTAGCTTGGTCTTCATGTGGGTCCCCCAACAACTGGAGCTGGGGTTGTCCTCGAGCCTGGTGCCTCCCTGCCAGTGGATCCTGCACCTCTAAATGGACTGTCTTGGTTAGTGGGGGAGTGCGAAGGATGACACCAGTGGGGTCTTCCTCAGAAGGTGGACTTGGAGAAGGACTTCTGTGAGTGGGTACGGGAGAAGGAGAGGCGCTGATATTGGGATGTAAAGTGAATGAATGAATGAATGAATGAATGAATGAATAAGACACCAGAACGCTGCCTATGCAAATGACAATGTCTGTCACTCAGACATATACGTAACAAGACACAATCTAACCCAACAAGAGGTTTAACTGCCAATTATTATTAAAGTTTTGTTATATTTACTTATTTATTTATTTATTTATTATTCTGTATGCATATACAAAGGTGAGCACACGCTTATACCACAGCACACATGCAGAGGTCAAAGGGCAACTGTGGGACTTAGTTTTCTTCTTCTACCATGTGGGTTCTGGGAATAAACTCAGGCTTGGTAGAAACTTCCTTTACCTAGTGAACCAGCTAGCTGGCCAAATACCTAGTTATTTCAAAGCCACACTAAAGATAAAATAATACAAAATGAATCAGGCAGTATGTGTGTAAACTATTGACATAAGCAATATCAGACTGCAATGATCTCAAAACACAACTTCTCAGCACAAGAGAAGGAGATGGAAAATGTAATGCTGGGGTGGGAGAGTCCAAGCAGGAAGGACGGGAGGGAGGGAGGGGCTGACGTGGGGGTAGGCACCGAAACTCAGTACACATGAAAATGCTGTAAGGAAACCTACTACTTTGTATACTAATTAAAATCAAATTAAAAATAAAGAGAGACATGAAGAGAAGGGGAAAAGAGTGGACAGACAGAGGGAGGGGCAGATAATCTGTAGGAGAATAATAATTGATATGAGCTTAGGAAGTTTTAAGGTGCAGTTTGGAGTCAAATACTTTTATAAATACAAAATAGATATCTTATAAGTGAGAATTTTACTTTGATAAAAACAAAAGGTTTCTGGGAAAATAATGGTAGAACCATTTTCAAGTAAAAAGCAGACTATTTTCCCTATCAGAATATATTATACACAGAGGACACACAAATACTTTATAGTTATTGCTGGAAAAAGTATGTTATTTCCATTTTAGTTGAAAGCTCCTGACCTTTTTTTTAGTCTTCTAAATAATATATTATTGTAAATTTCCCCCGGAAAGATTTTTGCAATCTGTCTCGTGCCCCAGTGACTCTTAATGGTCAACGGAGATGTCTGAACCCTTTGTCAACCAGGAATCTTCATCATTTAATTAGGGACCCGTTTATGGAGAATGCTGCCTGAAAATGACCCAGAGTGTTCAGCAGGGAGTTAGACTGCAGGTTTGATAAAGCCATACCTGAAGCATGTGTAACAAGGCTAAGCATGTGAGTTCTAAAGCTTGGTCACTAATGTCAGCACTAGACCACAGAAGATGCAAACCTCGTCATTCAAACGAAACGATGTAGAAAACTAACTGCAGTTGTCAAGGCTGGAAAACAGTCTAAGAATGAAGAACAGACTGTAGAAGCACCATTTGGTATTCAAGATCTCTCGGCCATAACCTACATGTTCAGAAAAAGTAAAAATGACAAGTTGGGGATTGTTTCATTCACTACGGCAGGCATGAGGTGAGTCCTGGAGAGGCAAGAACGACCAGAAGAAGAAATCAGTGTTTAATTACCTTGATCTAGACCAGCCCTTCAGTGAGCCTCTTTGAGGCTATTACATGAAGCTAAGGTATCTCTTTCTTCCTAGGAAGGAGTTAGCTTTACTTCTAAAGCTGCCAAAAACTTAGTTATATTGGGCCTTCTTCCTTCTTTTCAAGTTGTCCTACTATAGACAGCTTCCCATAGTATTTAACTATAGGGTGTAGAGAAAGCGTGCGGGCTGGCCAGTATGTACTTACATTCGCACTGTATGACATCTAGGTTAAACTGCTGGACGGCTCCCATGCTGATCTGCTTTAATTCGCTGTCTAGGAGCATCTGCATTAAGGATGTGGACAGATGTTGGCAGGCTGACATGCAAGCTGTCTGGGCAACTTTCCCCTATGCAAAACAAACAGACAAAACATAAACAAATATCACAAGACTGTACACTTGGCACTCTTCTTATTGGTACAATACTGTCTGCTGGCTTTTCTGGTTCTGTCTTCTAAAAGAACTAAAACTCATCTTTCTCAGGATACAATATTATTAAAGTGCTAACTACACAGAAGAAAATAATAAAATGTGAGGACTTATTTCAGATCTCTGGAATAATGTAAGACTTTTTTTTTTTTTTTTTTTTTTTTTTTGGTTTTTGGAGACAGGGTTTCTCTATATAGCCCTGGCTGTCCTGGAACTCACTCTGTAGACCAGGCTGGCCTTGAACTCAGAAATCCGCCTGCCTCTGCCTCCCAAGTGCTGGGATTAAAGGTGTGCGTCCACCACACCCGACTTAATGTAAGACTTTTAAATGCACATGAAAATATGGCACTTATTACACTAATCACTGACAAAGCAGTTTATTCCTACCATGCCACCTAAGCTCTCCTTTGTATGTTTAGCTAAGACAGAACAAAGGAAGTTAACGTGTAATTTGAGCTATTGTTGTTATTACTACTTAAACTGTACCTAAAAATCAAAACCACTGGAGTTGGAGTCCTCACCTCCACTCAGCATATTGGACCTGTGGTACAGAGTCACAGTTACCATGGAGCAAAGGGTTACCTATCCCTTCCTCTTCAGCTTTACTTCTACTCAATCAAATGCATGCTACATCTAACTACAGAAACTGATACTAGTGGTTTTCTTTTACTGAGATACATGATACGAACTTTGGCAGTCTTACTTTAATTTTCTTAAAATACCAGTTTCAATGTTTGCCCTACAGATTACACAGCTGAATCTTATATATATATGTATATTATATATTATATATATGTAGACATATATATGTGTATATATATACACACACATATATATAAAGACAGGGTGTCATTATGTAGCTCTGGCTGTCCTGGAACTCACTATGTAGACCAGTCTGGCCTTGAACACCCAGAGATCTATCTGCCTTCCTCTGCTTCCTCAACGATGAGATTAAAGGCATGTGCCCCTACACCCTATCTCTAACTCAAGCAGACGTTTAACAGAGTATACATGAGCTCTTCTAGGTCAAAGTTTTCCAGTGTAATCCTCCTAGGGTGGCTGCCTGCAAACGATTATATAATTAGGCAATGGGTTGACTCCCATGGTGGGAGTCAAAGATCTAGGATTATGGTTAGAAAAATAATGACTTTCATGGGACATGCCATGTTTTACCTCGTTTTAATTAACAAATATTTACCCAGTGACATTTGGTAACTGTGTTTTCTTTCTTCCCACTTATCACAAAGGCAAATAGAGAGAGAGAGACAAAAATGATAAAATCATTCTCCCAAACATACATGCTACAGTGTACTAGTCCAAAAATGTTAATGCAAAGTTAGTGGGAAAGGCCGCAAGGACAAGAAAACAGTTCATAACTTACTAGAATATTTGTTCTTTAAATTACACACTAAAAATTCTAGTCCAAGACATGCTGTTCTTAGAACCAAACTGCTTATGGATGGGTTCTTAGCATTTAGGCACTATGCAGAGCAGAAAACAAAATATCTGATATGCAGTGTCAGTTTCTCAATCAAAAACTGTAGAGATAAAAGCCAATGCAAACAATATCTTTGACAGATACTGATGAATTGCCAAAAAAGGAATGCAGCAAACAATGAAAAACCCAGCATGCTCAAAAGCCCCCAAACCCAAGAGGAGTCAGGCTGCAGGCCACGCAGGTCCATTCTCAGGCAGAGCATGGCCAATATGAATGGGAGGGGACAAAAGCAGAGAACAGGGAAATCAATGGCATGTCCTTTCAATTCAGTGTGATAGGCTTGCAAATACTTCACAGAAATGTTATTTTGACTTGATGGAACAACTAGTCCATTTTAGCCCAATGAACTTCTCCACCAGTTCAGCTCTATGGCCTATTATATCATTACACAACAATGTACTAACTGAAAAAGCAGGTTAATAAATTGTCCAAAAATTATTTAGCTTATTTTGTACGTAAGTGTGCCATACGTCGTAAGTGGTATTATTTTAACATAGGTTCAGAGACACAAACAGATATTCAATAGCACTGGAACCAAATGACAACAAGAGTTTAAGCTGTTTCATAAATCTGGAAGAAGCAGGCAATAAAAACACATACGCAAACTTGGTTTTTAGATAAATAATATTTATTACAGTAAAATCTTAATATATTTCTTTTGATTAGGCATATTGAAAACAGGCTTATTGTTATCATTTTAAAGACAGAATAAAAAATTTTATAAAGATTTTAAATAAAATGAATCATCCCTTTTATATATCAAATTTAAGTTAATACTATCAAAGGTTCTCATTGTTGACATTTTATAAAACATGTTTTCTAAGGTTATATACTATTCTCTAGATGTCCACTGCCTAATTTCAGAATGCATAGAACCATTCTTAAATTTTATCTACTTATTTAAATAATTGACAAAACAGTGCACATTTAATACATTTTAAGCATATTTCCTGCCCTCATCAGAAAAACTACTTGCAACATTACCAGCATTTTCTTTCTCTTTAACAACACAAAGTTCAATAAGTAAGTAAAAACACCCACCAAACTTTTAAAAGGTAACTATGCTTTCTCACACATTTTAGCATTTTTTTCCTCCTGAAAAACAATTGCCAAGAGAGAAAACCCTTAGACAAACTTCTTATATTTCAAAGGAACTTGTAAAAGAGAATCTGCTGACATATTAGAGCCTTTTTGCATTACCCCAAAGCTTTTCTTCTGAGAACAATTGTGGCAAAGAGACATTTGGCTCCTAGGAAATTCCCACAGGGTCAGCCATAAGCATCCTTCCATGCACCTTCTCGGTGCTGCTTTCTGGACACACGTCTCAAAAGCAGCTTTCATCGTCTGCTTGTGTGTCAGTCAATATGATTTATGGACTGCATTCAACAAAGTCAGAGCATATAGAATGAGAAATATGACTACAATCTGCTAATTTGTTTTGTATTGAGCCATTTAGGAGTCAAAGACCTGATGTCAGACTGAGATCAGCAACACAATTAACTAGCCGGTGACAGATTCATCCATCCTCCCTGCCAGGCTGTGCCAATCAAAGACAGCATGAGGCGACGTTTAGTGAAATCAATAAGAAAACTCATTCTCTGAATAGCCCGTGTAAGAGCTTGATTGACACTTTCTGAATCTCGTTTGTGGAACACACCCACTCCCTACCCAATAGTTCCTTACTGCAAGCTGTGAAATAAGACTTTCAATGCCAATCACAGAACAATAAACCACTAACCACCAACCTCAGCCGAAAGAAATCAAGGCAACACATCTGTTTGTATGTCAAGCTAAATTTCCAAAATAATTTACTATTGTAGATTGGGCTAAAGATACTGTTTCTTTTGAAATATAAAATAACATAGCCATACAAACACAACACATTTTATTAGATTATGGTTCAAACTGCTTTGGTTTGGAAGTAATGTTTTCAGAGGTCTAATATCATAGTGGGCAAAATACTGAAATCTTAAAAACTAATTTGGCATTTCAAATTCTCATTTGAAGTCTGTATTTGTCTCACCAGTCTCTTATTTCACACATCTACTAAGAAAGTTTTTATTTAAACAGTAACCGTTTGAAAGTGATTTCCAAAGCTGCCTTCATTCTCACAAACACAGATGATGTAAAATACTCTCTGGAAACCACAACCACTCTTTCTACAATGATCTGCTCTTCCTTAACAATTCCCCAAAGGATACACACACACACACACACACACACACACACACACACACACACAACACATTAATCTTGAAGAACTAACTACTTTTTAACCTTACGTAAAAATACAAAGGGGCAAATACACTGTATACTGTGTTATTCTTTAAATTAGTATCAGGTTTTGTTTTCAAAGGCTGGGAGTAAAAAAGAAAACAAAGGAGTAGTGGACTCTAAGTGACCCTCTTCGTTCTGGTCCTGCTCTTTAAAGTCACTTCAGTTCAACAGCAAGTTCCTATTTTATACAAACACACTACCTCTTAGTTTGCTACAGAAACTTGAGTTATGAGACTGTGAAGTAAGCTTTTTCAGATGGAGAAAGAAAAGTGTTTTGATGAACTAGACAATGTCTTAAAGAGCTACAATACACAATCTTTTTAAAATGTATATACTGAAAGAATTTTAAATATTAAAATTAGAAATAAAAATTTTTTAAAATTAAAATATAAAGAGATAACTCAAAAGGAAACATTTTACTTCAAGAACTCTGTAACTCCTCCTTCTATTTGTACAATTAAGAGCCACTGATCTGGCTGGGCAGTGGTGGTGCACGCCTTTTATCCTAGCACTTAGGAGGCAGAGGCAAGCAGATTTCTGAGTTTGAGGCCAGCCTAGTCTACAAACCTCCATGATAGCCAAGGATACACAGAGAAACCTTATCTCAAAAAAGAATCACTGGCAAGTTTTGCTATGTGAAAGTACATCTTGTTCAATTGTGAAAATGTTATTAAAGAAAAAGACCCTGAAACAGTATAGAATATTAAAGTCCCCTCGAGATGAGATCACAATACACAGGGTCCTTTTAGCCATCAAGATGGGTTGTAGTGAATTTCCTAAGTGAACACACTAAATGTCTGATTCTCAATAATACAGAATGGGTGAATAATAAAGGTTTAACTATCAAGATGACTTTCTTTAGTGAGTTTCAATAATAACTTTAATACCACCTTGAAGACAGATGTTTGAGACTGTGCCAAGACACCCACAGTCCATCCAAACACTCCCTCTACATACCCAGCACGCTTAGCACTTGCACACCTCTGCTTCTCTCAACTTTGTGTCTTCATGTTTTTATCCCTGAAGGAACTGGTTACATCCCCCCAATCCCACGAGCAACTGCCACTGTGCACTCTCTCCTCTCAGCATTTTAAAACCCTTTCCTCTCTCCACTGCTCATCGTTCCTGCGGACTTGAGACTGGGGTGGAAATGGTCTTTGGGGCGAGGAGACATATGAATAAAACCAACATGATTCTCTTAAAACTGAAACAATGTTTCCCAGGTGACCACCTGTAACGCACATGTCTATTCCCCTTACAACGTCCACATCCCGTCTCTGCTCATCTCACGTGGGAATTCGTTACCAGTCTTTTGATTGGGTTTTAATGGCATGTCACTCCACACTTCAGCTTTCCCAGGGAGAGAAAAGGATACATTAAGGAAGTCTTGGAAGGTTAAGGTTTAGAAGAAATTCCTCCTGTTTCCAAGCTATGGATTTCTGGACTACAGATATTTAAACGGGGGAATGCGTTTTGTTGTTTTGGTTTGGATTTACTTTTTGCTTATTTATTTATTTATTTTAGACCAAGTCAGGTCACCTGTAGCCCTGGCTAGCCTCCAAACCACTACATATCAAAGGAGGGTCTGAATTCCTGATCTTCTACCTTCCAAGTGTTGAGATTCCCAAGCCTTAAATAGCAAATTTATTTGATTAATTACTATGGTCCTAAAACTCTTCTCATTTGGCAAATATTAAAAAACAAAAACAGAAGACGTAAAGATTTACTTAATTTTCCCTGAAGTTGACCTGTAGTATGGCCAATCCAGAAAATTCAGGTTGAGAAATTAAAACACACCAGAAACCATATCAGAGCAGAAACTCTCCGAGAACTGGGCCATGCCTGTATCCCTGTGTGCAGGCATACAGCTCAGTGTTCCAGGAACATACAGCAACGTGAATTCCGTATTTTATAGTGATACCACAGTTTAAAATGCCCAAAGAAGTTGCCAGAGTCCCTACTAGGTTATATCCATCAGTGAATTAGGCACACGTCAATCCATGCCAACCTATTAACAGATGAGATGGTTGATACAGGCTCAGTTGAAAGGATTCTGGCCAGCATGGCTCTGGCGAGCCCTGCCTTTCCACCCTCAGTCCCTCTGCCTTACTAAAATCCCTTAAATTACATTTCTAAAGCTAGCCACCAGGATCTATTCCCTTATTTAACCACTTCCTCCACCCTGAGGCTGACTTCCAAGGTCCAGCTATCAAAGTTTTGAAGTCTAGCAATCAACCCCCGCTTTGGCTGTCCTAATTAATGCCCAATCAAAATACACAACTGCATCCTAGCCCACTCTAACACAGATCTCCCGTTTTCTCTTCTTAAAAGTTAAGGTCATTTGCTGCTGTTTTTCTGCTTGAGTCAGAAAGCAGCCACTTTAACTTTTCTTGCCTGCCTAATAAAGGATCTTTCTGTGAAAGAAAAAAAAAAGGTATTTGGGTGTGGTTTGTGCCCACTCCAGGGTCTGAAAAGGGGTCTCCTTCAACAGTCATTACTGAAAATATAATACAAGCTAAGTGCATGACTATAATACCACTACTTAGAAGGCAGAGGTGGGAAAATCTAGAGTTCAAGACCATCCTTAGCTAGCTAACAAGTTCTAGACAAGCCCAGACTACATAAAACCTTATCTCTCAGAAAATAAAACAAAAAAGGCATAGGCAGTCATTCAAAGATGTCTATTTAGGTTTCAACTTTCTTACTTTTCTCACTTAACTTCTCTTCCTTTTCCCTAAGGTCCTATGATTGCCCCCCCCCCACACACACACAATTTCTTTCTTTTTGGTTTTTAAAAATAGGGTTTCATAATAGCCCAAGTTATCCTTGCCCTCAATACACAGCTGAGGAAGGGACATGAACTTACCTCCACCTCTGTTAAGGATTCAGGCACACATCACCATGTTCACCTAAGTTAACTGTTTAAGGATTTACTGAGAGCCTGGTGCAAGTAGGGTTTCATTTGCCAAGGAACATGTCTGAATGACAGGTCCTGTGAGATGGTATGATAAGAAGAACATCATAGCTAAGGAATTATGTAATCAGAGTCCCAACCTCTTCATAAACCATGCGGTTTGGTTGCAGGAAACACAAAGTGACTCCAGTAAGGTCTATGGTTTTCAATTACATTTTGCAGTGTGGGGGTTGGGTGGGGATGGGGGGCAGACAGTGGTGGTGCGTGCCTTTAATCCTAGCATTTGGGAGGCAGAGGCAAACAGATCTGAGTTCAAGCCTGTTCTACATAGCAAATTCCAGTATAGTCAGGATTACACAGAGAAACCCTGACTTGAGGAGAAAACAAAACAAAACAAAAACCCCACCTTATACTGTTGAATAGTATCCCCAAACTTCGGATTCTCAAAGTCCTGGCATATGCTTATTCCAGGTGTAGGTTTCCAGATAGGTAACAAACAGCACTAGTCTCAGCCCCAAGTTAGGGATAGAGCTAGTGTGGACACTACCAGTCATTTGTACCTAAGCAAATCTGAATATTGAAGACAACCCAATCTTAAAAGTGTAAATGAGGGCTGTGTTTGCCTACCACAGGCAATGCCCTAAGTTCAATCATCAGTAAACATACACGTGCGTGTGCACACGAGCACGAGCTCAAACACACACACTAATTCTCTTTCTCTCTCTTTTCCCCTAGGAAAAGCCTTCAGCATGGTGTGGAACAATGTTCAGAATGAGGAGGAATTCCTTACGGACATCCAGATCTACCAATTGCTTTTTTGTTTCCAAAGAATCAACAGACACTTTTAACTTCAATGCTACTGTCCACAACACTGATTTCCATAAAAGACTTTAGAGTTAAAACTAGGTAACAGTTTCCCTATACGCCTAATGATTCCTGCACAAAAGGAAAGACAGGGAAACAGTTATCTATCCCATGTCTAAACCTGTCATTTGTTTGTGTTATAAGACTATAGCCAGGTCTAGCCAGGAACCTTGATCTCCTGATTGTTTTTCCTCTACCTCCCAAGTGCTAAGATTATAGGCATGCCCCACTCCCAGCCGAAAAGCTTTTATTCTTATTTTGGCATGAATAAAACCCAGGATCCTACAAGAGGCAAAGGGGCAAGAGGACACTGCAAGCTCAAGGCCAGTCTGTGCAATATAGCAACATTCTATCTCAAAAAACTGAACTGAAAGGATTTTATTATGTAGTGCTACAGAATCTCTAGTGTATATGCAGACACTTGGTTTGCAGACCAAGAGTCTGTTCTAATTATGTTCACTCATATTCCTCTCACTAGTTACTTATAGCCAAGGTCTTAAGACCTACCCTAAGCTACTGACTTCCTAGGAAACTCTCATGGCTATTTGATTTATACGTTTTTCCATTATTGCTTCCACTTCTTCTAATAAAGTACTGACCAGAAGCAATTCAGAATTATATTTTCTACAGTGTTCAACATCAGGGAAGTAATTGAGACTACTGCTATATACACTTACAACTTAAGCATTTAGCTTATTGAGACATCAGCTCATGGTCTCAATGTGAATTTTCAACGGTAAAACTTTGCTAGTATATGATATGCATCTTGGAGAAATGGAAAATTATTTAAAAAATTACAAAGAGATAGAATATAGGGCATTGCTGGAGAAC
Source organism: Mastomys natalensis (assembly GCA_021653895.1). NCBI lineage: Eukaryota > Metazoa > Chordata > Mammalia > Rodentia > Muridae > Mastomys > Mastomys natalensis. The sequence goes on along the minus strand of JAJTUV010001235.1, from coordinate 123,862 downwards.
ATAAAAAATGCTAAATGTAAAAGTATTCTTTTCAATCAAAACAAATATGAATAAAACCTCTCAGAACACACTGTTTTGGCAAAAGTGATCCAGCATCATCAAGACAGGCATGATAAATTAAAGGAGTCACAGGCCTTGGTAAAGAACAGAGCATCCTTTCCATATTAAGGAAGTACGAAGATGCACAGGAATTAAGGTGGAAACAGTTTCCTGTTCATCTTGTACCATCCCTGACCCTCAGCAAACACTGGAAAATGATAAAAGAAACAAACAACAAAATAACCCTCTCAGAGACAGAAGTTCAAGAAGCAGACTGCAGCAGGCAGATGGACAGATCCCCATTCCCAAAGACATTGAAATAGCTACATGAATTTAGGGTGCTTAGAACTGTTTTGTGTCTTCCAGGTATGCTGCATAGAAGCAGTTGCATGGTCCAGCATTTGACATACCATCGTAGGCGTTCCTACAATATAGCCTCTAATAAAACTAGGATATCTTAAGTTCCTGATAACAGGATTATTTATCATTTATATACCAAGAAGATTAGGGAAGAACCAAAATCCACATGTGGCATGTGCCCAGGCAGACATCCAGGGGTTCATGTTATAAGGACCTAATGTCTCCATGAGATTGTCTAAAGCAAAGTAGTCATCAGGGTCTATGGTGATCCCATGTGTACTAAGTGTGTCCATCACAAGATAGAGCATACTGTCTATCCTGTTGGAATATTGTTGAAAATATATTCTGAGGAGGAGCAGAAAGTCATTGAAAAGTGAAAGTGTTAAAGGTACAAACAGAGTCAGAGAGTCAAATAAATATGAAGTTTTTACATAATAAACTCAAGGCACATTCTTTGTTTTTGGGGTTTTTTTTTTTGGTTTTTCAAGACAGGGTTTCTCTGTGTAGCCCTGGCTGTCCTGGAACTCACTCTGTAGACCAGGCTGGCCTCGAACTCAGAAATCCGCCTGCCTCTGCCTCCCAAGTGCTGGGATTAAAGGCGTGCGCCACCACCGCCCAGCTAAGGCACATTCTAAAAAGAATTTGTTATATCCTTAAGATGTTTCAAATTTGCACATAAATACCAACACACAGATCATTCATATTCTTCACATAAAGGAAAATGCATTCAGTGCACACAGTTTTGAAATGCATTTTCTATTCTGGTTTGTTTTCTTGACACAGGGTCCCACTCCAGCATTGACCAGCCTATAGAAAGAACTTAGTGTAATCCACATCTTCACTATTTCTCTTACAGTTAATTAAAAATGCTTATCAACCATTCTGTATTAAATATGACAGAAAATACAAAGGTGAGCAGATGCATTTTCCTCATAAGAGGACAAAATTCTAACAAGAGAAAGTAGAGTCTACAAACAGTACATAAAAAGACAAAATATGAAAGGGAGGGGTAAAGAGAGAAAAAGCAACCTGGTGCAACTAAGTGTAGCTGGCAAAAGCTGTGTGAAAGAGGTGGTATCAGACAGAACTCTGGGAAAGATCCAGGCAGTTTTTAGCTATACATAAAGCTAATATAGACAGGTCCAGACACAATAAATATGCCAGTTTAGAAACTAAGATTAGGCCAAGCTTTAGAAAACACATGTGGGTCACAAACAGAGGTAAGGAAAGAGAACTGGTACAGACCCATCAGGAGACAGGGACAAAAGACAAGGGAGAATACATGATAGAAACATTTACATTTTACATGCTAAATTAAATTGTCCCCCTAAAAAGAAACTTCACAATCTGAAAATGTATTAGCTCTTATTCTAACTGTCAGGGACACACACACAACTAGACATAGAAAGGACAAATAAGTAAAAATAAATAAAAACTTCAATAAAGCTGCTTTTAAAAAAAGAATTAAAGCATTTTTTTAAGTATAGAATAGAGTTTATTAAGGACATGGGGAGATGGGGAGGGGAGTCAAGAGGGCAGTAGAGATGGGGGTAGTAGAGAGGAGTAGAGGCTGGCCATGAGCACGTGGAAAGAGTGGGGGAAGGGAATGGGGAGAGATGATGAGAGAGGGGAGAAATGAAGCAGAAAAAGAGCAAGATAGCAAGCAAGAAGCAAGAGCAAGGCAATTCTTAAGAACAGTCCTGGGTAGGAATGAGAAGGAAATATTTGCACTGGGCCAGTGCAAAGTATGTAACAGTTTCCTGTAAGATTGAAACATACCATCCTTAGGTAGGAAGGTAAACAACTTAAAATATCTTCAGCAAGTCCCTGAAACTGACTAGATTCCCTAGCCCCCTTCCTACAAGAGTAGACAAGCCAAGCTGTGGAAAGTCACTCTCAGACAAGACAAGCAGCAAAGAAGAGCCTCAGAAGATCCAAGCTGCAAAGAAGACATTGTAACCAGACCAGCTACCTAGAAGAAGCAGAAACCAGCAATCACTTAGAAAGGACAATCTCTATCTAACATGTTGAAATGCCTGCAGGCTATACAATATATTCCAAGTTTCCAGCTTTTGTGAGCTATCACCCTTGCTGGGGTGAGCTTTGGTGATGCAGTTGTCTTTGAGTCATTTATGACCCTGTAAGTAACCCTTAATCTATATTCCTCTAAGTAACCTCAATAAAACTCACTGTTCACTGATGAACTCCTATGATTGCTAAAGTTATGCTGATGGCTAACTTTATGTTTAAAAGTTTAAAATATCTGTGCTTAAGAGATCTACAAAGCAATAGTAGACTTCAAAATGTTAAAGTTTATTAAGGGTTAATTTTTTATTTCTGTTTCTGCTTCTGTAAACAAAAGCTTATTTTGGCATGGGATGACTTCCTACTTGCACCTAAAGAAATGAAACTTTATTTACCTTTATAAACCCCTGACTTAGGTGGCTGGGTGATAAATTCAGGAATCTCAAGTCCTGGGTATAAACTTGGGCTCAATTTATGAATAAAAAGCCTCTTCTTTGTTAAAATTTATTCATAGTCAGACTGGTGGATCTGAATGATCCCAGACCCGTAACATTTGGGGGCTCGTCTGGGATTTGGGTGTTCAGGAAGGCCCAGAATTCAAAGAGACACCAATTTTTAATGCTTAGACTTCGTAAAAGAGTGTTGAGTCCCTGAGGGTTCCCAGTGTATTAGGAACAGAGAAATTGGATAGGGTCAGCCTTTGAAGGGAACTACCGACAGGTTCTCAACACCTAGATTGTGAGAAAAAGGTATCAAAAAAACTTAAAGAGGTATAAGAATCCTGTTTGTCTATAGCTTACATATGTGGGACTTGTGGAAAAACTGGATGCAGTGTTAATTCCGAAATCAGAGGGCTCAAGGGGACACCACTAGCTCTTGTTGGAAAAAACAAGATGGAAATCTGCTGTTGAGTACATGAATGAAGGTAGCCAACAAATGTTTGGTTTTGTCTGTTCTCCACTGACTGTGTGAATGTTTTGTCTTTTTAAGTTTGATGGATCTGTGCTTTCTGATATGTCCATAAGATAGCTGCAGATATAGAATCTGGAGCAGGTGAGGGAGAGAGTGAAAGAACAGGCTGGCTGTGGAATGCATCTTAGCTCCTTCCTTCAGCATCCCCTTGTGATAGCTAGGGCTCAAAAATTTCTTATCTATAAGCCTTTTTTGTTCACAGCTTCTCTAGTCCTACCCTCTGGTTGGTGGATTCAGGTGTCTTTTAGGTATGGATAATATTAAAATGTTATTTTATGCTGTTCTACATTAACAAAAATCTAGCAAAAAGCTGGCTCTGGAGTTGGGTTATGGCTCCTCCTCTATACCCAAACATGTTTGTTTAAAGGTTTCCTCCAAAATCTCTGTCCTGTGACAGGTGGGCCACCTAACTGTGTGACATCATCTCACACTCTGGTTTTGGTTTAACTCCCTAAAAGTTTTGCTAACATATGAATCTTATCTAAGATTTGTAAGACTGTTACATAAACTTTCTATACCTTGAAATTTTAACATTATTATCATTAAAAATCTGTAAAATATGTAACAAAAAGTTAACTTAAAACTTATAGCAGGAAGGTTGAAGGTTAGAAATTTATACATAGATAATCTTAATTTGCTACAGCATACTGCATGTTTAACTTGGATTCAACTCTTGTTTAAAGAAAATTGATGTTTTTATATAACAGCAGGTCTTCATGATTCTTTGGATTGGGATGGATTTTTGTTTATTGGGGGAAAATCATAAAAACAAAGCTTATGAAGACAGTAAAAAAACAACACTGAAAAGGCTACAATGATTTAAAATGTAGCAATTTTTAGTCCTCAATCATGAAGGTAACAAAATGAGGTTTTGTCTACTCTGTTCTATAGCTCTTGCTCTTTTAAAAAATGGCTAAATAACAGGTCTTCTGGAGGTCAGCTTTATCTCAGAATAATGTCATAAGTTAAACCAAGAAGTTTGTCCTTGAATGTCTCCAAATTTCATTGAATGTATAAATGTCCCTAGTTTGATATATGCAAAGATTTTAGTTTTCACTTCAGCAGATACATAACTGAGCTAACAGAATCGTGTTGAGGGTCGGTCTGCTGCTATGTATTATAATGCTAAATACTGGCCCTGGTTGCTTGAGGGATGAGAGAGTCCTCAAATACACAAAGTGATACTATGTGACCTTGCTTCTTAAGTTCAAACTATTAGTGGAATAAAGATGCCCACAGCCTGTAGCTGGGCAGAAGAGAGGTAGGTGGAATTCAGTTCTGAACTTGGAATCTAAGGAGACCATGACAAGAGAGGAGGAGAAGGTAAAATGGAGAGAGGAGAAGACACCATGGGGTAGGTGAGTCATGAAAACATGGCCATGAAGGCTGGCTGGCAATTGGAGTTAAGAGCTGCCCAGACAGAACATGGCAAGTTATAATTCAGAATTATTGAAGGAAAAATAGATTCTAATAGCTTAGAAGGTAGACATCTACCTATCTCTAGTGCATTAAAGGCTTATTAAAACCATAAAAGTTGTGTGCCTTTTATCTGGGAACTGAAAAAATCTAAGGTGGGGTAGAAACCCCAGATAGAGATTAAATAACTACCATAACAAATATACCAGCTCAAGACCCAAAGGACTTAGACCTAAGAAATCTGTTTAAAATCGTCAAGATGGAAAATGCAGCCAGAAACAGAACCAAGTAGGAAAGCTCCAGAAAGAAAACTGCCTCAATTAAAACAAAACAGCCCAGGTCACCTCTCAGCTTAGGGCTGCTTGCCTCTGACTGGGTTTTGAGACCAACCGGAGAGTCACTATCAGGGACTGGCATCTGTAGTTAGGTCTTCTGATTGAAAACATGACATTAAAAAAAAAGAGAGAGAGAGAGACCAACAGAGGTATAATGTCATGAGATGGAATCTGGTCAGGATTTTGGATAGACTAAGATGGCAGAGATCTGAATTATTCTACATAAAGAATAACAGAGGCTCCATTGGGCAGGTGGATCTCTGTAAGTTCAAGGTCAGCCTTGTCTACAGAATGAGTTCTAGGACAGCTAGGCTACACAAAGAAACCCCGTCTTGGAAAAAAAAAAAAAAAAGAAAGAAACAAAAATAACAGAGGCTTGAGAAACAGGGTGAACTGAATAAAAAGGGTTAGAAGAAAAATTAAAAGCTTGCGAAGGAGATGAGAAGCTAAGGAGTTAGGGCCACAGCTATGAGCACCAGGAACTGAAGTGTTCCTATTTTATAATGTAGCAAGACAGTGGCCTCAGCAGTTTGGCAAGGGTCTGTGGAATGTCTCTCCTTACCTACAGTCTGTTCAGGCTGACAGAAAGTGATGTGAAATTATGTATCTTGTCTCTTTGTCTTTGCTAAATTTGTTAAGCTTTACCTATGTGGATAAACCAAGTCATACAAGTGACTATGATGTTCCATAATGATGCACTATAAAATCAATCTCTCTATGGCCTACATTTATGATTTGAAGTTTTATTTTGGTATTAAAATAGATCCAATTCAAGGATTGTACTTTTAAGGCTATAATTAAGATATGCAGGTTAATAGTCACTTTATAAAGATCAAATTCTTTGACATGCTTAGAACTGTGCCTGTAGTCATACGAAGAGAAACTTTAATTCAGTGACGAGAATAAGCTTCATTTAAACTTCTGTATATTGTTCCAAGGTTAAGCCTAAAACAAGTAACTAAAAACAAGTAAAGTGTATTTAAAGTCAGATACACTTAATAGATGGGCCTCAAAATTCTCCAGAGATTTGCACTGAATATGGCATTTAAAGTGTTCAATGAGAAAAGCCTCCTGTGATAAACAAAAAGGACAGTTCCTAGCAGCAGCCCTAAGATCCCTCCAAAGCACTGACTCCACCTGGAGTTTGGTAATGCTAATCACTGAACAAAACTTCCCCATGCCTCACCTGCCTCCAGGACCCACCAAGACTGGACATGCAGGACACTGAAGGATTGAAGGTCTCTCTTTGCCTTACCAAAATAGTCCAGTCTCTTAAGTTCCTCACCCACAAGAAAGTCTCTTGGATCTTTTGGGTCTGGCAGCTGAAGGCTGATGCTGCCCTGTGTGGCAGTCAAAGAGTTAATACTCTCCTGTGTGACTGCTGCAAACTAACCACTAGACTGGAATTGCTCAGGAGGAGCCCAGGATTGGTCCAGGTAGCTGGTCTCTGTCATTTTACAGAGGTCATCTGGTTTATACTTCCTGCTCAAATGTATCCTTCTCAGATCTCCATTGGCATATAAATGGCTAACTGTAGCTTATCAGTTTAGCTGCAGCTGCCTGGTGAAAGCATTTTGTATGTGAAAATCAGACCTTATTTATTTCTAGAGCTAATAGGTCTCCTAGTAAGAGAGGCAAACTCACAGAACAGGTTTCAATGTAACTTTTTACTATTCTTCTATTTAAACGACTTGCTTTGCAATGACTGCTCTCAGTAATCAACCACTGTGTCTCATGGTAAGTGACTGGAAGAAAACAAAAGGTTTATGCAAGTTGTAGGGTCTGAGAAAATAATTGAAAAATAATAAAACCTAAAAACAATGTTGACACTTCAAAGGTTCAGAGTCTTAACATTTAATCATGGAGATCTGATTAGCTATTAATCTGACTCTGGTAAAGAACTGACCACTGTAATAGTCACAAGCTCAAAATTTTAGACTTTCTTTGGTTGTTCTCTAAGTATAGACTAAAATGTGCTTCTCACCATGGTAAAAACATCTCTGTCCGATCTGCATATACCCATCCCTCTGCATGGAGGAAACTGTGTTAGCGCTTTTAACCCAAAACCTCATTTTTGGGTCCCTAAACTTTTACTATGACTCAAAGGTGTGGGATTTCTGTATAGATTACAAACAGTGGTAATACTAATATAGCTCAAAATGTTTATCTCTTTTTGAAAACTTTGCAGGATGTTGCAACTGGGATCTATCTGTCATAGGTCAAACGGACTGCAGATAAGTACTTCTGTGAACCAACAGCCTAAGCTTTCCCCCACCTACTGCTTATTCCTGAGGTGGAAGTTCTAAGTAAAGTGTTCCTTTAAGTTCCTAAAACTTAACTTCTGTTCCTAATCTATATTTGTCTCAGCAGATTTCCACTCAGCTGACAGACACCATCTGGAAATCAGCTGTGAACTACAAACTGTTCCAAAGAGCTATAAGTCCCAGACTTGCTGAAAGCTGATATGGTGAACCATCTAGCCAATGTGACTGTTCCCTGTCTGTTCAGCTGGGCCAGCAAACCAGATGCTTCTGATGAATAACCCCCACTCCGAACCCTGACTCTGTGGCCTTTGACTAGCATTCCAGCCTTCATGAACTTTGATAAATTCAGGTGAGAAGCAGTTACAGAAGAGAGTATGTTACCCCTTATCCTCAACAAAAGGCTGGAATGTTAGATCCAAAGGACACTGTGACCCCGCTGGAAAAGACCACAGCTCATCATCCGACCACCCCCACTGCTGTCAATGTCGACTATGTCTGTGCCTGGATACGGCACCCTCAGATCAAGTACATCATGGGACAAGCTTAGGGTTAGGAACAGCTGGAGCCACTCTTGAGGCAATAGGCACAGCAATGGCCAATCTCAACTATAAAATGTAGGATGTCAAATAACCCAGTATCTATTTGGATTAGAAAATTCTATTGCAAAATTAGAAGAACACATCTAATCATTACCTGAGGTGATCTTACAACATGACAGGGAGCCTGATCTGCTTTACACAGAGCAAGGAGTTTACTGTATGGCTTTAGAGGAAAGTTGTTGTTTCCATGTAAACCATTCAGAAATCATTAGAGATAACTTCTCTGTGCTCTGGAAAAACCACACAGAAAGGGTGAAGGCCCTAAATGGAAAAACAAAACAACAACAACCTCACCCACACTCAAATGGTTCCCATTTCATTCTCAGACTCCTCCTGACTAGTAATTCTGTCGGCTGTCACACGGTCTACAGTGGCCCTGCTCCTGTGGCTTACTGTTGCCCCTGAATTATAAATGCTATAACAGATACATAAGCTCATGATTAGGAGCTATTAAGCTGATGGTGATTCAGTCCCACTATGAACAGATATCCACCACAGAGTCAAGGATTTGACTCAAAGTATAACTCAAGGAGGGAATGTGATGGCTAACTTTATGTTTACAAGTTTAAAATATCTGCACTTAAAGAGAACTATAAAGCAAAATTAGACTTCCCAATGTTAAGGGCTGTCAGGAGTTGCTTTTTTTACTGCTGTTTCTGCTTCTTTAAACAAACCTTGTTTTGCATGAGAGAACCTTCAGCTTTCAAGGGAACAAACTGTAACTTTTGTTCTTTGCCTTTATAAACCCCTGACTGAGGTGGCTAGCCATTGCCTTGGGGAATCCCAGTCAGGCATGTAGACCTGACACCAGTATATGTATAAAAGTATCTTCTTTGTTATAATTTATTCATGGTCAGCCTATGAATCTCTAAATGACCCCAGATCCATAACAACCCATACTTTGGTCAGTTTTGGGCTCCATACCTGGGGTGAGTAGATGTTGTGTGTTGCATCTTCCCAGGAAAAGTTTTGCCACACAACACATGGACTCATGACTAGCATGCAATCATGAATCACATGGACTCATGCACTGTATTAGCTCGTGAACTCCTTTGGCTAATTCTCATGGTGTATTGTGGTGTGCTGTTGTAGAAAGAACATTCAGGAAGAGCATAAAGTCTTCAAAGTAAGTAGTGTAGCGACTACCAGTTTCCGAGACTCAGATGCCAGGCGCTCTTCTAAACATCGTGCTACTATTTCATATAATCCTCACCACGGAACCATGTCAGCCATGCTCTCATTAGCATCGGTTTTCAGGGGAAAGATCTCAGAGAGGCTCCCAAAGCACTGCCCTGCCCAAGGATGTATTTCCTATTGACTTTCATAATCAATTCCAGAAAGTTCTGTCTCACCAAAACAGTTAATGTTCCCTTCAGACTTTATGTTTCCACAGACTACAAATATATCAAGGGCAATGTCAAAATAATTATAAGTTAAATACTTATTTTTCTCTGGGAAAAATAAGCCAGCAGGAAGCTCATCATTTTCTAATTTACATTCTAACTTTAGCTTGTATCTACTTACCGACATGGCTGCATAATCACTGATGTTTGCCTTAGTCTGAGAAGGAAGTAAGCAAGGCAATCAAATGAAGAAAGGAAATGTATTCTAATTACATGAGAATTGAGATCCAAGGCAGCACAACTAAATACACAATAAAACAAGCAGAGTCTGTGTGTGGCTGTAATGAAAAGGCACAGTTACCACATGCATGTGATAATCATGTCGTTTTGAAGATCTGTAGGTGAGTTTTACATACACATTAATCAGGTAAGTTTTTCTACAAACTTTTGTGCATATAATGAAGGTGACCTGTCAGCATTAAAATAATGAGCTTTAGCAGTGACTAAATGTGTGCTGAACTGGCACATTTAGCAAAAGCCAACTTTAGACAGGGTTCTTTGCTCTAGAGCACTGGTTCTCAAACTTTAAGCATCAATAATAATATTAAATTTTAAGCAACACATAAAAATTCAGATTTTAAGCTACAGAAATTTTAGTTAGGTCTATAGCATGCACTGAACCTGAACAAATAACAAGTAGCTCTTTCTGCAGATGATTCTAATTTAGAAAGAAGTAAAATGTCTCTTCACAAATAACAGAAAATTACAGAGAATACATAATTCTGAGGATGTTCTGAAAGGATAAGTCACTATGTTCTAATATAACTCATGTAGCCAAACTAAATTCCTTAAGGAACAAAGGCTCACATCTGACAGCTAATTAAATATATGTTGTTCCCTAAGAAGTGAATAGTAAGCCAAAGTAAAAACCCAATTAATGGTTACAATTTAACTGCACATAAGCCTCTGTCGATGACTACTTTTTAAATACCAATGATTAGCAAAATATCAATTTCTTAAATAAGAGGACTAAATTAAAACACTGCTTATTTTTTACATCAACTACTTTTTTTCTTATTTTTTTCTTTTGGAGATATAGTCTATGTGGCATAGTAATCAGATAAATTTTCCAATTTATAGTTCCCCTAAGTGCTGGGGCTTCAGGCAAGTACCACCATTTACAAAAATAAATACATAATGTTTATGTATCATTAAAAGTTTCTAAAGAAAGGTACTGACTCAGAAACATGTTTCAAATTCACGCTGATGTAGCGAAACTCGGACCTTGTTTATTAGCGGGAATTGAGCTTCTAGTAGAGAGGAGATTGGACGTTTCCATGAAATACACAAGTAAAGAGTCAAGCAAACTCAACCTCCTAAGCTAAGCAACCTAACAAAGTCCGTACTTAGTGAGTTGACAGCTGTGCTAGCTAGTAAATTCATTCTTCAGATTGGGCTTCACCCTAGACAACCACTAAATCCTTCCTATGTAACCTGCAATAGATTTTGTTTTGATGGGTATAATGCCAACATCATATTTACTTTCTTAACTATTTTCCATAATCTTTTAAAGCATATATAGATATAATGGAAAACATAAAAGTCACAGACTCAAGACAAAATTTGTCTAGAATTTAGCAAAAAAGTCAGTCAACAGCAAGACAATCCAGTAGATCATAGAATGCATGCTGCTTTCATCATATCATATTACGTTTTGTTTGTTTGTTTTGTTTTTTCAAGACAAGGTTTCTCTGTGTAACAGAGCCCTGGCTGCCCTGGACTGGTTTTATAGGCCAGGCAAGCCTCAAACTCATAGAGCTCTGGCCTGCTTCTACCTCCCAAGTACTGGGATTAAAGGTGTGTACTACCATGCCCAGCTCATTATATTACTCTTATACGAATTATATTCAGTAAATAACATAAATATTATTCATTAGCAGTCCACATTTAAAAGTTAATTAATAAACCATTAATAATAAAACTGGGCTATAAGGATATAAGCTTGCATTTTTAATATAATTCTTTCTGGTCACACAAAAGAAAAGATAAAGCAAATGATTGTACTCGTGATTTTAACGTTCCCTTTACAGTTTTCAATCAAGAAAAGAAATGTACCTCACAAAATCTGAACAAAAAGGGGCAAAGAGAGTCCTGAGTCTGCTTCCCAGCACCCACTTGGAGATTCACAACTACCTGTAACCCAGTGCCAGGGACTCCTACACTCTATGCTGGTCTCTGCCTGCACTGCATACATGAGATCCATTTACATACATGTAGGTAAAACACTCATACACATAAAATCAAAGATGGTAGACAGCATGTTTGTTTTGCATCCTAATATACCAGCAAAATAGAAAGCACCAAATTTTTTAAATGGAAAAATTATTCAAAAGCAGAGAAAATGAAGATAAAGCAGGGAAAATCAAGAAATGCTTCCTGGAAGACAGAAAGCTACAGAATAAAGTGGAGAAAGCAGCTGTCTGTCACACACTACCAGAGAGCTACAGTGCAGCTGGAAGGACAGGGAGGCAAGTATGAGGGCAGTGGAGATGAGAGCCGAGAGTGGAGAGAGGGGAAGGAACTGGAGAACAAGCAGGGGAGAGCTGAAGCTGCAGATATAGGGGGAAGAAGTTAAGAAGGGTAAGAAGATGAAAAGGAGAGAGGAGACAGAGAGAGGGAATGAATATGTAGGTATAAGGAAAGAAGGGAGTCAGGACAAAATAAAAATATGCAGCCCTTTATTTAAGCATATTAAGAACTTGACCCTAACAACAGCAGGATATCCCATCCCACTCAGGAGCCTTCCACCTGGGGGACATTGCAACTGCACAGGTTGCAGCTGAAACTGCAGAAGAAACTGGCTCCATGGCCTGGACAGATGGCCCAAGTTAAGATCACTAGCTGCTCTTACAGAGACCCATGCTTGGTTCTCAGCTCCCACACTAGCCCGCTAACAACAGCCTGTATCAATACTATGTGTGTGTGTGTGTGTGTAGTATATATACATATATATGGAAATACAAGGGACATACTTATTCCAAAGACAAAAACAGAAGAGCATCAGGAATCATGAAAGGGGAGGCAGAGGAGCTGAAAAAAAAAATGGGGACCTCAAAGGCTAGGCAAAGAAAAGTGAGTAACAGCCTATAGTTCCAACCCTGGCTTTCTGGGAATGAGGACCCAAAGTCAAAAGCAGAAGGTAAGTCAGGCATTCTAGTGAAGACTAGCAGTCCTGGCCACAGGACAAGCCCACAGTTGTCACATGCCTTAAGCCCAAGAGTTGGGCATGTGACAGCCACAGCAAGGCAGGCTGACACTGGAGAAGAAATCCATTTTGTCACTCCTATATCTTGGGAGTGCTATGGCCAGGCACTACCTTGAGAAGGGTATTGTTCGAGACTGACAAACAGCAAGGGACGGATGAGTATGATCTAAATACAAGATCTACATACATGTATACCCATGTCATAATGAATGAAACCTGTTATTTTATACAGTGAATCCAATTTAAAAGCTATTGCTTTACTTCCTGAACACCATCCTTAAACTATTCTATGCAACCATTTGGAGCAGCTCCTCACAACGGAAGTGTGATCTGGTGGAGGGAACACTGGGGTTGTTTTGGTGCTGTTGCTTTTCATTTCAAACAAAGGAAATGGCTAGGAGTATTTCTTTAGGTTCCATGTGAACCCAAAGTCAGTTGTGTCTTACATAATGCAGTGTGCAGGTTAGTGTTCTGTCCACACAGCACAAGCTTGAGTCATCTGGGAAGAAGGAACTGCTGTGGAGAGAGTGCCTCCATCAGACTGGTCCATATGCATTTTCTCATGAGTGACTGATGTATGTGGTCCAGCCCACTGGGGGCACCATCAGATGGTTCTGCACAGTGTAAGAAAAGCAGCCGAGCAAACCACAAGAAACAAGCAAGTACGCAGAGTTCCTCCATGGCCTCTGCTTCAGATCCTGCCTTTGAGGTCCTGCCCTGACTTCCCTTCATGATAGACTGTAAGCTTTCCCAGCTGCTTTGGTTGTACTGTGCATCACAGCAATAGAAAACAAACTAGGATACAGGATTTAAACGATTGATAACTTTCATCCTATTTTCATAAAAACTCCATTTTTAAAATATTAATCTTGACATACTTAATAAGAGTGGTTCCCCCATTCACTGGCCTCTGCAGTCAAGTGAAAAGCCCAGTATTCCAGTCAATTCTCACTCAAATGCCCTTACTACAGCACGTGCATTTCATCAAGGAAACTGAAAATGTGGATGCTCTAGGCATGTGCCAGAATCGAGCAATGTTCCTGTTTTGCTTTTTAATCTGTTGTCTAAAAAAATATCAAAAGCCAGGTGATGGTGATGCATGCATTTAGTCCCAACACTCGGGAGGCAGAGGCAGCCAGATCTCTGAGTTTGAGGCCAGCCTGGTCTATAGAGAGTTCCATGAAAGATAGGATACACAGAAAACCTCAAAAACCCAAAATGAATGAATGAATGAATGAATGAATGTTAAAAAAATCTAATAGTTTCTTGGGCTTTTTGTAAATGAGAAAAGATTCTATTGACTTCCACACAAGCTCCTTTTTAAGTTCATTTCTACTTAAATATACACTGTTAACCTCAGGGGTTTGTTTTGCTTTTAATGGAAAATTATAATTATTTTAGTTAAAAAGTACAATGAATTAAAACCTCAACCAACTTCAGCTAGTTCTTTATCAAATGATTTACAATTATTTGATAATAAAAATATGAAAATTAAAAGATTGTTTTAAACAAGGAAGCACCCAAAAATCAAATTGTAAAATGCATTTTAGAAAGTAAACTTACAATTTTTGAAATTGTTTATACTTACAGGCAAATGGGTAAACACTTGAAAGATGCTTCTCAAAAAATTAATAAGATCCATTAAATAACCACTTGCTCTCCCGTCCGACTCAGCCATGGTCCAGTCATAATCAGCCAGCTGAACAAATTCGTCGATTTTCTGATTAAGTTTGGTATATATTTCTCCTTCTGCTGCATGTCGAGCATCCTAAGGACAAAACGTCAGCAGTAAGAAACAATTACAGAAGCAAGTGTCCTTAAATTTTTAAATTTTACTTGAAGTTTTTCATTGGTTTAACATTATAATTGTTTATTCAAAATGCAGAAGAGGTGTTGTTTTAGTGGGCACAGCAAAGCCGGCCTGACTGGCTGTCCCATCTGCTTTCTTTTCCGATCTGATCTTACTAACAGCCTTGCCTTTAAGAGACTTGTCTTGTTTCCCTTCCTGTGGCTGTGATACAACGCCCTGACAAAAGCAACCTAGGGGAGAACGGGCTTATTCTGGTTCATAGTTCAAGGATTTAGATCACCATGGTGGAGTGTCACCAAGACAGGAGCTGGGAGCTGGCCATGTCTCACCTCAGAGAAAGCGGAGACGCGCTGCTCATCGAGCTTTCTGTTCTTATAGAATCTCAGATCCCAGGCAGACAAAGGTGCCACCCACAGTGCCTTCCTTCCTCAATAACACAAACAAGATAAGCCGGCAAGGCTTGCCCAGTGCTCCGTCTCCCAGATGAGCCTAGATTCTGTCCAGCTGACAAGACTAACCATCACCCTTGTTCTAACAGCATACAAGAATGACCTTTATAAAGAACAAAAGCCGGAAAGCAGAGATGGCTGAGAATGCAGACACCACACAGATCCACTAAGGGAAAGTAAGCTGGACCCACAGGGAATTGCTTCCAGAATCTTCCGCCCGTTATAAATATACTAAACTCAAGTCCCTTATAAAATGGCATAGCATTTGCTTATAACTTACATACATTCGCCTGTATACTTTGTCATCTCTATACTATTTATAATATATAACACAATGTAAATGCATGCAAATAACCTTCAGCCACATTTTCAGAGATATCTTTTATTTGACCTACTGAGGCTTCTCCAGTGCAAACATGCCTTTCTCCAGGTGTACTCAAAACAGCTGGGGCATTTTTTTTAATGAAGAGGATACCTGCAGTGGTAGATTATAGTTGTCACCCATAAATGGTTAACTAAAGATGAGAAAGTAAATCCTGGAAAGCAACATGCCCAGAGGCATCTTTTTAAAACTCTAACTAATGCTGGGTTTGGTGGGCCACATTTTTAATTCCAGCACACAGGAGGCAGATCTCTGTGAGTCCGATGCCAGCCTGGTCTATATAATGAGTTCCAGGTTAGCCAAGGCTACATAATGAAATCCTGTCTGGAAAAAAAAAAAAAAACAGAACAAAAACAATCAAACGTAAGCACACCAGGAAACACCCCTGACATATTCTTGGGAAACTAGAAGGCCATATGTGTGTCTGGGCCAGTGTGCATATTCAGAAAAGGCCTGAGAGGCCTAGGCTCTTACTGAGGACTAACCCTGGAGCAGGAAAGGGAGCTAAAGCAGGATTGTTAACGTCTGTCTCCATATTTAAGGCATGCCCCAGCACACACAGAATCTCTTGCAAAAGACAGGGGTTTAATGATTCTAGGCTTTTGAGGAAATCTGTGTCTAATCATTAGTTGACCATTAAGCTAGGCAAGTAGACTTCAGGGGCCACACAGAGAAAACAGATTTACAAATCCAGTCCAGAAAAAAATCTGAAAGCAATAAAGTAGCAATGGAAAGAAGAACAAACCCAGGATGAATGAGATACTGATTTCCAATGTTGCCACATTATGTTATTTTAAATGTCTGCCTATCAACAAAACCATTCGATAGATAGAAAACTATGCCCCACCCCCCAGGAAGAAAAAGTAATCATTAGAAGAATCTTTGAGGAAGCTCAGTTACTAGGCTTACAAGACAAAAATTCACATAAACTATTCAAAATGTGTCCAAAGAACACAGGGAAGCCTTAAAAATGTGTTTAAAAAATGAGGAAAATACCTCAGTAAGTAGAAACTATAAATAGTCAAATTACTAAAATGTATTAAGTGAGGTGGAAAAGGCTCGTTAGAAAAGCTCAGTAATAGATGGAAGAAATTGATGCTAAGCACTATACAGCAACTAGACCTGCACAAACCTGCAGAACACCCCGCTCAACAACAGCTGGCCACATATCATGTCCTAAAAATATAAGAACATGAACTTAAAGGCCAAACACGGGTTTTGCAGCTGTGGTCAGTTCGCAGGAAACAGAGAAAGGCACCCATAACAGTCAAGTGCAGATGTAAGGATCACAGTAAAGACAGCAGCCTCAGGGTCAAGTGCAGATGCAAGGATCACAGTAAAGACACATCCTCAGGGTCAAGTGCAGATGCAAGGATCACAGTAAAGACACCAGCCTCAGGGTCAAGTGCAGATGAATTGTTCAAAGATACAAGCCTAGATGCATGCAGCTCTCTGACATCATTTGAGAAGGCTTTTTGTGCAGTAGATGGCAGTTAATGCAAAAATTCCTAACGTAGGTAAGAGCAGAGAATAAATGTCTGGGGAGTGTTTAGCAATGATAGGGCATCTGTCTCACATCCCTCCCCAACAAGGCTCAGGACCATCTGGGAAGAAAGGGCAGAAAGATTGAAGAACAGAGGTTGGGAGAAGATGGCTCAAAAACAAACAACAAACAAGAGTATCCACCAAGATGAAAGCTTCATTAAGGAAGAAAGGTTTCATCTGTCTTGCTCACTAACATAGCCCCATGCGCCTAGAACAGTACTTGGCACACAGTACGGGATAGACAAGCAGTTGGGAAATAGTATCTTGGAGAATTTTGTAATGTAGTTCATATACAAAAGTGCCACACAGAAAATAACCACAGAGGTGGGAGGTGGGGTGGGGGGACCCTCTAGAAAGTCCCGAAGACCTGGGAGGTGAGAGACTCTCAGGACTCAATGGGGGTGACCTTAGTCAAAAGCCCAACAGTAGATAGACAGGGTCTCGAGTAGAGGGATGGGGTTACCAACCCACAGTCAAAATTTCTGAACCAGAATTGTTTCTGTCTCAAAGAACTGCAGGACAAAAATGGAGAAGAGACTGAAGGAAAGGCAGTCCAGTGATCAGCCCAACTTGGGATCCATCTCATAGGGGAGGGGTAGGTGGAGGAGAGCACTGAGGCCTGACACTATTACTAACACTATGATGTGCCTACAGAGAGGACCTGTCCTCTGAGAGGCTCTACCAGCAGCTGACTGAGACAGACACAGACACACCCAACCACTGGACTGAAGTCTGGACCTCTATGGTTGACTCAGGGGAAGGATTAAAGAAGCTGAAGGGGACGGCAACTCCATAGGACGACCAGCAGACTCAATTAACCCGGACTACTGGGAGCTCCCAGAGACTGAGCAGCCAACCAGCAGCATACACAGGCTGGACCCCCAGAACAGATATAGCAGAGGACTGCCTGGTCTGGCCTCAGTGGGAGAAGATGTGCCTAATCCTGGAGAGACTTGAGGCCTCAGGGAAGGGGGAGACCTTGGGGAGGGGAGAGAAGAAGGGGAGCACCCTCTCGGAGGCAAGAGGGAGAAGGAATGGGATGAGGACCTGTATGGGGGAGGGACTGGGAGGTGGGGCAATGGCTGGAATGTAAGTAAAATAATTAAAAAAAAAAAAGAAAGAATCATAGAATGAGTAAATATAAACAACTTAGACGACATGTATAGCTAAAAGAGACCCCTGTGGGTCAGAACCAAGCTTCACAGACCTCAAGCTCCCAGTGATATGGAAACAGGGGCCAATGAAGAAGCAGCGAGATGTCAGCTGCTGTCCCAGCAAAGCACCACAGAGTAACACAGTACCTCGGACCCCAGTGGCTTCACATGAGCATTTTACTAAGTTCTCAGTGTCCTTGGTCAGAGGACAAAGGGATGACCTTGCTCTAGAATGTCAGAGCTCCTCTGGGATGACTTGAAGGATGGGAACAAGATCCAGGCTCTGGAGGTTAGCATCATCCGGAGTCTTTCACTCGTGTCCCTGGCATCTGAGATGGGTGAGCTCTCCACAGGCCTTGGCTTCGCCATGGTGTAACCAGGTCGCCACGCCCTTGCTCGCTTGCTTTTTGGGACCCAAGTCTCAACTCTGCTCCAGGCAGGCTCAAACTCAAGCTGCTCTTCCTCCTGTGATTAGAGGCTTGCACCCATACACCCTGCTGGTAACTAGCCTTCTGACAGCTGTACGAGGCTCTCCGCGCCATGCCTGAGATGAGGCGGGGGGGGGGGGGGTCCCTGCTTTTCTATCCTGGCAGAAGTCTTACACTCTCTCTATTAATGCTCTTGATTCTTACTGCAAGCAATGCCCAAGCCCAAGAAATGCCACAGTTCCTCCACTGCTCCATGAGAGAACTGCCAAGAAACTGGTGTTCATTTAAAAAGCTGCCATCCCTGAAGATCAGCAAGATCACTCAGTAGGTAATGACGCAGTATAAAATAATTAATATTTCACAGTATCAAGTTTTCCAAATTACATAATTTAACTTACTGACATCATTTGCAATTGGACAATTACAAAATAACCTTCTGGAATGGAGCATTAGTAATTGGACAGAGGAGTCTTGTTTATTATGTTTTAGCCATTAACAGTAATAACACACCCTTTTTAACTTTCCTTGCTACATCAGGGAAAGGCAGGCTGTCATATGCTCGTGACTCACAGAGCTACCCCATAGCACACCTTAACAATACGACCTGGAAGTCGCTTTCTCAGAGCACCATGAAAATGTTGCACCTTGATCCCAGCACTGGAGCACACATAGCGAGTTGCCAGAGCTACACTGTGAGACCTTGTCTCAGATAAAAACAGCGTGTGCTTTCTGGACTTAGGGTTTAGAGAAAAAGTGACCAAGATTGCACTAGTTGTTTGTTTCATTTCAGTTTGGGGGCAAGAACTAAGCAAAAATGAAGCAGAGAGTATAAAGACTTGCTGCTTCTGTTTCTGCTGCTATCAAGAACTTTGGTGACGCTGAAGCTCTGCTTCTCCTATACTAAGTTAAAACAAACTTTTCTCACAACTTCTTTTAAATGAAGGGAAAAGCATATCTTAAGATGTTTGTTATAACGCCTTCGGCAGAGTGTAACAGCAAGCTGAGCATTCTGAATAAAAACTCCTGACTGCTGAGGAGGGAAGAACAGAAACAGGAAAGATAACATTTGAATGGATGTCTCTACCCACCAGGGGCTCAGCATTTTATAATCCAGGCAAGTAAAACCACTGGGAAGTACATGTGCCCCTGACCTGGCATGAAATGACACACTATTATATACTCTTCATTAAAATGTAAAGATTCAGCTTATAAAATAGTAAGTTCCTCCTTTGCTTGTTAAAGAAACAGTGCCCTCTAGGGGCAGAAACGTAACTAGCATAATGTACAGATCTCTATTTCAACGTATGAAAAAGCTCTCCTACCATTATCAGTGCTTCAAACCAAAGGCACGAAACAGAACCCCCTGAGGAACGGCTTAACATACAGAGTCCCTGCACCCCCTGGACTGTAAGCACATGTGTTCTGAATAAAAGCTAAGCAGTAACAGCCAAACATTGTTAGTAAACAACTGTAGCTCTCTGTATTAGCTATTGGTTCTTCTTTTTAAAGCCCCCAGGTATGTTTTGGAAAATAATCACAGCTATCCGTTGGGCAGGGCTGACCTAGAGCTAGCTCCAAGGATGGATCCTGATGAGGGTAAGCTGACTAGTAATTCTCATGTTGCCCACAGAGAATCCGAACAGCCAGGGTGTGTGTTTGGAGCTGTGGCCAGGTGGCTGCTCTAGTAGCAGGGGAGAGCCTAGAAGGGACACTTGATCACCATGTAGAGTGTGGAGATGAAGCCAACCTTGTGCAGATCACAGGTAACAGAGGAAGAGATTCTGGGTCCTTGTGGACTGCCCCCCAAGGGCAGCCAACATCAACCTCGGCTGAAATCTGCCCAATCCTTGGATGTTCCTGTCACAGTGAGCAAAAATGTTTCCCACTGTTGTAATTTTTCTGTTGCTTTTTAAGAAATGGGCTTTGATCTGTTGTCCAAATTAGTCAATTTCCAGGCTCAAGTGATCCTCCTGCCTCAGCATCCAACACAGTCAGAACTACAGGTACAGGCTAGCACACCAAGACTCGTTATTGTTTAAGAAAGTTTGAGTTGTTTTTCTTATCTTTTTTTGTCTGCTCAGGTCACTAACACAAGGATCTTATTTAAAGCACTTTATGAACACTTAGGGCCAAAAAGGGTCACATTAATGTTAATCATTTAGAGCAGTGGCTCTCACCCTTCCTAATGCCACGACTCTTTGATCCAGTTCCTTATACTGTGGTGACCCCCAACCATAAACTTACTTTGTTGCTACTTTGTAACTGTAGTTTTACTACTGCTAAGAATGGTAATGTAAATATCTGATATGCAGGATATCTGATACGTGAACCCTGTGAAAGGCTTGTCTGACCCCCAAAGGGACCCATAGGCCGAGAACCACTGATTTAACAAAGGCAACAGTTCTATGACCTTTAGGAGACCTCGGAAATAGAGGTAAGGCTAAGGCTGAAAGTGCCACAGCACAAGTGTCCCCATTAGCTAGTTTTTACGTTGACTCAAGAAACAATATGCCACAGACCATTTGATCCAATTCTGAACTTTCTAATTGGAATTCATGGCATATGGCATCCGATTGATTATTGGATGGCCCCACTGCTAAAGACAGAGGGAAACAGATGAAGATAATACAGTAAATCCCGACGGCAGTCCTGAGAGCAGGAATGTGACAGTGGGATGGGCAGAGAGAGGGGAGCCAACTCCAAAGTCAGGGCGACAAAATTACGCTGCTCCTTTCCTTTCAGTTAGTATAACTTTATCGTTAAAAAGTGGCAAACTTCAAATACGCAAAACATTTTGAACAATGCAATAAATCATCTGAAAAATTGTGTATTTTATTTTTAACTTTTTATTTTATTTATTTATTTTTTTGAGACAGAGTTTCCTTATGTAGCCCTAGGTGTTCTGTAACTAGCTCCATAGACCAGGCTGGCCTTGAACTCAGAGATCCGCCTGCCTCTCCCTCCCAAGAACTGGGATCAAAGGCGTGCGCCACCATGCCCAGCAAAAGCATGTATTTTAGAGGCCAGGAAGATGCTTCTACTTGATCTCAAGCATGAGGACCTGAGTTCAAGTCCCCAGAACCCACACAGTGTGGGTGCCACAGCATGCGTCTGCAATCCCAGAGTTCCTACACCGACATGGGAAACAGAGTCCGACGCTCCCAGCACCAAAGCAGTCCCTTGTCTGAGGGCAGCTCTGCGGGCCCAAGAGCTTCTGAGGAGTAGTCCGTCTCTGCCTCGCTGTGGGAGCGCTGGGATTAGACACACACTGCTGCCCCCAGCTCCTTGTGGGTCCTGGGATCTGAGCTCAGGTGCTCATGCTTGGTGATGTCATCTGGCATAGAACAGCCGATGAGTAGGGGAAGAACTACTGTGAGCACAGAGGGGGTGGCACCTTCAACAGCCTGGGGCTCAGAGGGACAAAAGTGGAAGGAGGAGGGAGCCTGGCAGCACAGAACTGCATTCGAGCTGCCACGGGGCGAGCACCATCATGTGGTCACCATGATGCCTGGCCTCTTAAGCCCAAAGCAATAAAGCCAAAAAACCCTTGGATTGAAACTTCGGAACTATATGTCCCAAATAAGCCTTTACTGCCTTAACTGGTTCTCAGGGATCTATCCAGCGACCGAAAGCAAGCTACCCAGCCAGTGTCTCATTTACAGCTCAAGATTAATGGAGTAAGAAAACAGACTATAAAAAAACACGTGAAATTAATTAATCTTGTATACTTCTCAAAACACCCTTAATTGATGAATCTCGGCATATTCCATGGCCTCAAATAGAACTCTTTCATCTAGACAAAGGGAAAACTTGCATTTATTTTTCTTCAGATCGGAACCAGAAAGCAAACCTCATACTTTATTTTTAATTTCCAAACACACATACTCATGTATCATTATTAAGCTATAAAACATTAATGAAAAGTCAATCTAATTCAGCACTGCCGTTTGCTGTCAAAACATGAACAAACTATATTACATAAAACCAATACTTTTAAAAAATATTTAAGTAAGATCCTTAAACTGCCAAGAGGAACTCACAACTGATTGTCATTATAGGCAACAATCACCTGCAATGTGCAATGTTTAGAATATAATAAAAATTATCTTTAATTTCTTAAAGGTTTCCTACCGAATCACAAGTTTTGGTTAGATTTTACATACCTTAAAAGTAGAGAGTCCATACAGTCTTGTGGTGTGAACGGTTTCTTGAGAAATATTTGTAATGTTAGTTATAAAGTCCTCCAGGTATTTGCAAGCTTGTTCCAGGTGTGTTGTATTTATGATAATTTGCACCAGCTAAAAGACATGGAAGCCACAGTAAATACAGGTCACAGCTGTGTAGGACCACCTGATTTAAAAAAACTCTGTCATTACTTCCTGCCTGCCTCTGTACTAGTTCTGTATAATTCCAGCAAGACAGTATACAACTGATTTCAAAACTCTGCCCTAAATACTGCTTATGAGCATTTATATTGTCTTAAAAATATTTATAGTTTATGAGTCCACAGCCAATTATTTCAAAATGACTTTCCATGGCAATCTGTAGATCACATACACTTAATAAGTAAACTTTTATTTATTATTTATTTATTTATTATTTATTTATTTATTTATTTATTTATTTTGGTTTTTCGAGACAGGGTTTCTCTGTGTCGCCCTGGCTGTCCTGGAACTCACTCTGTAGACCAGGCTGGCCTCGAACTCAGAAATCCGCCTGCCTCTGCCTCCCAAGTGCTGGGATTAAAGCATGCGCCACCACTGCCTGGCAACAAGTACAAAATGAGGATCACAACTGTCTGTGAAGTCTGAGGTCTACGCCCTCCTCCTCCAACTGTCTACTCTTCCCTAGGGAAACTCTTCCCTCAGGTTCCTTCTTCTTCTTTAAGATTTTTTTAATGTGTCTGGTTTGCATGTAGCTTTGTACACCATGAGCATTAGGCCAGAAAAAAGGTGTCACATCACCTGGATCTGGAGCTACGGATATTATTAGCTGCCATTTAGGTGCCTGGAACCCGGGTCCTCTGCAAGAGCAGCAAGTGCCCTATCCACCTAGCTATCTCTCTAGCTTCTCCCTCTCAGTTCTTGGATTGATGCTTTGACTTTCTGAACGTCTACTTACATAATAATGTAAGTAATAATTAATTACATTAATACATTTTAAATGAAAAGCTAGCTCCACAGGATAATATTTTACAACAATTTATAATTTTTTTGTTATTTTATGTGCATGGGTGTTTTGTCTGCATGTGTGTCTGTGCAAGACATGTGTAGTGTGCCTGGGGCCCACAGAAGCCAGAAGTTATCAAATGCCCTGAAACTGAAGTTACAGATGGTTATGAGCTGCCATGTATATGCTGAAAATCTAACCCAGGTCCTCTGTAAAACCAGTGTGTGCTCTTCCTCTGAGCCTTCTCTCCAGCCCTGATTCTTTCACAGTAAAACATTTGGTTATTATTTCTTCTTACCTCTGTCAAACCTATATGAGGTTTTCTTATAAGGTTCAGTAAACAGCTACTCAGAATTCTGGTCAGCAGCAGATTTGTTGATTTCCTAAGCATATCATCTATTTCTGTTGAGCTAAAAACGAATGTTAACATTGATAAAGCTTTCCAAGAGTATAATTACTTAACATTCTCAATAATATAATATAACCTACTACAGTAATTTTTCTGTCCTATCTTTTATATCATGTATATATGTTTATTCTTTATAAATGACAGTGACTCGTTAAACTACAAACTGCAATTTAAAAGGGATCATTTCCAATAAAGCAGAATGTTCATTTATGTCGTAATTTAAGTGTCTCAAACCAATCAAGATAACAAATGAGATAGTTTGTACAAAGCATTATTATAATTCCATTGTA
This sequence comes from Mastomys natalensis, assembly GCA_021653895.1. Taxonomy (NCBI): domain Eukaryota; kingdom Metazoa; phylum Chordata; class Mammalia; order Rodentia; family Muridae; genus Mastomys; species Mastomys natalensis. The sequence continues at coordinate 99,608 of JAJTUV010001235.1, read as the reverse complement.
GACCGTCACCTTGTAAAGTACTTTATACACAATCATAGCAAAAATTTACTTTTAAGGTAACACAAAGTGTTTTAAGTAAAAAGATTTACTTTTAAGATTTCCTATCAAATCATCTATAGCATATGTGTCTCAACACTAATATAACAAAAATTAAAGAAATAAGATATAGTTAATACAACTCAAATACAAAAGCCTTTCCAATGAGATGACAGTCCACTAAAGGGCCAGGGTCTAGAAATAAAGTGCTAATGTTTCCTAAAAAGCAGATTTCAGGAGAGTAAGCTTACCTTCGGTGGAGCGACTCTGAGAATTTAAGACTGGCATAAATAAATTCTTTAACTTGAATATAAATCAGAGGCACCGACTGGGACATGGGAAACTTCTTTGGGAAAGATTGCTGTGAAAAGAGAAAGTTAATACTGCATCTGAGATTTGTTTTATTTAGAAAACAACATTCTAGTTTCTTATAAAACATAAGATGATTTCACAAGTGAATGTAAATAATTCTTCAAAAATTCTATGGTTATGTTTCTACGTTATTTTTACATGTTGTTTTATTTTTTAACTTTCATCTGTTTAGATAGTTAGGAAGGTAGCAGTTTTGAGATAGGATCTCACTAGGTAGCCTGCCTGGCCTCAAACCTATGGTCCTCCTGATTTTGCTTCCTAAGGGCTACAGTTAAAGGCAAGTGCTTCCAGGTCTAACCTATTTTTAATTTTAGACATATCCAGAATTTTTTCAAAGCATAGCCAATGACAGGAGGTGGTGGTCCTCCTGTCATTACACCTTTACTCCCAGCACTTAGGAGGCAGAGTCAAGTGGATCTCTGAGTTTGAGGCCAGCCTGGTCTACAGAGGGAGTTCCAGGATAGCCAGGGCTATAGAAAGAAACTCTGCCTCAACAAACAAACAAACAAACAACCCACAGCCATTTAATCCCACGCTTAGATCATAGTACAGACTGTGTCAAGGACAGGCTATACATGTGAACACTCTTTGTGTTTCTGATGATACACAAACTATGTAGGCAGTTTGCTTCTTTCTATTCTAAGAGTTAGGGTGGCCAGGAAAAGAAGGGGCCAGTTTCCTGACTCATGAGTTTTTGTTTCATTTTGCTTGATATGTACATATGTGAATATGATGTGGAATGTGTACGTGTGGTGTATGCAACTTATGTATGCAGATATGTCTGTATACACAGAGGCCAAAGGAGTATACCAAGTGACCTGCTCCAACCCTCTCCACCTAATTTCCTTGAGAAAAGTTCTCTTACTGAATCTGGAACAAGGCTGGCAGCCAGCAATCCTCCTGTCTCTGCACTGCAACAGCCCAGAGTAATAGGCACACAGCTTCATTTGGCTTTTGTGTGTGCATAGGGGGTCTGAATCCAGATCCTCATATTTGTACAGTAAACACTCTTACCTACTGAGCTATTTCCTTGGTAAGATTTCTTTCACTTAAATTTCATTAAAGGCGTGATTCCAAGTAAGATGACATCCAGTTTATCCCAAGTTTCTGAATATATCTTACAGAAATTTTCTGGTTATTTTACCAACAAACTATGGAGTAATGATTACTTCTAAACTATTTTATCAGCCAATATTCGCTAGAAAATTTTAACCCCAAAGCACCCCACATCTTATACTTTATGAAGTCTAATCTACACTTCTACCTTCATATTAATGCAACCCTGCTGTGTTTGAGTATAACCCTGCTAGACCACCACCAACATCCTGGTTAAGTCCAGTCATGCTTCGCACTCTTCACAGCCCCTGCTTTCCTTGAAGACCTGGTACAGCTGGCCTCTTCTCTTCCAATATGATCTCTCCTTCCTCCTGCCCAACCCTGGCTTTCCTTACATTTCTCTACCTGCTCCACTTCTCATATCAGCCATTCTTTGATTACTGCTATTATTTATAGCTTTGCCCTAATAAATCACAAAGAGGTAGAAAAAACAAGAAAAATAAGAGAAAAATAAAAATTGAAAAAGTGATTGCTGCACAAAATATATTATTTTTTTAGGTTTTGTATGTATGTGAGAAATATGTGCATGTTTGCATATGTCTGAGGACAATGACTTCACAGCGCAAGTGTTAATGTCAAAGGACAACTTCAGGTGTAGATTCTCACCTTCCACCGGGTTGCAAAGTATAATATTCTCCTTTGAGACCTGATTCTACTCAGAAATAATGGGTATGTATGACTATGCATGTTCCAGTACTTGTATGCATGCACATGTGACTATGCATGTTCCAGTACATGTATGCATGCACATGTGCACTCACATGTTTTCCAAAGTGACTTATATTTGTCATTTTGACTCTGAACTACATATTCTCTCTTCTTGATGAATTCTACAACAGCTACTACCTTCATGTATCTTATATTTAATCCAATAAACTCTTATAGAAACCATGTGTGTGTGCACGTATGTGTATATGTGTGTGCGTGTGTTCTTTTTTTAAGCCACAAAATAAGATCTTTCACAGTGAAAAATATGTCAAAGACATTCTCTCCCTACAGCATACTTGTGCTGGATAGTTTTAATGTTAACTCGACACAAGCCAGAGTCACTTTAGAAGAGCAAACCTCAATAGAGAAAATGCCTCCCTATCAGACTGGCCTGTGGGCATGCCTATAGTGCATTTTCCTGATTGGTGGCTGATGTGGGAGGGCCAAGCTCACTGGAAATGCTGCCATGAATGGGCTGGTGATCCTGGGTGCTATAAGAAAGCAGACTGAGCAAGCCGTGAGGAACAAGGCAGTAAGCAGCACCCCTCTATGGCCTCAGCATCAGTTCCTGCCTGCACATTCCTGCTCCTGCCTTGACTTCCTTCAATGATAGACTGTGAAGAAGATGCATAAGCGAATTATGATCATGGTGTTTTATCACTGCAACAGAAACCCTAACTAAGGCAGTACTCTTATTACTACAATCTACTCAGCATCTAACATACCTGGTCTGGAGTGCACACAACACAAATATTATTTGTGCTGGGAATCTACCTCCTATTTGGGACAACTGTTTCTAGTTTCTAGTTGTCCCTAAATCCCCAAGAAATCCCTACATCATGTAAATAATAATAGTAATAATAACAAATAATCTATAAAGGTTAAAATCACTTTTTTCAAATGACATAAAAAAGCTGCCCCTTCAATGAAGTCATTTTCAACTTACAATGTTAAACTTATATAGTAATTCTATATAGTGTAAGTTTTATATGAAAATTTATTTTTTCTAAATCCTTAAGTAAAAAAGTTAACTTGTACCTTTTCAAGGTCTGGATCTTGAAAGGGGAATTTACTGATGACTACTTTATACTCTTCTTCACTGCCAATAGGGATGGGGCTGTAATTATCTTCTTCAAAAATGTCCCTGTTAAACAAGAAAATTGAAATCTTATTATTGTGTCATTAGACTAAAGTAGAACAGTATCTTAAAAAACAAAACCAAGCCAGCTCCTACAGTTTTGTTTAAAAGTACAAGTCACAGCAGGAAAGCACTCGTCATCCAGAATCCTAAAATCCAGTATCAAACCGGTCTCAGTCCCTCTCAGTTCATGTCCAGTGTCCTCTTCCTAGTGTTACATAAAGAACCTCATTTTTGATTCTCCTGTCTAGGATATCTCTCAAGACAGTAACATTCTGAAGAAGTTCAAGTTCTTGAAGATCAAAACAATGTGGTATTACTCTGTCTCAGTTCTGTAACTGGAAAGGTCGCTTCCTAATCATTGTGTTTTGCCTATGCAGACCTCTTCCAGTTAGACAGGGCCACATGACTAACCCAGTTTTAGCCACTGGGTTTAAAATGGAAGGGATGCAGACTTCTCTGAGTCAAAAGCATGCCAGCATGTCTGAACTAACTGTGTGACAACCTTATCTTCCCTGGAGACAACAGGTTCAAAAGGTGTAATCACAAATGAAGCCCCTCAGCTCTCTGACTTCTGTGTGAAACACAAAGACCTCACCCACTGAGCTTTGGAGGACTGTCATAACCCACCTATCCTGGCCACAGGTCATTGCTTTCCCACTGACTGACGTTCCATCGGCCTCTGTGTCCCTAGGCCTGGGATTAAAGTAGTGCACCAGCCACCATGTCCAGCATCAATTACTGACATTCATTAATAGCTATTAAGTGGTAACTCTGACCTGTAATAAAACCCCTTACTTCCCACGATGGTGTATGTTACACACAGAGTAAAGAACCTATCAGAGTAGGTGGAGATCATTGCATGGCAAGTCTTTTTTTTTTTGGTTTTATTCGAGACAGGGTTTCTCTGTGTAGTCCTGGTGTCCTGTGAACAAACTACTGTAGACCAGGCTGGCTCGAACTCAGGAATGTCGCCGCCTCTGCCTCCAAGGGCTGGGTTAAAGGCTGCGCCTACCAACCCCGCTGCATGGCAATCTTACTGAGGCTACGGAAGCTGCGATATTACAAGAAGAAACTGTGAAGTAAGAGACATAAAGCTTGAGGAACAAGCATAGTGCCAAGGAGTGTCAAGCCACACTGACTGGCGAGAGGGCTCCAAAGGTAAAGGTGTCTCCATTAGTCCAATCCCTAATATACATTTGATATGTCTGATAAGGGATTAACATAAAAAATGAGGAATGTCAAGAACTCAACAGCAAGACAATGAATCACAAGATTAAAAAGAGCAAGGCCCTAAATAGTTATTTTCCAAGACACTCAAACGGCAAAAGAACAGGCATATGAGAGGCTGTTCAATATCACCAACAACCATGGATATGCAAATTTAAGACAAAGTGATATCATCTCAAGCCTATTAGAACTGCTATTGTTTGAAAAAGAAAGGTATGTATGTGTTGATAAGGATGTGGAGAAAGGAAATCTTTGTGTTCCTGTGGTGGAAATAGAAATTAACACTGCCATTACAGAAAAGAACGTGGAGGACTAACAGTACAGAAAGAACTGAAACCACAACACCCACATGAGCCCACATCCCGCCACCTGTTCTCTCCAGAGATATGAGATTAGGACAGTGACAAGGTATCTGCTGTCCCATGTCCACTGCAGTATTGTCTGCAGTGCTATGGTATACAGCATTAGCTGCAATAGCTATGGTATGCAGTATTGTCTGCAATAGCTGCAGTATGCAGTATTGTCTGCAATAGTACAGTGTGCAGCATAGCTGCAATAGCTGCAGTGTGAAAGATATGGAGTCAGCTTTAGCTTCTGTTGGATGGATGAATGGATGAATGGAAAGATGGATGGGTGGATAAAGAAAACATGTTTTACATACATAATGGTTTAGTCTTCCTTTAAAATGAGGAAATTCTATCATTTGCACTAACACAGAAGAATCTTGAGGACATGATGCTAAATGAAACAAGCCTGGCTATATGACTTTACTTATGTACAGAACCTGAAAAGGTCAGACTCACAGAAGCAGAAAGTAGAATGGGTGTTAACAGGGGGTCAAGGCAAAGGGAAACGTCAGCCAAAGTACCAGATAGGGGACATAGGTTGTGAGATCTGTTACACAGTAGGGTGACTGCAGTTCACAGTGTTCACAACTGCCAAGAGAGTTTAAACTTAACCTCTGTACTGCAGAGAGAGAATGCATGACAACTTATTAATTTGCTCCCCAATGTACTGACTTTGTGGTGACAAAAGAAATAAACAAATCAAAAGGCTTATTCACAACGAGATGCTCCCTAGTAAGACAGGATGCTGCTGATGCTTCACAAGAGCCCCTGTGAAGCACTGCACTTCCTGCAGTGAAGATTTCCTCCTCAGGGTTCCATGGGATGCCTGGCACTATGATAAAGAAGTCAGGGAGATGGCTGTTGAATTTACGATCATTATGAAATGGCCAATATTTTCTTGTTCTTTTATTCCCTTCGACAATCCAAAAAATAAATCAATAAAGTAAAATGTTTTTACAAATGTGTGATGTATTAGTTTGGTTTGCCATTCATAAGGGATTTATTAAAATCTGTGCTCTATAAGATATTTATATATTAAATACATTTGCATAAATAAATTGCTTCATACTTGTCTATTAAAAGACAGTCTATAAAATAAATAAAACTAAAGTGAATAAACCATTGGTGCTCACAACTTGAACTACACACAGATAAATTACGACAATATTAGTGAGATGACAAACTCTATCACAGAAGTTGCCAGACTATAATTACCAGTGCTGTTGTAACTTCTCCCGTCTCACCATTAAGTGTTAGCTCACTACTTGTAAGACATCTGAAGACACTAGGAAAGATAAGTAAAGCTTAAATCCTACTACTTAAAATTTTAGGCAAGCCGGGCAGTGGTGGCGCCCGCCTTTAATCCCAGCACTTGGGAGGCAGAGGCAGGTGGATTTCTGAGTTCGAGGCCAGCCTGGTCTACAGAGTGAGTTCCAGGACAGTCAGGGCTATACAGAGAAACCCTGTCTCGAAAAACCAAAAAAAAAAAAAAAAAAAAATTTTAGGCAAAATGCATTACTTAGGATGGTGTTAAAAGTAGAAACTAAAATGTTTTTAGAAATTATTATAGCTCAAATGTTTTTTGTTTTCCTCTACAATTACTATGAATTATGACATCTATTGTATTCTATTGTATTCATATCTACTCTATCTCTATTTGAACAAATATCCTTAGCTTCCCAGTAAGAAAAATATTTTACAGTTTGCCTAGTCTTGGGGAGGAATGACCCTTCTAGGAGGCTTTAGACAATCAGTCATCATTAGAAAACCTCCTAAAGGAGCCTTCAAATGCCAGCATCAACTCTAGGACTCTATTCATATAAAGACATCACATTAAATTATAGGATTATGCTATAGGTCATATGATATAAAAAACTGATGATAGTTATACACAAATATTGTCAATTATCCATCTGTGTCAGTACCCTGTTGAAGAAAAACTCCTAAATCTTATTAAGCACACCAAAACTCCAGCCTCTTGAAAGGCCATGGCAGAAAAACAAGTTCAAGGCCTTTGTGGGCCACACAGTGAACTCAGCCTGGGAAATTTAGCAAGCTCTTGTTCTAAAATAAAAAGCTCTGGGCCAGTGAGAGAGTCCAGTGGGTAAATGTACCTGACACCTGAGTTTGATCTCCCAAAACCACATGGTGGAAAGAAGTATCTAACTCCTACACATACATACTAAATAAACAAATGGAAAACATTTTTAAAATAGAAGTTAAAAGGCCTAGAGATGCAGTCTGGGGTAGAACACTTGCCTACCATCACAGAGGCTCTGCTTCAATCTGCAACATTGCAACTCCCCCAAAAAGTAATAAATGAAAACAATAAGTGCTAATATAGTAAGTTTAGCTAAATAATGATTTGTTTAGCTAAATTTAATGCAGGTCTATGACCTTACAAGCCACTTGGGGATTTACAAAGCATTTTTATTACAGAATTCAGAAGGTTAACCTTCAGTTTTTGAAAACTGCTGGAGTAAGTACTAAGCTCATATGAAATCATTTGGATATTTTTATTTTAATAACATACTATTATATCAATTATATCTTACTTTGTAGCAACCTATATGTAAGAAACTGAATGACTTTTTTTCTGGAAGAGAGAAAGAAGCAGAGAAGGAAGTCAAGGGGGGACCCAGGGAAAAAAGAGAAGGGAAAATGTTTTAGTCATAAAGGAGGCATACTTCTCTTTTAAAAGCAATGCAAACACCCATAGATTCTTCAATACTTCAGTCCATGACTTTAAGAAACAAAATTAAACAAAAGCACTCATCCTACTTAGAGACTTTAGGATTTCTAAGATAGTTATGTTATATAAACAGCACCCAGCCCAAGCCAGATTTAAAAGGCACATGTATATCAATGTAAAATACCTTGAAATATTTATAGCCTTATAAATATCTAAGCATTTACTAGAAAAATTACAGATACTAAAACTAAAGTATAAATAAATAGATTATGAATAGTTCATCCACTATGGAAAACAGTATGACTGTCGCCCCCCCCACCCCCAACAATGAAAAATAGTCATATGATCCAGTCTCCCACTTCTGAGTATAAGCTCCGAAGTGTCTAAGACAGGTCCTCAGATACAGGCACACTTGTGCTTATAACAATATTAAAATTAGCCCATAAAACAACCGTCCTTAATGTCGGTGAACTCATTAGTAGACAAATTACAGTAATAGAATAACATATTACTGTGCTGGTTATGAGAACACATAGACAGACAGACAGACAGACAGACATCATACATATATATATATATTATATTATATATATAGAGAGAGAGAGAGAGAGAGAGAGAGAAGAGAGAGAGACAGAGAGAGAGAGACAGAGAGAGAGACAGAGAGAGAGAAAGACAGAGAGAAAGACAGAGAGAAGCAGAAGAGAAAGACAGAACCCATTCTAAGTGAAAACATTGAGATATATGAAATTGGTACAGTGTGGTTCGTGTAATTGAAATTTTTGAAAAGGCAAACTATAGGACAAAATGGGTCAGTGGTGGCCAAGGCCTGGGCATCCAGCAGATAGTTCACTGCAGAGAAAATGTGGCAGACATAAAATGTACTATGGTCTAGACATAAAAGGGAATGTAGTTCTCAATGGCCCCCCGCAGCATAAACGGGCCACGATGACATGCTAAGTGAACCGATCCCAACGCAAATAGCAAATGTCCCTCAATTCCACTAAATGAGATTCTAGAGTAGTCAAATTTAAGAGGCAAGATGGGGCTGTGGTTGTCAGGGCTGCAGGAAGCTGGGCCTGAGTTACTGTCTAACGGGTGGAGTGTCTTTTGGATGCGAGGGTTCTGGAGAGAAGTCCTGGAGTCCCAACAGTGTGAATGTGCTTCATGCAACTGCGGTTATAAAAGTTGTGTGCTGTTTACCACACCAACATTGACTACAAGTATTCTTACGACTATATGCAAATCCAACTGGGCAAGTGTTTAACAAACTTACTCATTATACGAAGGCACCACAGCTTAGACTCACCTGAAAATACCAGCCCATTTCTTCAGCAGTGTTTCGTTATACTGGTCTCTTATTTCAAATAAAAGGTCAAAGAGTCGGTTGACGGAAAGCCATAGCCCTAAGATACAAAGAAAAAGATGCTGAGGCAAGTGTGTTTTAAACGGTCACTGATCTGAGTCAAGCTTCTCACTGGCTTCATCACTACAATCTGAACGTCTTTCCTCACACTCCTGTGCCACCTTTCCACACCACCAAGAAGTCAGCCAGGCTCCCATATCTACAACACCACACACCTGACTCACGATTTTACATCACCAACACTGTTGCTCTTCCGGTGTCTCCATTACCTAAATACTACCTTTAACTTTTATTTGATTCCTACCAAGTTCCTTGAAATTTATCAAATACTCCAGATTCAACTATTTTTATTTATTTTATTTATTTATTATTTTATTTTTATTTATTTAATTTTTTTGGGGGGGGGTGGTTTCAGACAGGGTTTCTCTGTGTAGCCCTGGCTGTCCTGAAACTCACTCTGTAGACTAGCCTGGCCTCGAACTCAGAAATCCGCCTGCCTCTGCTCCCAAGTTGCTGGGATTAAAGGCGTGCGCCACCACGCCCGGCTCAACTATTTTTAAACGCTGGTCCCAGAACTGTTTGTCATGGCCGTACAAAGAGATAAGGAGTGTGTACTATATGCAGAGCTTCCCTGACTTACTCACAAAGGAGCCCCTAAAATTAAGGAAGCCCCAAATAAAATTTATTAATGCAAGGAGATCAGTATGATAGACATAGGTATCACAAAACTTATGAAGAAAACAACCCAAGACATTCCACATCACTCTTTCAGTATCAAACAGAGCATTCAAATTAATAAATATATAAGGTAATAAAATATTTACAAAGAAGCTGGTGGAGTATTCTCTTTAGCTCCAAGAAGAGAGGAAACAACCATGCAAAGACACTTATGATAAAGCAAATCACTCATACCAGCATTTCCTTTTATTACCTTTTAACACTGTGTGTGTGTGTGTGTGTACGTGTATGGGATATGTGTGTAGGTTCCCATGGGGCCAGAGGCATCAGATTGTACGGTTGTCACAGGTACTGGGAATATTGCAGTCATATGTACAGGGGATACTGCACAGAACCTTATGGTAGACATTTATTCTGAAAATCTGGCACTGAAGAAATCTATTTTATTTCACTTAACATTTCTGAAATATTTTAAAACTATAGATAGACCCTTTTGATTTTTTATTATATTTATTTATTTACTTGTTAGAGGACAGCATGCAGGAGTCAGTTTTTCCTTCCACTATGAGTGTTTCAATGATGGAACACAGGTCATTAGCCTTTACCTGCTGAGCCATCTCAGCAACCTTATGTTCATTTTGCTGTTAATAATTACCCTGCCCAGATCCCAAGAGCTCCCTATGTAGCCGAAGTTGGTCACAAACTTAAGATCCTCCTGCCTCAGCCCCTCTACAGCTACAGAGATTACAGATATATATCACATACCACATCTCCAGCCTATTTTATTTTATTGGTTTGGTTGTGTTTGTTTTGTTTCGTTTTTGTTTAAGACAAGGTTTCTCTGTGCCCTGGCTGTCCTGGAACTAGCTATGTAGACCAGGCTGCCTCAAACTCACAGCTATAGCCTGACAAGTGCTGAATTAAAAGTATGTACCACCATATCTGGCTATGGCCTTCATTTTTTGTTATAAAAATACTATAGTCTCATTGAAATGATCCATATTTCAAAAGGTGCTAGTGTCTCCTGAGGTCTGTCTACGATTCAAAACTGCAAAGGAGGTGTTGTGTACAGTTCTTGGTAGGAGAACACACACCACACACATATATATATGCATTTATTATTACTGATTTACTACCATTAATCTACAATATAATAAAATTCACAGTCTATATTGTTTATGTCTTTACATACTCAAAATCATCACCATCTGAAGGCTACATTATCACCTACCTGCAAAGTATCTGCAAAAATTACGATGAGATTCTTCAACTCCAGGACAAGGTCAGGGTCAGTGCAGTAAGACTGCAGGATGGAGATCAGGGGCAAATGAAAACGCACAAAACAACGAAAACAGAAGTTAAAAGTAAGACATGAGAACCTGAAACTTTGTCCTTAAGATCTGGGCTAATTAGATTGAAGGCTGCTTTCCTCTCCTCAGGATGTTTAAGAAAAGACTGTAATAGGACATGTAAGACAAGCTCTCCATGGGAAAGAAGGGATGCTTACATTTCAGTAAATCTTTATGTTTTTGAAAAACTAGTTACAAACTAACAGTGGTCTCCATTACACCATACATTTCTAGTTCCATTATGTATCTATTCTCAATCTTAAAAAGACATATTACCTTTCCCAATGTAAGAATGGCAATTTAAGTTTTTCTTAGTAATTCGCCAAAAAAAATTAATACTTTAAAAAAAAAAACAGAGCAATTACTCCAGTCTCTCTTTTTAATTTATTTATTTTACTTTACATCCCAATATCAGCTCCTCCTCCCCTCCCTGCACCTTCACTCCGTTCCTCCCTCCCTTTCTCTTTTAAAAAGGAACAGCCCCCCTTCCAGGTAACACCCCGTCCCACTACCGCCCCCTCCAGGAGCATCAGGTCGCTGCAGGACTAGGCACACCCTCTCCCACTGCGGCCAGATAAGGCAGTCCATTTAAGAGCAGGATCCACAGGAGGCAGGCAACAGATTCAGGGACATCCCCAACTCCTGTCGTTGGGGACCAAGCTGCTCATCCACTACATATGTGCAGGGGGCCTAGGTCCAGCCTGTGCTAGCTCTGGTTGGTGAGTCAGTCTCTGGGAGCCCCCAAGGGTCCAGGTTAGTTGACTCTGTTGGTCTTCCTGTAGAATCCCTGCCTTCTTCAGGTCCCCCAATCTTTCTCCCAAGTCTTCCATAAGATTCCCTGAGCTCCATCTAATGTTTGGCTTGGGTCTCTGCATCTGTTTCCACTGGCTGCTGGATGGAGCTCTCAGAGGACAATTTAATTAATTCCTATTAATTTGATTTAATAGGAATATGGCATAATTGCATGTACTTGGAGCTGATTTTAATATAAATCATAATAAAATATATCATTCTTAGACAGGGCTAGCTCAGTGGAAAAGCACTTCCTTTGTGTACATGAGGACCTAGATTTTATTCCCAGTACCCCCAAAATATTTTAATTACCAAAATATTTTTAAAGTTTTATTGCCAATGTATCAAAAAATCTATAAATCTATAATCCTAATAAGCATAAATATAGTATATTCTTAATCTAAATATCATAAAATTCCCCTTTTCACCTATTTTAAATCTTAATTACCAATTATAATAACTGAATACAAAATTTTAAGTATAAGGCTACTTTACTGAAGGCAAACAACTAAAACTAGCTATTTCCATAGGCTTAATAAGGTAGTTGATCATTTAATTTTTTCCCATTAAAAATGATCTCTCATTATGTGGAGGTTTATTATTTCAAATGAGTTCAAACTGTAAAACTGCAGATTTTTAAAAATGGTAAATCTTCTCAAACCAGCTCTGCTGAGTTTTAATGGTAGAGTTGATTTTGGAAACAAAAACTCTGGACTAATTAAAACCCCTTCCTTCCCAGTGTTGCCCGCGAGCTAACGAAGAGGTCAGCGGGGACTAATGAGTGCAGCCTAATTTCTCATTTTCTGTAATACGCAAATAAAAGTGTCTTGAGAAGCCCCAGTCAGCTCCAATACCACAGCCTTGTGTACCCATAAAGAAATCTTGATATTACTACTTACAAATCTGAGCAATTACCTAAAAATGCAAAGTAATAAAGGTGCAGTTTTCCATATTATACAAATCAAGTTAAATTGTGATTATTAACGTAACTGGCCTGACTTACTGAGTGAGCTCTGAGGACAGCGATTATCTTTGAGAGAGCCATGTTCCAGAGTTCATCAGTGTATGCCCTGGTGACTAATCCTTGGGTCACATGTAAAATGTGATCTTCACGACAAAGAACCTAAAACAGCAATTACCCACACAGCATGTGTTTAGGGGAAAGGGGAAAAAGCGCAAGTAGAAAATAATTATTTCTGACTTTTAACAAACGTGAATAAAATTAGTAAATAGTTTCTTCCATATTAGATACATACCCTACAATTTGAGTGAAATATCTTCTATAGCCATCAACTGTTTCATGCTTCAAATGAAAAATAAAAATCAATTTAAACCAATAAATACAGTAACATAAAAGTTTCAAGTCACTATAACTTGATTAATAAATATTTATTGAGAGCCTACAAAGTTCTGCTTACTAATTAGTATCAAGGATATACTTGAAAATAACAAAAAGTCCTTTCTCTCGTGGATTGTACATTCAAAACATTTTATTATTGTGTATGTGAATACATGGCATGTCTGCATGGACACAAATCACTGTAGGCATGGGGAAGTCAAGACAACCTCATGGAGTTGGTTGCCTCCGTCCACGTTTATAGAAGCCAGAACAGCGATAAGCAGCTTTACCCACTGCGTCGCCCTGCATGCCCTCGTGGAACGTGTATCCAAAAGGAAAGAGGTTATAAAATGGTAAAAGGTAAACAGGAGTTCAAAACCTACTTCTGACTGTTGAAGCCAACGTATCTTCCATTTGTGCTAATAACCTCTCCATCCTATCTTGTCCCAGGTTCTAGGCTTACCCACTATGATCTATTCTCACAAAGCTATCAGACGATAGATCTCAAATAGCTACGACAATATTATATCCTCTACCAAAACCTTTTAAATTCCACCAGTAACACTTTTATGCTATTCACAACCCAAGTCAAATACTGGAAGAATGGGCTGGGGTGGGGCTAGGGAGACAGCTGTGGCTAAAGCCTTGATCAGCAAGTGTGAGGATCAGAATGAATGTAAATGCTGTTGGGACCAATAACTCTAGCCTCAGGAGGAAGAAAAAGGGATCCCTGAGTAAGCTGGCTAGCAAGACTAGCTACAGCAGTGAGCTCTGGGTTTGATTAAAGACCCTCCTGTAAAGAATAAAGTGAAAGCCGGGTGGTGGTGGCGGCAGCAGGCGCATGCCTTTAATCCCAGCACTTGGGAGGCAGAGGCAGGCGGATTTCTGAGTTCGAGGCCAGCCTGGTCTACACAGTTCCAGGACAGCCAGGGCTACACAGAGAAACCCTGTCTTGGAAAAAAACAAAACAAAACAAAAAAAAAAGAATAAAGTGAAAGAGAGATTGAGGGTAATTTTCCCACATTAGCCTCCTGCCTCCATAAATACTAGCACATACATGCACGCATTCACAAACACACACAGGCAAGCAAAGCATGTGTGTGCACATTCGCACATGCCTGCATATGTTTCAAGTAAGTTCTAGGTGATGGCTGGTTATAACACAACACAGTCTGGAGCCTCATAGGGGACTGTCTCTACATCTGTTTAGCTGTGGTCATTTCTGTGAGGATTTGCCCTGATTGCTTCACTGTGGGAAGAGCTGTTCTAGGAGTGAGTGCTAAGAACCTGGGACCTCTAGATGAGCAACCAATTCTCTTCACCTCTGAGCCACCTCTCCAGCACACTGCCTTTTCCTTTAAAAAGTCTTAGCAAAGGTGTCTCGGTGGCAGACTCCATTCAGTCTTCTTTCACTAGATACTGGACCCGAGACTGACATGACTTCCCTTCAGAACTGAGGATGTCCAGTCTTCTTACTGGCTACATTGGATACATGTCAGCCATCTAAGACCTTCTAGGAGCTATTTATTTTTGTCCCCTGCCTATTGGTGTGCTGCTTGGGATTGAACTCAACCGCACGCCAAGCCAGCCCTCCATCCCTGAGCTCTGATACAAGTATGTCCTGTATAATTACCAATCAAGGCAGAAAGATGTGCATGTATCCCTAGCTGTATCTCATAAAGCTTCCGCATGCCTCTCTGCAGTGAACTGTCCTGCTGGATGCCCAGGCCTTGGCCACCACTGACCCATTTTGTCCTATAGTTTTGCCTTTTCAAAAATTTCAATTACATGAACCACACTGTACCAATTTCATATATCTCAATGTTTTCACTTAGAATGGTGTTTTTAAAATATATCCATATATATTTGTGTGTTCCTCAATAAATCCAAGCACAGTAATATGTTTATTCATAATGATGTAATCTGTCTAGTAATGAGCTCAGAGATTGAGGGCAGTTCTAGATTTTGTTATTTATGAATAAGGCTACTATAAACATTTACATATGAGCCATTGTATAAAGATACATTCTCATTTCTCATAAGTGATACCTGGTGGGGGGGGGTCTCAGGGTTGCACAATAATTTGTTATTACAAATTGCCAAACCATTTTCCACAGTAACTTTTTTTTTTTTTTTGGTTTTCGAGACAGGGTTTCTCTTGTAGCCTGGCTGTCCTGGAACTCACTCTGTAGACCAGGCTGGCCTCGAACTCAGAAATCCGCCTGCCTCTGCCTCCCAAGTGCTGGGATTAAAGGTGTGCGCCACCACTGCGCGGCAGTAACTATTATTTTTATACCCACCAGAAGCGTAAGATAATTGCTGAGTCCCACGTCCTTACCAGCACCTGACACTGTCAATCTTTTGAATATAAGGCATTCATACATATATGGCAGTAATTCCTTGTAGCTTTCATTTACATTTTCCTGATAAAAACTTATACTGAACAACATCCTCTGTGTATGTACATTCTCTGTCTATCTGAAATAAAAATATCTATGGGAAAATCTCCTGTTTCTGTTTTTAAAGCTGGTTTATTCTCATTAATCGTTGAGAGGTTTTTAGATGGTTTTATCTCCTGGCCATCTTAACAATGGGCTGAAAGCCCTCAGAAGCCCCAAATTACAAGTAAGGCTATCTCCTACGGGGACGGCTGCTTCCAGTGCTCGAGGTTTGACCCTAGAGTTGCTCAGAACTCACTTTCCTATCCCACAGACGCTTAGGATGAAAGCTGCACTCAGTGCCTCATCAAAGCTACTGAGCTTCAGCCTTCATGTATCACAGCAGATGGATGCTCTGAGGTATTGTTTCATGCGTAGTGTCTGTGAGTTACAAACACATTTATTTGGTCATGTCAATGTCACCACAGCCAAAGCTTCCGGCTTCATTTACTTTTCTGCCAGATCTTCAGTATATTAAGAAAAATCTAATTCTTTTTTTTTTTCTTTAAAAAAAAAAAAGTCTATCCTGAGGCTAGAAAAATGGCTCAGTGGATAAGAACACTTGCTGCTCTTACAGAGGACCTGAGTTCAGTTCCCAGAACCTATGAAGAGACAGACAACCACCAGTTTTTCCAGTTCCAGGGTATCTAATGCCTTCTCCTGGCCTCTGCAGTGACTAATACCCCTAGTCACATGTGCAGACCTACCCCTGCCACATACACATAACTAAAAATAAAAATACAAAGAAAGTCTATCCACTGTGTTTAGTTGTTTTGTTCAATGTGATCACAGCGCAGTTTACCATACTGTCAGAGACAAATTATCACTCCCTGATATTTTGCTTATCTGTTTTTAATTCAGTGTCTATCTTTCCTAATAGAATGTAAACTCACGAGAGAAAAGACTGACCCAGTTTTGCTCACTATTGTACACTTGGCACTTAAATCAATGACTAGAAATAGTAGGTGTTCAATAAATATTTATATATGAATGAGCAGTGATCCATGCTCAGAAAACTAAAGCCAGGTACAGGTGCAAGCACCGTGCCACGGGCACAGGAAACCACACTCACCGCACTCGACTGCGGCTGCAGCACCAGGCGCGCCTGCTTCTTCCTTTGCTTCCGGTAATAATTTTCAAATGTTTCTTCATCACCCTAAAGAACACCAGGAAAAGGATGATCATGATGGCCTCTCCCACCTCCCTCCTTCCCTTCCCTACTCCCCGCTGAGACAGCTTTCTTCATCCTCTGGGACTTATGTTAATTTTCCAAACTGGCATGTATATGACAAATGGCATTTCACATTGGAGGTCAAGAAAAAGGAGTTGGCATTATAGCTCAAGAGTAGCAACTTTATTTGGACGTTACTAAATTAGACGTTTTCCTAATTTACAACTTAAACTTTACAGGCTTCTCACTGAGCAAACTAAAATGTGGTTCTCAGTGAAAGACGTTAAATAAGGAAAGCACCTGTCAGACTACAGCCTGCCTCTCTCTCCATGCCAGCCACATGCTGTCAGAGCACCCAAGATAACACCCTTGTCCAATGCTGTCCGGGCATCCAGGATGCTGCCCTTGTCCATCCACTTTCAGGCTCTTACATAGCTCTCCTGATGGGCGAGTCCTAGCTCACATGCTCTCCTGATGGGTGGGTCCTAGCTCACATGCTCTCCCTGATGGGCGGGTCCTAGCTCACATGCTCTCCCTGATGGGCGGGTCCTAGCTCACATTCTCTCTATGACGTTTTTTACTCATCTTTCACGACTCTTCCTGGATGTCATGACCTTAAGAAAGCTTTCCCTAGTGTCCCAACACAGGTTATTTTCAGTTATTCTCTAACAATTCATACTTCCCTCCCACAGCTCCATGCAACTAATAGATGAACCTTGCTAAACACAAGTGCACAGACAGACACACTCCAGTGTCTCTGCTTAATAAGAATTCTCTCAGTTAAAGAAAAGTTGGGAGTCACCATCTCTTCTTCATCTATGACTCCAAAACAATAATAACAAAAACAAACAAAAAGAAAATTTAAAAATAGAAAAAAAAATTCGGGGCTGAAGAGATGGCTCAGTGGTTAAGAACACTGACTGTTCTTCCAGAGGACCTGAGTTCAATTCCCAGCAACCATATGGTGGCTAACAACCATCTGTAATGGAATCCAATGCCCTCTTCTGGTGTGTCTGAAGAGAGTGACAGTGTACTCATATACATAAAATAAATAAATCTTTAAAAAAAAAAAAAAAAGAAAAGAAAAAGAAAAAAATTTCAACAGAAAACTTTGATTTATTTTCTTTATAATTAAGTAGCTACAAAACCATTACTCTTTTAAATGTCATCTGAAATAAATTCACAATGCAGACAAAACTGTAAGTCTCTCCTATGGGAAGCCTTCTAATGTTCTTGTGCTCCAGCTATCGAGAACTACAAAATAATTGTCGCTGAGTATCCAGTTTTAATACATTAAGTGAAAATGTTTTACTAAAAGTCTGAAAAAGTGTAGAGGATATGACATGAAGCATAATATAAATGCTAGAATTTTAAAAGAAAGTGTTCCAGCCTCATTTAGACAGAGCCAAGCACCAGTGTTTAAGGCACAAGGAGAGCTCCTCACACACTGCTGACACTCATCCCTTCACTTCCGAGCAACTTACGACTCAATTTATGGATTTAGTATATTCTGCCAAATGTATTTTCTAATGTAAACTGTTCTGATGTTTATTTTCTTCTAGAGCGTACAAGGACTTAGATGTTCAAATTATTATTTTACTTCAGGAATAAATTATTCTCATTAGTACTTAATGGATCCAAATAGCATAAACATGGGCTATGTTCTAGTAAACATAAAATTTGTAAAAAACACACAAATTTATAACCAGAGTTAGTATCTTTTATATTTTATATAATTATATATGTTTGATTTTTTTAGTTTTTCAGGTTAACATTTTATTATTAATTCAATGGTTTTTAAATACTTAATGTTTATTGCTATTAGAAATTAAGTTCTAAAGTTTTCTACCCATTTATTTTGTTTTATTTTGGTTTGGTTTGTTTTAACGAAGCCTTGCTGTGCAGCCCTAGGTAGCTTACAACTTTGTAGCCATTCTCTCACCTCTCCCTTCTGAATGCTGAGAATACAAGCACGTACTACCACACTAAGCTGGAACCGAACATTTTAATAAAGATTTTACTATATTAGCAATAATATCCTTTTCCCTTCAAACTCTACACTGTGATGTAGAGATTGCAATTTTTTTTAAATGTCCTTTAGCAGACATTTAAAATGAAGTCAGAAGACTATCTACTAAGAAAACTTTCACAAAGTAAGAGTGGTAAGAAAAAAAAAATCCCCAAAATAAGCAAACCACAGCATAGAAATCCATGAGGAATGTTATGAAACAAGACAGAATGACTGCTCTAGAATTCTGTAATTCCTTAAAAAAAAAAAATGAATCCAAATATCTGAATGGATGAAATGTCAAATAATTCATGGGAATGTCTTTATAGTGACCAATGACTTCAGTAAAGGGTTAAAGCAAGAATTAGATGAAGGGATGTTATCAGCCTGGAGTCTCACAAATCAGCAACAAGAATGAAGAATTCATCAAAGAACAGAAGTTGGGATGAAAAACTCAATAAATCAAATAACTTAGTGGAAAGTGCCACCAAGAGACTAGACATGACAGAGAGCATCTGGCAATGAGGAGACTGGACCGCAGGACAGAGACTGGACTGCAGGACAGACTACAGCAACAGGACAGAGACTGGAGCACAGGAAAGACTACAGTGTCAGGACAAAGAGCACCGGGCATTGAGTAAGGTTGAGAAAACTTCAGACAACAATAAAGTAAAAAAAAAAAAAAAAGACATAAGTATGATCAGAACTTTCAAGAATTCTCAGACATGATCAGAAGAACAAGCCTAAACATTCATGTTGAAGAAGAAACTGAAGAGCAAACCAAAGGCACAGAAAACACTTTAAAGGAAATTACTACTGAAAAGAATTCCAAATGTAGGAAAATATATGGATACCAAAGCATGGAAGAAACTGGAAGGTCTCAACAGACATGACCAAAAAGAAACCATTCATGCCACATTATAGATAAAATGCTATGACAATAGGCTAAGAAAGACTGAGGAAAGTCACAAGGGGAAAATGCAAACTTGTCACAAAAGCAAACCCACAGAATTACATCAGAGCTCTCAGCAAAAACCCCAAAAGCCAAGGAAGTACGGAGCAATCCACTTGAAGCCCTGAGAGTAAGAAACTGTCAACCAATACTCCATACCCAGCAAGAGCATCTTTTAAAATTGAGGAAGAAATAGGAAACTCTGAGATAAACACAAACAAAAGCAATCTACGGCTACCAATCTAGCAACACATGCGGTACTAAAGCAATTGCACACACCAGAGGAGCAGACGAGAATCAAATACATCCAAATACATCCAACTCCACATCCAGGGCTTCACATGCGCTACAAAGACACTCTACAGCAGAGCTACATCCTTGGCCCTGAACTGCATCTCCATAAAGTGATTATTTAAAAATGGGTAACTCCTTCGCTTACAGAATGGGGCCTGTTCTGAGAAACAGACTGAAGTCATCATTCTGTGAACATCAGAGGATGCACTTACACAACCTAGATGATACAGACACTTAGCATATCAAAAGTACATAGGTCAGAATCAACAAATATACTCACCAAAGCAGAATAAATATGTAAGCATCGGTAAACAGGGGAAAAGTCAACAAGATCTTGAACAGTTAAGACCTGAAAAATAAATCTATTTTTAAAAATGACAGGTTAAACTATTAGATAATACCGAGTTAATGACAGTGATTCACAGACTTTCATATTTACTTAATTCTCCCATAGGAGGCGTACAATATAAACAAATCCATTTCATTCCTCTTTGGTGTTTTTGTAGCTTATTCCTTATGTGTTTGCTACAGTTGCTGACTATTATAGATTACAAAAATAAAAATACCTTTTTCCCCTATCCTGGGAAGAGACTCCAGAGCCTTGCACATGCTAGGCAGTCACACACCACTGAGTTACATCCCCAGCTGGAAAACATGTCTATACCACAGTGATGGACGATCAGAACACTGCTGTGACAACTACATACTCATCATTCTGTGTTCAAAGGTAATTCATGAGTCTACACTCTAGCTTTAAACAAAGTTCCATCCGAAGTAGCAAACTCACGATATCCACCACTGCTTCAAATGAGAAACTCTCACTATTTTCCCATGTACCATTAAAAAAAAAACAAAAAAACCTCATAGCTACTTAAAATTAGGATTATCAATTTTAAGATGCATGGCAGCTTCTTCTAGAATATACAAAAAATTATTCACATTATATTATAATGCAAAAAAGTATTTCTCAGGATTAGTTAAAAATGGTATAAAATCTCTCAAACTTGAGAAGTTTGTGAATCCTTTTATAAAAAGAACACATTTCTATTCTCATAGATCCTAAATAGATATACTTCACTTATTAGGGAAAAACTACAAATACAAAATATAGAAATAATAAGAGAGAGCCAAAGGAAGAGGAAACAATGCAAGTACCCTAAGCAATGGACTTACAGCCGCATATAACTCTAATGCTACCAACAGTTAGAGATGTGCAAAGCAGACAGGGGAAACTGAGGTAAAAATGTTCTGTTTCTACCAGCCACAACCCAAAGGAGAAAAGAACAGACATCCTCTAAATATCAAGAACAAAAATGTCAATTTTATAGAGTGTTTCATATTGAAACCATGCTTGCAATTTGCATACTATCTCAAAATTCAACCTAAAAACCTAATTCTATGTCTTCAGTGGTGACCTACACAGAAAGCAGCCTCAGCTGCTCAGTGATTTCTCAGAATGAAATGCAGCACAGGTTGTCCCTCTTCCTTATAAATGTGCTTAGCAGGGCCTTCTACAAGCACCTCATCACTCAGCTACCTACGTCCTTAGCTCTACTTTTAAAACCACTCATTTGAAATAAAGGATTCCAACTGGAGAGATGGCTCAGTACATAATTGCTTGCCTTGCCACTCAAGCGCAAAGGCCAGAGGTCAGATCCCACCCACCCCACCCCCCGACCCACGTGAATGCCAGATAGGTGTGGCAGGTCTCTTGTAAACCCAGCATTCCTCTCAAACTGCCGGAACAGGGTATCTCCAGAACTAACTGGCAACTGAGCCGTTCTGAGTTCACCTCAGAGGCCCTGCCCCAGTGACTAAAGCAGACAGCGACCAATGGCCTTTCTGTCTTCAGTCTCAGACCTCAACGTGCACTCCAGCTCCAGAGCATCCATAATCACACAAAGAGATATACACAGATAAATTACAAAAGTAAACATTTCAAAATATTAATAATAATATAAGGCAGACTCAACAGATGACTTTGTGGTGGCACAGTGAAAAATTTTAAGAAACAATAGAATGAAAGAATAAATTTGGATAGAAAATTAAAAATTAAAGGTAATTTTAAGATTTCTAGACAGTTGAGGCTTAAAAAAAAAAAAAAAAAAGAGAGAGAGAGAGATAACAATTAGCAAGGCTGGAGAGATGGCTCAGTGGTTAAGGCACTGACTGCTCTTCCAGGGACCAGGGTTCAATTCCCAGGACCCACATGGCAGCTCACAATGTAACTGCATTTCCAGGGGACCTGAGCTTCTCATGCAGACATACATGCAAGCAAAACATCAATGCACATAAAATATAAATAAATAAATAAAAATTTTTATAAGACGACAGTTAATCACAGATAATCCCCGATTGTTCAACATACAGGGAAAAAAGGATGTGGAGTGCTCACCCCTAAATTGGACATCCTTTCACATCCTCACCCAAGGCTCTGGGGACCCTTGTGGAGGAGTGAGTAAAAAGACTGTAAGGGCCAGAGGTGGTAGGTATATAACAGATGTAACAGGGCAGCTCCACATAAGAACGCACAGCAAGCTCCAGGCAGACAGCCTCCCAGCGCAGAGGGTAGACATGCAATCCACTACTAGCTGAGGAGCTACTGGCATTACACTAGCTGCTGGCAGAGGGGAAGGCATTTTGCTTGTTTTATTAATGGTGTGATCTCTGGTGGGTCAACCCCAGGCCAGGGTATGTCCCATCCCAAGGACTAGCTCAGCAACACAAACCAAATTCAGTGGGAAAGGAGGAAGAAAAAGGAAAAGAAGAAAAAGGAAGAGGAGAAAGGAAGGAAGGAAGGAAGGAAGGAAGGAAGAAGGAAGGAAGGTGGAAGGAAGGAAGGAAAGAAGGAAGGAGAATAACTTCAAAGTCAGTGGGAAGAGAGAGGAGGAGTTGGGTGGTGGGCATGCTCAAAATACACTCTATGACGTTTTCAAATATTTAATTAAAAAATTTAAAGCTTAACAGATGCTACAACAGAATTACTCTGTAGCATCTCAATACAAATGAAATAAAATGGCAGATGGACAGCAGAGGTGCTCACCGCGAAAGCATAAGGAACGGAGTCTGCATCCCCAGAACCCACACAGGACTCGAGGAGTGGCAACATCCAACTATAATTCCAGCACTGAAGGGAACAGTGGGTCTGCGACTCATTCCCCAGTCAGCCTAGCCATCAGAAAACCCGAGGGAGGCTCATAGATGGCTCAGGGCCTGTCACACAAGCCTGACCACCTGGGTTTGATCCCTGGAGCCCAAGTAAGAGAAGGAAGGAAAGAAACAACTCCACCAAGTTTCCTCTGACCTCCATACACCCACTGTGCAACACACATTCTTCCACACATCATTCGTGTGTGTGTGTGTGTGTGTGTTGTGTGTGTGCATGCACACATTAAATTTAAATTAAAAAAAAATATTAAGATAGAGAATGATTAGGAACACATCTGATATTCACCTCTGGCTTCTACGTGAACAAACATGCACTCACATCCATATGTACCTGTATATTCACATGCACATTAAACAAACAACATTTACACAATGTATAATATAATATAATTAATAATAATATATAATAATATAATTAATATTAATATATAATATGGAAAGATATCTAGGTCAGAGCAAATAACAGAGTCAAAAAATTATGAATAAAAATTTGTCTTAGCTAGTTCAAATACCATTACTAACAAGGAGAAAGAGATTAGATTTAGTTTTACTACTAATTATGCCAAACAGCTATGCTCTACTATCTATAAACACATAACGTGCAGTATAGCCTGTCTATTACTATGTAGTCTAATATTCCAGATCATTCACTGTGCACTATGGACTGATGAACATACATCAATTTGCACACAGAAGACACAGCACTTTATGAGGGAAGAAAGCATTCAATAATTTCTAAAGCACAAAGAAACCCAGTACCTCCTCGTCATTCTCGGCCTCCTCTTCAAGTGCGTGCTTCAGTATAATGTCATTCTTTTCTTCTAGAATCCTGTCATTATTTACATGCATATTTTTCCCAAACCTCATGTTATTTTGCTTCTGCAGAGCCACACTGAAGCTCTTCTGCTGTTGTGCCTATTTTCAGGAGAACAAGGTTCATATTATTTCAAAATTGGTTCTAGTCAAAACTGATCCAACATTTACTATCCATCCATCATCCATCATCCACCTAACTACCCACTTACATACTGACAGACTCTTGTTGCCTAGGCCTGGCTGAACCAGAACTCACTATTTATCGCAGCCTGACCACAGACTTGAGATCTTCGCTTCAGCTCCCCAAGTGCTAGGTTCATAGTTGTCTATCATCATGTGCAGTGTTTAAAAAAAAAATTTTTAAATTGTTCACAACATATTCCTTTTTCATATAAGATTTTTCTTATTTGTGTCAGGGGTGGAGGAGGCATGTGCTTTGGGGTCACACTCAGGCCTCTTTCCTTAGGAATCCTGTTTTGTTTTGTTTTGAGATCTCTCACTGGGACCTGGGGCTGAACAAGTGATCTGCCCGTAGCTGCCTTCCCAGGTCTGACATGGCGGGCAAACGCCATGTCTGGCTTTTTAATGTGGGTTCTGGGGATCAAACTCAGGGCCTCGGGCTTGAGCAGCAAGCCTTTCACCCCTGAGCCACCTCCCAAATCCAGTTTTCTTATCATTTAGATGTAGGTGAGGGATCTGTAGCAATGCCCACTTTTTAATTCCTGATTGTACTTTCTTCTTCAAATACTCTCACTAGGGATTATCAAGTTTATTTGAAAAGATTAAGACCCAATTTTTGGCTTTCCTCACTTCCACATTGCATTTTATCTTTTATTATGCTTGTTTCTGATCTTATGATTGAACGTGGGTTTTAATCCTGACTGTATTTTTAATATGTTTTTAAAAGGAACATTCTGTGGGGGATGGAGAGATGGCTCAGCAGTTAAGAGCACTTGCTGCTCTTGCAGAGGCCTAGAGTTCAGTTCTCAGCACCCACACCAGGCAGCTCCCGACACCTGCAGCCGGACCCTCAGGGAGCAGTGCCTCTGGCTGCCTCCGCACGGCACTCACATACCTACATAGAGATACGTGCAACACAGATGAAAAATAAGATCACCTTTAAAGAGGAACAAGTAGGACCTCAGCATAGAACTGCTTCCACTTCTATGGCTGACATTTCTTTTTAAGGCACATCTGGCTAGAACACATGAGCTTCTAGCCCTGTGGAGGTAAGGGCGGAGCTCAGCTGGCGAGGGACTCAAGGTCTCAAATAAACTGACTTTACTTAAATTCTTATTTATTTATTTATTTATTATTTATTTATTTATTTGGTTTTTCGAGACAAGGTTTTCTGTGTAGCCCTGGCTGTCCTGGAACTCACTCTGTAGACCAGGCTGGCCTCAAACTTAGAAATCCACCTGCCTCTGCCTCCCAAGTGCTGGGATTAAAGGTGTGCCCACCACTGCCTGTCTGTACTTAAATTCTTAAAATAGCTGTTAAGTCCAAAGAAAATACTGGCAGAATTCATCTAGAGGAGGCCCAGGGATCACAAGGAAATAGTAAGCATGCCAAGACACACCTTACACCTGGGTGAACTAAAACATCAGGCTCACCTGCTTCATGGCCGTTTCACCTATCTTGTCAGAATGCTTTCGAATGCTTTCCAGAAAGTCCTTGAGATCAGACATGGAGATGTCTTTGATATCTTCCCGGAGTTTAGGAAGGTCTCCATCATGAGCTGACAGAAGCGGTACTGGCTAACCGGGGAAAGTACACGTTCTCTAACTGCTCCATTGTTTTAAGCGCAGAATAATACCTGCTGAGAGGTTAAAGGGGAACAGAAAAAGTTCATGTGGATATACAGCACCAGGAGGGAAATGAAGTTAACACTTAACTCTATTACTAAGCACACTGTGTATACTGTGTACACACTGCCACCTGAACACTCACGGCTTCTCCTAACATAATCTTTACTTAATTCTTTTCTAAATCTATAACATTAGGAACATTATCACAGTCGTTACAATACCTTAACAGTAAATAAACTTCCAAATCACAACATAATACTTAATTATTCACTATGTAATTTCTTACTATCTCTATCATAACATCTATCCATATATAGCACATGTTTCATTCTAAATAAATGTAAAATTTATTTAACTTCTTTAAAGAAAATTTCATACTACTATTTAATTAGAAGCATAACTAAATGCTCACCCATAAACACATGTTTTCTCAAAGTTTTCTGATAAATCACTTATTGATAGATGCTCTTGCTCAGTTGATACTATAGTGATTTCTTTCAATGCAACAAATATCTTCTGAAAGCCCACTATGAATCAGGCACTATGGAACACACCAGGTATGCAGTAATTAGTAAAGTAGAACTTGTGCCCCCGAGAAACTGACACAAATTTTCAGGAGTATATTTTTTTCAACCTCTGAGGTACAATTTAATGGCAGACAATACTATTTGTATTCTGTATGAATACAAATTGAAACATAGCATGTAACTTGGTCAAGATGCTACAACGAACTGGATCCAGGACTCAGAAGTAGAAGCAACACACTTAGGCTGAATTATATACTAATATCCTATTATATATAACATGTTATATATGAACATGCTAAGTTTCAAAGATCCAATGAAAAGCTAGAAATACTTTAAACTGAAAGATGATGGAGAAAGATATATAAAAAGTTGTAACGAGGCAAGCCTCGTGTCTGTTACGCCTGCATTTGAGGCAGAATGGTCTTAAGTTCAAGAACACGGTGAGCTACAGTAAGACGCTATTTCTGAAGGAGGGAGGGAGAAAGGGAGGGAGGGAGGCAAGAAAGGAAAAGGGGGGATAGTCAGTGTTCTAAGCAAATTTATATCAGGAAAATTCCCTAGCACATTATTAGATTGAAGATTAGTTTCCAAGTCAAAGGATGGCTCCTGAAGCTGCAGTTAAGGACACTGGCTCCTTTCTCAGAGGACCAGGACCACAGTTTGGTTCCTAGCGTCCACATGGCAGTTCACAATCATCTGTAACTCCAGTCCCAGGGAATCCAATATCCACTTTTGGCTTCTGCAGGCACCAAGCACACACACACAATGCAGATACAAAGCATGCAGACAAACACTCATACATAAAACAAAGACAGTTTTAAAAGGTGGGTCCCCAAGTATGTTGGAACCCAAAAGACCAATAAAAAACATCATAATGAACTTTCGGAATACTTTCGCTAAAATCGCTCAGTTGGGAGAGCATTAGACTGAAGAACTCACAGAACACAGAGGACGAAGACTTTTTTTTTTTTTAGGGGAGTTGATAAATGAAAAATAAGAGAATGACGTCAGACTTCACACTTCCCAATAGCAACCATGGCAGACACAAGGCATCAGAGAACACACATGGAGAGAAGCAAGCTCATCAGTTTGCTCACACATATGCCCCTGTGTGTGTGTGTGTGTGTGTGTGTGGTGTGTGGTGTGTGTGTAGCCCAGCTTGTAGGCAAATCTTAGTTTCTAAATACTACTATTGTCTAAAGGAGCCCAGGTGTGGGCAGAGAAGTGCATTAAGAGCATCTTACCATACAATAGGAAGGCACACAAAATCAAATAACGAACAAAATTTGTGTCCAAATGAGAATACAAACTGGTTTGTGGATTTCTCTAGACAAAATGGAACAATGTGTACATCAAATAGAATAATAAGCTAGCATGTTTCTTTCTTAAATATTCATGACTTCACAGGAATAATCAGAAGAAGAAAAAAAAGGATCAAAGAAAGCAGAGACTGAAGCAGGACGAACCTATCTGAGACAGTCCTCACCCAGAAGACACCCAGAGGCCACTAAGATGAGCAAGGAAATGGTGGAGAGACAGAAGAGAAAGAGAAGCAGAAGGATGTGTGCAGTGAAGAGAGGCAGGCAGACTTGAGGATAATGAGGAATAGCCTGAAATAAGCAGCCTGTGTCACCTCAGGCCATAATGATATTTTGGCCCATGCTGCCTCTGAGGGTCATGTCTGGGTCCATGGCCCTGCAGCAGTAGGGGGTGAGAGGTGTTACCACCAAAGACCATTTGGAC
The DNA here is from genome assembly GCA_021653895.1 of Mastomys natalensis. Lineage (NCBI taxonomy): Eukaryota > Metazoa > Chordata > Mammalia > Rodentia > Muridae > Mastomys > Mastomys natalensis. The sequence goes on along the minus strand of JAJTUV010001235.1, from coordinate 71,523 downwards.
ATCCCTAGTCTGAGCTGCCATCTCGGGTCATGCTAATGTCCAAGGGCTGTGGAGAGCTGGCTCTACCCCTCACCAGCTGCAGCATTTTGGAGAGCTGGTCCCACCTCTTACCTGGGCAGCCTGGGAGAGCTAGCCCCAAGGCCCTCGCTGGCAGCAGCACTCAGGAAAGGGGGCTGGCAGGTGAGCTAGCCTGAGGGTGTGGGAACAAAGAGGTTTCCCTGTACACCCCTTGTGGCTTTTCCTGGTGTGTGAGGGGGTTGGAGAGAGAGTGCCTCCAGTCCCTTTGAGAGCTGGCCCTACACTGTGCCAGCTGCAGCACTTGGGAGAGCAGCCTATACCTTGCCTGCTGGAAAACTGGCCCAGGTCGCCTGGGTGCAGCTCTGCCAGGATGACCAACTTAACTACCACCCAGGCTCAGATCCAGAGCTTTGAGTTGGTCCACCCCTCCATGTACCCCACCTATGAACTACTGGAGCAAGTGATGGGACCACTCCTGCAGATCCAAAGCTGCAATCTCCATGACACAGGGTAACAACAGGATATCTGAGGAGTCTCAGTGAGGATCCAGTATGGACAGTGTAGCAGAAGTCAGAGTCCTCAAACCAGACCAATGACTCATTGCAATGAACATCTGCAAGTAAAGACACGTGGACAAAAGGGTATACTGTGTGACACCACGACACACTGCAGCTCCAGCGAGATTTGTTAGTTTTTGTTTGTCTGTTTTATTTTGGTGGGGAGGTTGCAAAGGCAGATATGGAAGGACGAAGAAATGAATAGGATTGTGTGATGTGTGTAATTTACAAAGAATCAAGAAAAAGTTTTAAAAAAAAAAAAAAAAAGAAAAAGACGGTTAAAAACAGAAATCCCTTCTCCACACTAAAACAACCAGTCATAAGTAGTAATGGAATAAAAACATTTTAAAAGCCCACTATTTCATAACTCCAGTGAGAAATCTTAAGTTCTCACACTACTGGGTGAAAAGTTATTAGGAAACGTGAGTTAAATTATTTACTAATTACTACTCATTAATTGCAATTTTTCAGGGGGCGTGTTTCAAGACAGGGTTTTGCTGCATGCTAGGCTGTTGTGACCACTTGAGACCAGGCTGGCTTCAGACTCTGTCTCTGCCTCCTGAGTGCTGAGATTAAAGGCATGTGTCACCATACCTGGCTTTTTTTTTTTAATTGCAAATTTTTAAAAACAGATTTGATAATCACTCCTTCACCAAATGATCAAATGCAACACAGTCTAGGGAAGAGCTGACAGGAAACACCTACTGGCAACATTCGCGAGAGAAACACAACACCACTTAATCGCAGACTCACAAAGACATCCCATCTAAATCTAATCATGAAGAAACAAATTCCAGTGTCCTAGGCAGCTCTGAGAGCTGACCTGGACTTTTCACGAAAGGCAAAGAACAGCTGGAGGGCAGGATCATCAGAAGGGCGGAGCCTCACATCTGCAATCCAGCACTGGAGAGGCTAAGATGGTAGGACCACTGCAAGTCTGTAGCTACAAAATGAGTTTCAGGCCGGCCTGAGCTACAGGAGAGACCTGCCTCCAAAATAATAATTACTGAATTTTATTTATAAATAAAATGGATAATAAAAACCATTTTTTTTCAGGCAGGAAAGAAAATATAAGATATTTGGGGCATAATGGGGAAAATCTGATTATAATTATTAGATTTTATCATTGAAAAAAGATAAAACCCTAAACCTGAAACAGTTAACAGTCCCTTGAAGACACTTTCCACATGTTCACACTGAGGGTGTGAGCACCGGCAAGGAGTCAGAGCTCTGATCTATCAGAACTGACAATGAAGAGCAGGGAGAGTGATCCCCGCTGGGCTTGTGGGGCTGGTAATTGGTTGCTTCTTTGCACCAAACAAAACCTTTTGCAAAAAAAATAAAAATAATAAAAAAAAAACCTTGCATTTAAGATATGAGAACAAATAACACAGAAGAGAAACATACTAATAGTTTATGAACAAAAGGCTTGCTTTCTGACTTTCTCTATTTAATAAGGAAAGATCTATTGCACAAATTAATACAAATTGGCAACGCCTCCTGAAATTCCAGGTGCAGCACTATGAACAAGGCATCCTTGACTACAGATTTGTATGTATATTATGTTATAATAATTGTTTATACAAAAAGAAAATTATTTCCCCCATCCACATGTTATCTTGTTTATTTGGTTTTTCAACTTTGGAACTGTTCATTTTTAAACATCTTAAACGTCACTTTATCAGTGCTCCCATGCCAATTAACACACCGCTTCATACTGCCTTTCATAGCACGTTTTCACTTACATTACAAAGCAGAAGGCAGAGGACACCGCCCTGGCTGTCGGCTCATAGCCACCTGTGCTCTGCCTTGAGTCCACATCCTGCATCAGCCCTTCATTACAGGGTAACACGCTAGTAAGTTAACAAAACTCTGACTCCTTCTGGGTTGCCTATGTATCCTTCATCAATACTATCGGTCGTTTATATCACTTGTAAGGGACGAGGGCTCATGAAGGCTGTCTACTGCTGCCTTACTGAGTGATAATGGTAAGCACACTGCGTGACAAGGTTAGAGGGAAGGTGGAAAGCACAGCTCAGACTTGCTGTAATCCCCACTGAGCCGGCCTGTGCGAGCTGCTAAGGTTTAAGAGAGCAGAGAAGCCAACTCACCTTTTCATGCTCATCTGCTCCTTCAGCTTACTGTACATCTCCAACACTGCATTAAAAACAACATTTAGCCGTCTAAGAAAAGTATGTTCGACATAACACATTCATGAGTCTTCTCTATACTACCGGGTGGATAGGTAACATTTTTTAAAAAAAAAAAGTTATATGCATTAAATTAATAAAAATCATTTAATTTGCACATGTTGAACATCATATACATTAACTTGTATATACTGACACCTGCAATGAGATAGGAACCTAGTAAAAATTATTCTATTCAGAAACTACTAATATCTCTTTTTCAGAAGTGAAATTAGAGAAAGAAAACTGAGAGAGAGTTCATTTGACTCAACGTAAATAGCACAGCTGTAATACAACAACTCACAGTACAAGATCCACAAGAAGAACTCTCCCTGGCGCATGCCTTAACCAACTGGGGGCAGAGGATTCTGAGTCGAGCACTGTCTACAGAGTTGTTCAGACAGCTGGTACACAGAGAAACCTTCTCAAAAAATAAAAAAAACAAAAAAAAAAAAAAAAAAAAAAAAAACTCCAAATCAATGCTAACAGCAGAGTGAATTACAACAGTGGAAACAGACCCAGCAAAAAATCTTTATTTATTTCAACCCTTCTACAAGCCCCCAGAAATAAAATTATTCAGTTAAACAATAAACTTTGAGATGTATTCTAGTATCTTCTACATTGCCTGGCACATGGAAAAATGTCTGTGTTGTTCATCAAAGGGTGGGTTGGGGAAGGGGGAGGTTCTAGGTGCGGCAATGGAGAGCAGTCACTCGTGCTCAGAGATGCTGTGCAGATGTCTGTTACACAGCCCACTAAGGCATGTGCTGAATCCACTGTCATTCCACTGGTACCCACCTTTATTATATAAAGTGACAACTGACAAAGCTTTCAATGAAGGAACTGTCTCTGTGGCTCATCCAGTGTCTCTAATGGTGGCAGAGATACTGTTAAAACCCCATTCAAAGTGTTTCTCAACCCTGAAACCTTTACAAAACTGGCATTTTACTTATTCAAGGTTAATATGTAAATCCCTGGTCCACCATGTACTCAACTGAGAGGGCTTCTATGCGTCCTAAGAAGAGCTATTCTCATTAGTGAGAAAGCAATAGTACCTTTATCTTGTCCAATACAAACTACTGACAGTATCATTTATATTCTAAGCTAAATTTATATCACATAGTGTACAATGTATTCTACTGCCCTGGACATGGAGACTTAGGTTTCTTCTAAAGAGAAAGCACAGTAAGCCAGGCACTGAAATGGACTTCGCTGACAATGTGAAGAAAAGAAACAGCGTGTGCCTGCTTTGTTTTGTTTGAACAGGAAGCATCCAACTTAAAACAAGAAAATACTGGCTAGTTCTTCAGAATTCACAGATGTCCCAGCAATATCTGAGCCTTTCCAAATACAGAAGGAAAGGCAAAAAGGGGAAAGGCCTGCCTAGCATTTCTGATGTGTTCTTACCTTCTCAGCAAAATGAGATTGTGAACAAAGTAAAATCAACCTGGTAAGTAACAGAATAATGCAAAAACCACAGATAGAAAAATTAGCAAATTAGATAAAGGCCAGAAAAACGTAAAGACACTCTCCCTGAGGGGAAGTATGCTGAGGAAAATACAGACAGACAAACAAGAGGTAGGGTGGTAGTGGAGTGACCCAGATGGCCAGCTATGCAGAGAGGAAAAGCAAAGATGTTTAGGAAACAGAGGCAACCTGGGAACATTTACTTTCTAAAACTCATAGAAATCCAGAGAACAGAGCAAACATGAAGGCAAGCACTGTGGCTGGGAGGCGACCACAGTAATTTGTAATTCCCATAGTAAAGATGATTACGTGGTACAAGCAAAATATAATTTTACCACAGCAAACATCAGACGAGACCCAAAGCTGACTCACCTGGGAGGCACAACTGTAATTTCTCTACTACGGTTGTAATATTTCTCTGCTGAATTCTACACCGAATAATATCTTCTGTTTGTACTATCACCTTAGAAAATAAAAGTGTTGACAATTTTAAACAGTTAAATGGCATCCACATACTGAATTATCTCCCTCCCTTCCTCCCTCCATCCATCCATCCATTCCATCCTGTCCATCCCACCATCCACCATCCGTCCATCTGTCCATCCACCATCCATCCATCCACCATCCATCCATCCACCACATCCATCCATCCACCATCCATCCATCCACCATCATCCATCCACCATCCACTCCATCTGTCCATACCACCATCCATCCGTCCACCATCCATCCATCCACCATCCCATCCGTCCCTTTCTTACCTCTTTTCCAGCATCCTGAAACCTTCGGTTGGTGTCAGTAACCTGCACCTTAAAAATAATTTCACCTTAGTTAGACAAACATGGATAAAGCTGCCCTGATGTAACAGCTCACCCTTGTAATCAGATCATACTTCATGAGAAACTCAGAACAAAGAAATGCAAATTCAAATTAACTCTACAGCTTGAACTTGAGCTTCTGATTGAAAAGAGCCTTTGTTAACTTCAATTGGTTATGACAGTTCTTTTTAACAGATTCTGTGGCAAACTTCTCAAATTTACTCAGGATTTTTGAACTTTGCTTGCTTTTCTGAGTCTGTCAAACAATTCAAATCACTGACCCAATTGACCACTGGTCCCTCTTTGACGACTTCAATGAGGTCTATGTGCCATTCACTGTCACAGGAAATGGGGATTGCATTTTACGGTAATTAAACATTCATACTTTCTGAATGCAGACCCTGGGAGGCTGATGAACATCAAACACAGACATCTCAATCCACAGCAACATGTTCAAGCTGCAGGTGCAGCCAAAGCTCCGCTTGGATTTTCCCACATACTAAGTGACTCATTAGGTCATCGTATGAGGAAGCACATTCTCATTGACTAAAAATCTCATTAGCTGCAGAACAGGGTGCTCAGTGACCTCATGACGCCGTCTCTGGTCCCTCGTTATCTGAATATCCTTCACATGATGGGTTTCCTAATCACAATCTTTGCATTCTGTCTGATAAGCACTTTAAATGAAAAGACCAGACAATTCATATAATTATTTTATATTCTGACTGAACAAATCCAGACATAGTTTAATAAATAATGCCTCTGATGTGGCAAAATATGGAGAGGAACTTACTTTAATAAATTTTTCAATATAATTAAATAACAGCATGGCAGCATGAAATCATTTATAGTAAATTTTCATGACATTAGAGGATAGCTTTTAACAGCATTGCATTATTGTCTTTTGAAAACCCTGAAACTGTAAATAGAGCCTTCACTGTCTATCCCCCTTCTGAAAGGGCAGCCAATGGCCCATGGACTACAGTATTACATAATTTAGTGAGAAGAAAAGCAAGGAGTGGTTGGACGTATTCCTACCTTCAGCTTTTCCGCGTCCGCCCTTACTTTGAGGAGTTCTGTAATTGCATCCACAAAGCCCTGGTGGTGGAAATTACACATTTTTTCAATTTCCTTGTCATGATTGCGGATACAGGCTTCTAGCTTTTCCATAAACTTCTTGTGTGCATTTGGCTGATCATCATACACGATCTGTACGTATGAGAAAACTAAAGTTAACGTCTCAGTCAGCAAAAGGCTTCCCTATGAAGCTCAATCTCTACACCAGCGAGAGATTTAATCTCTGGATAGTAAATGAATTGGACAGTTATTACCTCCACAAGAGTAACTTTATTTCTGTGGAAAATATTTCTTTTGAGGTATGCTAATATTCAAAGACTCAGAAGCTCTCTAAATATATCCTTAGGTATCCAGGAATAAAGTCCTGAGGCTTGGGATACGCGGGTCAAATACCAGTCTCCAACATACTAAGGCCCAAAACTGAATTAATATTGTGAGTAAGGAATACAGGAAGAAACTCATGGCTTTTATAACATTTCCTATGTGTCAGAACGCCCTAAAAGCTACATATTAACTCTTTCGTCTTCACAATAAGTCTATGAAGTGGATGCTTTGCTTTTCAAATACATATTCATTATAATTGCCATAAATTTCACAGTTCAAGATTGATGACTGGAATATGCATCTTGGCTGTCTGGTTCCAAAGTTTACATCCTCAAGTCTAAGATCAGATTGTGGCGACGACAGATCTGTAAGCCAGGTACAAAGCTCAGCTCACACTAACTCCACAGAAAGGGTGATGCGCCCTTTATTATATGGTAAATTTGCCCTTGGCTCTGGGAATGAATACTTTATAATGTCTTGTCTGTTTACAGTGGGGGCATAACAGTAATGTTTATGAAACTGGGGGTCTTGGCTTTCTAGAGGCTGAAAACCAAGGTCATCTAGACGGCAGTGAGGCAGATCCACACTGGCGGTTAGCCCCATTCACATGACTATACCCTAATAAAAAGCCCGGAGCATCAAGGCTTGAGGGAACTTCACTAATTGACAACACAGGAAGGCCTACCCACACAATGCCACTAAGACAAATGGAAGCTCATCGCTGGCCCTCTGCCCCAGCCCGCCCAATGTGCCTTTCCCACTGCTAACTACAGTAAGTACCAAGCAGAACTGCAAGCACAGCACCTCTGAGAGAACAGGCAGCCTGAAGGCCGCTGGGCCTCCCCAGCCACTGCCTCCTGATCAAGGTTCAGTATGAGTTCTGTTTTTGTCACCAGGTTTTTGTCAATCATTTCTGTGTGGAGTAACCTTTTCCTCTGTAGGACAGATGCAGCTGTGGTCCTTGATAGTTACCTGGGATGTAAGCATATACTACTTTGTATTGTAATTTAAATGTTTATATATGCTATATTTTTTTTCTCCAAACACACCAAATCCTCTGAGCTTCATGCCTCAGTTCTTTTTTTTTTAAGTTAAAAATATTTAATATCAGATAAAAACATTTATTGACAGTTTAACATGGCACATTTCATACATAGTCAAAGGGTAAAACATTACTGGGAAAAATTAATAGGCCATTTGGTAATTTGTTGTCCACATAAAAGCAATGAATAGTATTGTATTTAATGCCAATTATTACAAAACTTTTAGATAAAACTCAGTTATCTCTAACATATTCTGCTAGGAGAAAAGAAAACCATCTCTTAAAATCCATATGATACTGGCATGCCTCGTTCTTAATGACTTAAGTACTACCAGCAGTAGAGACAACACAGGTTGGTAATTAAGAACCTAGGCTCTTTGGATGCTTGGCTAGAATGAGACTCTGGCCCTGGTGGCTTCTTTTTCATGCATACACAGTTGATTGAAAATTCCACCACTAACCTCGCCTCAAACTTCAGTTGTATCTCCCCACATCAGAGTCTGATGAACATTTATCTTCAGTTTACTCAGAAGTGAATTCCTAACCCTGTTCCCCGAAGCCTGCTTTTTCCATCATCTTCCTCATCTTAGTAAAGTCCACTTGTCCGGTTTCTCAGACAAACCCCCAAAATCGTCTCTCACTACTTTTCTCCCTCTTCAAACCACAAATGACTGAGCACAAGCATATCCAATCTATGGCCCAGAACAGTGATAAAGGCAGCCAACACATTTGTAAATGACATGGGCTGGGCAGACCTCAGCAGGTCTGCCTGCTGCCTGCTGCCTGCTGCCAAACTTGACAACTTGACTTGGAACCCCAGAACCCCAATGGCAGGATAGAACCAATTCCCATGAATTGTCCTCTGATCTCCACACCTATGCCATGGAACACGTACACACATGTGTGCACACAGCATGTGTTCATACTTACATACACCTATATAAATAGATGGTTTTTTAAATTGGCCACCTCTGATGCAGCAGCCTATCATATCCACTGACATCACCCTAGCCTCAGCCAGCATCATGTCTTGCTTTAAAGCATCAACAATTGCTTCCTACCTGGTATGATTTTACCTGGCCTCACCCTTCCAGTATCAACGCAGTAGCCACATGATGAATAATGGGGGATATTATTATTAAACCAAAAGATCTTATAAACGTTTTTTTTCTCTTGCAACAGCCTTGCAAATCCCTGTATAATTTTGCTGCTCTGGGTTAAACTGAAAATCTTATATCCTAAGAAACCCCTTTGGGACAAGCAAACTGAAAGGGCTTGCCACTATTTTGTTTCAAGATCCATGGGCTATGAGTGATGCATTTGAGCCCCATGCTGTGAAATATATTCAGTCTAATAGCCCTCACAATTCAGACTCCAGGGGCTGGGGAGATGGCTCAGTGGCTAAAGCACTTGCCTTGAGGATTAGAGCCTGGATCCCCAGAACCCTTGTAAAATGCTGGGCAGACATGGTGCAGGGCGGAGTCAGGTCTGCTGCTTATGTCTTAGTACGGTGGTAATACAGATGCCATCTGAGTACACACTACATGTTCATGTGATATACTACCCCTATACAGCAGACTCTGCCAGCAGCAGAGGAAGATTAACACGTTAGTCTAAAGTCGCATAAAAAACACGGCCAAGACTTAATCCCAAATCCACCTGGCCCGGTATAATTTAAAAGATATCATGTTATCAGACTGGTCAGCAGTGGCGCTCAGCACCATGGAGAAGGATGGGAAGCGCCAACAGTGCGGCTGCGCGTGCAGCTCACCTTTGGAGACCCGCAATTGAGGACGCTCAGTAGGGGATTCCCGATGTGCACTGCTGCACCCATCTGGTGCAATCAACCGGTGGGCAGGGAAAGGCGGTGGGAACTGAGGCGTGGCTAACTGTTAGGCAGCATTAAGTTACAAACGCACAAAATGAGGAGCAGGAGAAAATACTGAGGCCCCTCCCGCACTTCTCTGAAAAAACCCACTTGGCGTTCTGTCCTTGAACGAGCAACACTATTCTTTGAACCTACGAGGTGCGGGGCAGGAAAAGGGGCTGTCAGTATTATTCACTTTTTAACCCAAAGCTGGTTACTATATTGGCTTAATATATTAGTAATATAGATTACTAAATTAATTACTAAATTAAATTAATAAATATATTAGTAAGATATATTGTTCTAGAAATTTTAGTTATATGCAGCTTTAAACTTTTCTTGTTGTTTGTTTGTTTGTTTTGTTTGTTTTTCGAGATAGAGTTTCTCTGTGTTAACAGCCTTGGCCGTCCGGGAACTCACTTTGTAGATCAGTCTGGCCTTGAACTGGAGGTCTGTCTCTGACTCCAAGTGCTGAGATTAACAGTGTACACCATCATGCTGGGCTCGAATTAAATACTTTTAAAAGAATGTTCCCCAAGACTTTTAATATCTACGGGGAAATCTAGCCAAGCTCCTACAAACACACAAATATTCATAAATATGACAGACCCAGCAAGATAAAACATGAGAACGCTCATCAATGCTACACTATTCCACATTCATTAAAGGGCTACCTTTGTTTTTAAAACTGTTAAAGATCTATTTTAATTGTATGTGTATCCATGTTTGCTTGCATGTATGTTTGTGCATCATGTGAATGCAGAGTCCAGAAGATGGCGTCAGATTTCCTGGGACTGAAGTTACAGACAGTTATGAGATGCCAAGTGAGGAACTGAAGCAAGGTCCCTGGGGGAGCAGCCAGTGCTCCTAACCTCCAGCCCACTAAGGTGGCACCTCAGTGCTCCACACACAAGCAGTGATGTCAAGGTAAGAGCCAGTCACCCTTTCAAATGCATAACACAATAAGATCTGCTAGCAAGACTCTATGCTGCACAGCAAAAACACCGTGCAAAACTCGGAATTTTAAAGAAAACGCCTTGTGGTTTGAAAATAAACATGATTTACACTACCCTAAAGATTTTTTTCCCATATTTTAATTTTAGCAACTGGGTTTTCACAAAAACAGTCTCTTGCACATAGTTTGATTGTGTAAGCAGGGATGGAATCCATCCTCGTCTGTATCTCACACGCCAACGGTCAGCATTAAGGTATAAGCTGTTCTGTAATATCTGGTTGTCTAGTATTATGGGGCTTTAGGGATTTAAACAAGAGAATTAATTAGCTTTCGCAGATGCCTTTTTGAATTATTTGTATAGGACTCCACCTAGAGGTTGAAAATAAGAAAATTAATGTCTAAATGTTAAAAGGGTGAAGTGAAAAATTAATGCTTTTACCACCAACTGTAATCTGATAAGCTGACACGAGTGGGTGTTCTGATAGGTGCTATGTTTTGTAAATGAAATTAATTAGAAATACTTTATGGTTTTATTTTGGTAAAGAAAAGGTGATGAAAAAGTTAATTCACTTAATTCACCAGAAAAGTAAAAAAGGACTCATTTCTGGTAACAACCATTTTTAATCATAAAGCACATATTCTTGCAGTATTTTCAATATTTTATCTTTCATTGTGTCTTCATTATAAAGAATAAGTCCATCACACTCTATCTAGGAAGAAAATAAAATATACTGTATCTGAAACAATTACTTTTTCCTAAAACACCACTTAAACTTTTTTAAAAAAAGAAATATAATCTCAAAGCATTTAATCCTAGATTCCACACATTACCTATTTTTACTGAAATAACTCTAGTTTTTTTTCCCCCAAGGAAAAATAAGCATTTTTCTTGTATCTGAGGATGCTTCATTCTCTAATAGGATACATGAGGCACACGGGCAAAAGGGAGCTAGCTGGTCCAGGCCTAGGTCTGTAGTGTTATTTGTCCAAAGACAAAAACAAATGCATTTTTATTAAAATTTAATTGTTTTCATGAAAGAGAAAAGGGGGCACTTAGCAAGAAAAAGGACTCCCAAATGTTAGAAACTCAAAAAAATACTTCCAGGGATCTCTGGGCACTGTGACCCTACTTTCAGCTTGTGCTGTCAAGCCTTTCTAAAACCTCTTGGAGAAGAAATTTCGCAAACTCATCTCTGACAAGCTGTAGGAGTCACTGAGTCCCTTGAGGTCTGTGCCTCCCTTTTCTACCTCTTCAAAATCAGCCTCAAGGGCGCTCCTGTCAGACCCTCAGGTGACAGAGTAGTTGGATTTGCATCTCTAGCAGTAAAGACCGTCTCATGCCTTCATCCTCACAGTGTAAGTGGTTCGATACTGTCTTGCCAGTTCTTCAGAGGCCAAATCAAGTTTAGTTTCCAGCTTACCGTCCCTAGTATATTTCTAAAATAAACTTAATATTTCACAGTCATGAAATTACTTATCATTTCTCTTTATGTAATCTCAAGTTTAAATTTAATTCTCAGATTCTGAATACCACTCTTATTAATATCGTAAGTTTTTATTCTGGGCTATTAAGGATTGAGAATAATTCAATAATTCAGAAGCAGTTCAGAATCCACCTGAGACCATTGAGCTGCAGCTAGAGATGGGCCTGAAAAACCACAAGTCTTTGCCAATATTCTTTAGGCTCTGGGTTTTCAGGAACAACTATGTAAAACCCAATGAGGTAAAGCTTTATTTAAAAACAGTGAAGAAGAGGCCATGTGGAAGAAAGGCTTTTTATTTAAAAACAGGTTGTTTATTTAGTTTAAAAACAAACAAACAACAACAAACCCCACGTGATTTGGAATTATTTTCTTTTAAACAAATATCAGATCCCATCCAACTTAAATTAGCAAAACATTTGCTCAAGAAACTACTTAATTTGAGGGAAAATTCCATTCCAAGGCTGCTTTATCCTACGTATGCCTCGCTATAGCTTACATTCCTTTCCAGTTTCAGCTCAAGACAGCTCCTTCAGCATTTTACAGTCACACTAGATAACTCTCCAACTACAGGAAACTTTGCCAAGCCTCCCACACAAAGTCCACACTATCTTCCTCATTCATGTACCATGTCAACTTTGTTTAGTGTATTTTTATCTTCTCAGTTACTGAGAAATGATGAGGTCTTCCATCTTTATATTCAATTCAGAAGTGTGAAGATGCAAACTGCAAATCTTAATAAAAAGTTGGTCACCAGAGGGCGCTCTTCACTAACAGGTGAACCAGCAATCTTACAGCTGCATCAAAATACATCAATCCAACAGTCTGACCTCTGAGAAGTATAAAAGCAAAATAAAAATAAGGCTTCTCTTTTGGTTTTTGATTTTTGTTTGTTTGTTTGTTTGTTTTGCTGACATTGGGTCTCTCTGTGTAATTCTGGCTGTACTGGACAAAGCTTAATTCAAGTGCTAAGATTAAAGGCCTGGCTAGATTTTTCTTTTTAAAGCTTTTATCTTGTTACTTATTACTTTAAAATAATCATTTAAGTGGTGAAACAGAGCTATAAACACAACAAAAGTTCTCCAAACTCAAGCTTCTATAAGAGTGGCCAGCATGGCACAGGAGACACTTTTATCTGTTATACACTACCTGACATTTAGTTACCAAACGGTACTGAAAGAGCACACACAAAAAAAAACAATTTTACTAAATGTTATATTAAAGTCACTATTTGACTTTAAAATAAATGTATAAATAGTATGTGTATTATATATATATATACCAAAAGCTGATAAAAAAAAAATCAGCACTGACTTTAATTAAATGAATTGAATATCAAACTGTGCTTTGTTTTCTAGACCAGCATTGAATGCCTACAAAAAGATTATTTTGTAATTTATTCATGTCAAGTGTTGTGTGTGGATGATACTAAAGTCATAGATTAGTCAAAGCTTTCCATCAGAGTTATGAACTGCTTAATCTACTTCGCCTGTACGTCTTCACTGTGATATGTATGTGTGTGCGTGCACATGCACTGTGCCATGGTGTACACATGGAGGCCAGAGAACAGTTTGAGGGAGCTGGTTCTCTCCTTCCACTGTGTGGATTCCAGGGATTGAACTCAGGCCAGCAGGCTTAGCAGCAAGCCCCTTTATCAGCTGAGCCATCCCATCAGCCAATTTGTGCAATAACATTAAAAAAATCTGGGAAGCATCACCTGATAATCTAGAGATAAGTCTCTAAAGCCAATTAAAATGGGAAGACTATGGGAAAACAGCCCCAAACAGTCCCAGGACTGCAATGCTGATTTTGCAAGCTTTCCTCCCAAACCATCTATAATATTGTACTGCTAAAAATTATTATAACAACAATAACACAAATGAAGATTAAGGTATCCTGAAACTGGCTGGGTATTCAAACCAATGAGGTAGTCTCTGGCTGCACAGTAATTAAGAGTTTCTGAGAACTTTGTGGGAGGAACTAAAGAAACACAAGATCCGACTTCTTCTGTTAATCCTGGAAGAGCTCTGGTTTACAAAACACGCATTCTTTGTATGTTTGCCCATGAATCAGTTTATCTAGTTTGCCACATGTGCTCTCAAAACTCTTTAAGGAGGCTAGTGACAAAGCTCGGAGGTTAAGAGCCCTTGTTGCTCTTACAGAGGACCCAGCATCCACATGGTGGCTTAAAACCATCCATAACTCCAGTTCCAGGCCCTTTTCTGAATTTTGTGGCACCAAGCATGCACACGATATACAAACACAGATGCAGACACAACACACATAAATCTAATAAAAATAATTTTAATGCTTTATAAGACAATGGCAACCTGATTCCTTTGAAATATTCAAAACTTTTTCTATAACAGAGCTAACATACCCCACTTCAGGGTAAGAAGTGCTGGGAGCTGAGCCTCTAGTTTCGCCCATCTGCAGCACTAGAACAGGAAACACATTATAAGACTTATCTGGCTTGCCTGAGCTCCCTGAAGAAGCAAAATCCAAAAAATGAATGGATACTTTCTTAACTTTTTGATGTTGAATTTTATTTGCCTTGTGTTCCACTCTGTGAAGTTCCTGTAATTCATTCTCACTAATGGTACCCTATCCCCACACACCGGGAAACATTAGCTAACATTAGTTAACATTACTTCCTGTACCAGAGCTGACACTCCTGTGACTGGCATTAGCGCTCTCCCCAGCACTGGGTGATAGCACAGCACACTCACTGATGGACATCCTCTGTGTAATCAGCCAGCACAGACTCGGCAATACACTTCCTCCTTCCTGTTGTCACATTCTTGACCACAGAGATGTTTTCTTCCTGTTTACTTTTGTACTGCTTGGTAAAATGCAAAGGGTGAGGAAGGGCAGCACCCAACGCAGGCCACTTTATTTGTCCTCTAGAAGAAACAATTGCTAACATCATTTTAAATTTAAAAACCTCGAACAGTTAAGTCGACTAGTGCATGTGGATAGGGACTGCTTCCCTTGACCAGTTTAGAAAATTTAACAAAAATATCGGGTGGACATAGAGCAGATCTAGCCCTCCCCCCCCCTTGCCAAATAGCTTTAGGGTTGAACTGTAACACTTTGCCAAAATCCCCCATGGCAACTTTACCTTACAGTTAAGAAGAAATGTGCTAAAGCGTTGACTTCTCATCAAAACAGCAAAAAGACTAGAACAAAAACAAAAACTAGAATCCCTTTAAGACCCACTGTTTAGAACTGTAGTGACAACAGGAAAAACACAAAATTCAAACAGCAAAACTTCTCTGAAACAGTAATAAGGAAAGCTCAGGATATATGGAACAACCAAAGCAAAACCAGATGTAAACTAAAATCACCGGAGAAAACCCTACCACATTTAATGATTATATCAATTAAGCGAAGGGTCCAAATCCGAAAAGCCAGAAGGTGAAGAGGGAAGGACTCCTCAATCAGGAGAGCAGAAAGGAGCATCAGGAAATCATCCGCTACCACATCAAGAGGCAGCTTTAAAAATTCAACAGAACAAGGCCCTGCGGTGAAATGTTTGCCTTGAAAGCAGTGACCTGAGTGTGATCCTTAGAACCTGTGTTTTAAAAGCCAGCATGCTGGTGCACACCTGTAAGACCAGGGGCAGAGCAGAGACAAGCGCATCCTGGGGCTAGCTGGCCACCCAGGTCAGCCTAATGGGCAAGTTCCAGACTAGTGAGAGACCCTGGCCCAGGAAAAAGGTGGCCGTGCCTGTAGAATGACAGTCAAGGTTGGCTTCTGGCCTCCGCATGCACACGTATACACAAACATGCACAAATACACACACATAAATCAACAACAGACAAGCTAAGTGAGTGTCAATGACTGACCTTGGACTACCCAAAACTAGAACTGATGAAAGAATTACCATAACAGAACAAATTATTAAGTCATATAATTATATATTTAGCTCTAGCTTGATTAGACGGATAATTTAATAAAAGACAACGTCTTGACCATCTAGAGACAGAAAGCCTCAAACAGGTTGATTACTGCAGGAGAAACAGAGAACCCTTCCGGGCTGATCCTCTCTAGCCCTGTAGGCGGCAGGTTTAGTTAATGTTTATGCGAAGCACAGAGACTGAAGGAGAGCTTCGGTTTTGTTTCATGAAACAGACACTGCATTGACTTAAAGACTGTCCCAAGGAAGCAAGCAGACCAAGCTCACCTTAGCAAGATCAAATATACTTAAAAGCACACCAACACCCAAAGCACATTAAGAACACCACCACCACCAAGCTGCTGTTCTGCAGGGATGTTTTAGTTAACAGGAAACCCAGTACCAATTTAGCCACTGTTGAAGCAAGCAAGCAAGGTGCTGAAAAGTACAGGGCACAATTCAGCCTCTTGGTTTAAAACTCCCCTAGCTCCAGGGCAAGAGGTGTCCTGCAGAGGGCCACGAGACGCTTCCCTGTCAGTTAGGGGACACAGTGCTGACTCTCATCTCAGCATGCAAGGCAGCTCCAACTCAAGGTGCTCAGGACCAAAGGCGTCTATCTTCTTCCTTTAGATTGTGAGAAACGTGCACATACCTAAGGCAGCCCATCTTAGAGAAGGGGACATGAAATGCATTTAGATTTCTGTACACCTCCTACACAGAGCTGAAATGCAACACAGCACTATTTCTGGCAACTGCACAAAACAAACCATTGGTGTGGGATCTCCCCCTTGTGGCGTTATGTTGGTCTCAATAAGTCCCAGACTTGGGGCATTTTGGAGATCAGATTTTTCAGATTAGAAACACTCAACCTGTACTGTGTTCAACTTGTGCATTAGAATATTAAGTCAGGGGCTGGAGAGATGGCTCAGTGGTTAAGAGCACTGACTGCTCTTCCAGAGGTCCTGAGTTCAATTCCCAGCAACCACATGGTGGGTCACAACCATCTGTAATGCGTTCTGATGCCCTCTTCTGTTGTGTCTGAAGACAGCAACAGTGTACTCAAATATATAAAATAAATAAATCTTTTTTTAAAAAAGAATATTAAGTCAGAAAAGGAAAAAAAAGCGGGCGGTGGTGGCGCACCCTTTAATCCCAGCACTGGGAGCAGAGGCAGGCGGATTTTGAGTTCGAGGCCAGCCTGGTCTACAGAGTGAGTTCCAGGACAGCCGGGCTACACAGAGAAACCCTGTCTCGAAAAAAAACCAAAAAAAGAAAGGAAAAAAAAAAAAAAGCTAAGATTTAAGAAATGAGAAGAAAAAGGTAAACACTTTCCTAACTGCATTATTATTCAGTACAGGTTGAAATGTCCCCCACAGGCCGAGGTTGTGAACACGTACTCCCCAGCTGGTGGAACCTCTTAGGGGTGGAGCCTAGGGCTGGTGAGAGGGCTCAGTGGGCAAGGCGCTTGCTGCATAAGCCTGTCAACCTGGGTACTATCCCTGGAGCCCGCTGAAGGTTAGAGGAGAGCCAATGACACACGTTGGTCTCTGACCTCTACCCATATGCTGTGGCATGTGTACCACCTCCCGCATAAACAATAATAATGAATCAATGTGATTTTTAATTGAAGTGGGACCTAGTAGGTCACAGCAGTGGGTCTCTAAAGACGACTCCTGGTCCCCACCTCACTTCCTGGCCCTGCAGGATTCGAGGAGGCTTTACACATTCTACTGCAATGGAATGAGAGGCTCTACCTGTATCCCTTGCCATAATGACCTAAAATCCCTTCAACTATGAGCCAAAACCAATTCTTCCTCCTTTTCATTGTTTCTAACACTTAGCTACCACACCACAAAACACACACACACACACACACGCCTTCAAAGCCTGTGGTGGTTTAAATGAGAAATGTCCTCCACTGGCTCCTGCATTTGAACATTTGATCACCATTGGTGGGCTAATGTTAAGAGTGGTTATGGAACCTTCAGGAGGTGCGACCTTGCTGAAGGAAGTATATCACTGGGGTGGGCTTGGGGTTATAGCCGTGTGTGTGTGTGTGTGTGTGTGTGTGTGTGTGTGTGTGTGTGTGTAGTAAGTCGGTAAAGAGAGATCACCCAGCTTCCTGCTCTTACAGGCAAACCACGCCTTCCCTGCCAACAGGTCTCTACCCTTCTGGAACCGTATGCTAAAATAAAACCTTTCTTTCTTAAGTTGCTTTTGCTTATATTTATTCACAGGACCACAAAGATACTTTACAAAGCCTGACAGAACTAATGGGGGAAACTTAACAATTTAACTGCAAATGATCAAACTTGAAATAAGCGGTCAAGACTCTCACACCCAGGGCTGAGGATGTAGCTCAGTGAGTCTGCCTACTCTGCACAAGGCCCTGAGTTTAATCTCCAACGTTGAGTAGTGATAGGGGCCAGAAGCACAAGTATCATCAGTGTTTGTAGAGGTGTGTGAGAGTGTGTATGAGTGTGTGTGCATGCGTGTGTTACTTACTTGTCACTATAAAGAAATGCCTGAAATAATTAAAGAAGGGTTTATTCTGGCTCAGTAGGGGAGATCACTGCTTTGGGCTTGTGACAAGACAGCATGCTGGTGGAAAACATGCGGAGCAGGAAGAGCAAATCTGCTCTCCTCATCAGCCAGAAAGCAAAAGAGGAAGAGGTCAGGTCCCCCAGCACCCTTCTAGGGCATGTCCCCAGTGACCGTAGTACCTCCCACTACACCCCATGTGAGGCCATTATTGGTTGTCAATTTGACTATATATCCAGGTTAACAGAAATCTAAATGGCTAGGCACACATGTGGGGGATTTCTTTTTTTAAAGATTTATTTTTATTTTGTTTTTTTGTTTTGGTTTGGTTTTGGTTTTTCGAGACAGGGTTTCTCTGTGTAGCCCTGGCTGTCTTGGAACTCACTCTGTAGACCAGGCTGGCCTTGAACTCAGAAATCCACCTGCCTCTGCCTCCCAAGTGCTGGGATTAAAGGCGTTCGCTACCACCGCCCAGCGATTTTTTTTTTCTTAATTAAATCATTTGAAGTGGGAAGATCCAGATCTCTAAGGTGGGAAGATCCACCTTCCATCTGGGTCACGCCTTCTGCTGGTAGCCTGTATAAGGGCGTGGAAGACGGAAGCTTGTCTCCTTACTTGCTTGTTCAGGATAGCAAGTCCATTCCTTTGCTGGCATTAGAGCCTACTTTTCTGGGATTCCCGAGTATACTGAAAACCAGCTGAGACATACAACCTTGTGAACTAATTAGCCACTGGATTCTTGGACCTTCCATTGACTGGTAGACAACCATTGTTGGACTAGCAGGACCACAACCTATAAGGCATTATAATATAAGCCATTCTAATAAACCCCCTTTATATACATATACATATATGTATATATACATACATACAAATATATGTGTATACACACACACACACACACACATACATATACTTGATGGTTTGTATATGCTTGGCCCAGGGAGTGGCACTATTATAAGTTGTGGCCCTGTAGGAATAGGTGTGTCACTGTAGGTGTGGGCTTTAAGACCCTCACCCTAGCTGCCTGGAAGCCAGTATTCTGCTAGCAGTCTTCAGATGAAGATGTAGAACTCTCAGCTCCTCCTGCACCATGCCTGCCTAGATGATGCCATGCTTCCACCTTGATGATAATAGACTGAACCTCTGAACCTGTAAGCCATCGCCATTAAATGTTGTCTTTTCTAAGACTTGTCTTGGTCATGGTGTCTGATCACAGGAGTAAAACCCTAACCAAGACAATATACACATACACATACATATACATTCAGTCTTTATGTTCTGCTTCTCTAGAGAACTCTGACTAACTCACTCCACCTGCTAAAGGTTTCACTACTCTCCAATAGAACCACCCCAGGAAAAAAGCCTTCAAGAAATAAGCTGAACCATCTCCATATATGCTTGTCTGTGTATGTAGAGAACCAGTTTCAAAACATAAGAAAAGATTCCATAATATAAAATAAAAAAAATCAAATACAGTCACAACACTGCTTAATGGTGGGACTATGTTCTTTATCTCTCTTTCCCTCCATTGCTTTCTTGTTTTGTTTGTTTTCTTTTTAGTGGTATTACAGATCAAACCTGGGGCTTCAATGCATATTAAGCAAACATCTATCATTGAGTTATATCCCCAATTCATAGACTATGTTCTAAGAAATACATCATTAGATGAGTTTGTCACTGAGTGTTGAGAACACAGCAGTTTATCTACACAAAACCAAGTGGCATTAGCTTACTATACATCTAGCTATATACTATATACATATTTTTTATTTCTTCTTTTACTTTTTTTGCTAGACACTAAGACACAGACTTAACAGCAACTAGGGACAAAACTCAATGGTAGACCACATGCTTAGCAAGCAGGAGACCATGATTCAATACCCACTATCATACACAAAAAGAAAAGACACACACATGACCCTAGGCTCACCTACAATCATCAATATCACTGTTTTGCACCTCCACATCCTGTCGCACTGGAAGGTCTTTGAGGGCAATAATATGCACAGAGCTGTCGTCTCCTGTGACAACAATGCCATCATCTCCTAAAGAACCTAGAGCTATCTTACAGCTAACTTTAAATAGAAAAGGCAGAATCTAAAATGGTGATCTGGGAACTAGAGGGGTGGCTCATGGGTTCTGAGAGTTTATTGCTCATCCAGAAGACCCAGGTTCAGTTCCCAGCACCCACATGGCACTTTATAACTCCAGTTCCTAGGTATCCAACACCCTCCTCTGGCTTCTGCAGGTACCTGCAATTCATGTGGTACACTAAACTCAGGCAGGCACAAACACATACACATAAATAATAAACAAATCTCTTTAAACAATAAAATAAATTTCAAAAGTATAAATAATAAACCATTAATGACCACTTATAAAATATACAATTGTACAAGCTTTACTTTTATATGACCAGCAACATAGTAGATTTCTTTACCATAGCCACATCACAAATATGAGACGGATGCATTGTGCTATGACATCATTAATGGAAAACTGCCAACTCCATTACAATCTATGGGACCACCATCATGTATGATGTCTGTCATGGATCAAAATGTATACAAGGCATACAACTACAACTGCACTAAATGTTAAGAGCTCTACAATTTATTTATGGAAAACTTTTCAATCGTAGTATGTTCTTGGATAGACCGTCTTAAAATTGCCAAGATGTGTTGCTTTCCCTAACAATCTATAAATCTAGTTCAATCTCAAAGACATATTTTCAAGGCTTTAAGAACTAGATAAACTGATCACGAAGTTCACTTGAAGAATGAACTAAAGAATTACCAGGAAACCTCTTTAAAAAATAAGTAACAATGATGGCACACGCCTTTAATCCCAGCACTTGGAAGGCAGAGGCAGGCGGATTTCTGAGTTCGAGGCCAGCCTGGTCTACAGATGAGTTCCAGGACAGCCAGGGCTACACAGAGAAACCCTGTCTCCAAAAACCAAAAAAAAAAAATCCAAACAAACAAAAAAAAAGTAACAAAGCTGAGATAGCCCAGCCAGCTAGAACAAAGAACAAAGATTAACAAGGTAGAGATAGCCCAGTCAAACAGAACACACATCAAAGCCTCCATAACTAAAAGGGTCTGTTACAAGATGAGAGCAGACATGAAACATTAACAGAATAGAGAAACCAGATTCAGTCCTGCTGTGTACAAAAATTAAATACCTGATAACAGCAATATCCGGAGCCAATGTGGAAAATGGATCTACTCTTAATAATCAGTATTGAGGCATCTGGATTGCTATAGATATAGATAAAACTAGAATCATTCCTGTATCTCAGGAATAGTCAACAAGAATCAGATGTGAATGTAAAAATAAAACCATATAAGGAGCTAAAGAAAACCAGGCCAAACTCCCTTACTCGAGCATAGACTTCTCTACTCTGATAAAATCCAAAAGCAAAAAGGATTAAAAAAAATTAGTTGTATTTAAATAGTTTATTTAAAAAAATAAAACTTTTGCATAAGGAAAAAAAAAAGAGTAACTACAGGAAAACAATAAAATGGGGGAAAAAATTCCCAACGAATGGTCAAGGACGTTTTTGGTTTGTTTCTTTTGGTTTCTTTTTAATATTTATTAAATTTGTTATTTGATGATTTCATCTACGTATATAATACATTCTTATTTCCTGTTATTACCCCTCCTCCTTACAACTCCCTTTGCCACATCCATGCCTTTCTGTTTTGTTTTGTGACCCTCGGACTTTACCCAGTACAGTCTCCATGGCCACAGGTTTGGAACTGTCCACTAAAGCCTGGTGGGCTCCCCACTTGGTACACAACAGGAAGCAGTAATTGTCCTTCTCTCAGAATCTATCGATAGTCAATAGTTCAGCAAGGAAAGGTAGAATCCTTTAGCCCCTTCCCTGTCCATGATAGGCTATTGATAGGTCCAACCTTGTAAGGCTCAGTTCAGGCAACCGCAGCTGCTGTAAGATCACGCTTGCATTAGCTGTGACATGCCCTCAGTATCTCCCATCTGTGTCCCTATCACAGGCTCTGACATTCTTTCCATTCCATCCTCCACAATGCTTCCTGAGCTTTAAAACAGGTAGTATATGTGCCCTACTAAGGACTGAGCACTAAACTATCAAAGCATCGCCAACGCTTACCAGTCACTATAAAAAGAAGCTTCTCTGATGAAGATAAGAGTAGCATTTGTCTATGAGTATACTTAGACTGCAGTTTGGGTCATGACAATTTAGCTAAACCACAGTAGTGAAATTCCCCAGAAAATTTATACTAAGCAAGGTAACCCAGACCGAGAGAACAAATCCACAGATCTCTCTGATTGATGGGTCCTAGCTTTGAATCTGTAGTATTATATTTAACTTGGGGTGCCTGTAGAAGCTAAAAAAAAAAAAAAAAAAAATCTAGAGTCTGCTTTGTGTGTCAGGGGGCAGGGGGCGTGGACAGTAGAACATTGGTAAGTTGAAAACAGAAAGGGAATACTGAGAGTAGACAATTCAACCAGAATGGGGCTGGAAGACAGAGGAAAAGAAGGAGAAAGAAGGGAGGGGTAGGTGAACTGAAAGACATGAAAAAGCCACATGGAACCCACTAGTTTGTAAGCCAATTTTAAAAAATAAGTAAAAGAAAATTAGTTCAAGAGAGAGATAACCTGCATGACTCTAGATAACACTTGTTCCTAGAAGCCACTGTTTATCAAACAGAAACTCTGGTATTAGATAACAGGGTCCCTCTTTATACGGTCAGGGAGGCCCCAGAGGCCCTCAAGAATAACACAGGCTTCTTTCCATTTCTCTTGATTACCAGACAGAACCAGACAATAAGACCTTGCTGCTGAAGACATCTTGGGTGCAAGCTATATAGATTACAAGCTAAAACCAAGCTGGAAGCTTCCTCTCTGACAGGTGGCTTTCACAGTACCAGAAGATGCTATACAAATGAGGAGGATGAGACACCAATAGTCTCAACTAGATATGAACCCTACAAACTACAATGGCAACCTGCGAGGCAAGCAGTTCCTAATGGTGGGAAACTGGCGCAGGGTTATGGAGGACGCCCTGCTTGACCTGAGGCCTGCTCCACAAGAGGAAACCAATACACGCCTGGTGCCTTAGACACAGTCGTGTGCGTAAGTTTCTGGAAAGCACTGAAACTGTTACAAGGTTTGTTTGTTTTTGTTTTATTTCCATCAAACTAGGGTCTTTCCTCTCTCAAAATTATTGAACCAGTAACAAGACCAAGCACCAACTGAGAAACAGAAAAGATTCTCGATCAAGAATGAGACACGTGGGGGAACAGACTGAAAATCACTTTCTCAGTGGAGTCAGGAGACACAAAGGGTAAAAAGAAGTGAAGAAAATGGATTCGTTAATTAAAGGAGAGAGCAATCATGCCGTTTCTAGGAAAGAGCAGACATTTTTCCAGGAATTTGGTTAAAGATTTTTTTTATCCACCAAGGGCCTAGGTCTGGTGTCTGGGTCAGTAGGCTGTTTTTGTTTTGTTTGCTCCATGTGTATGTTTCGGGGAGGGAGGCGGTAATACGTACATTGCTGAGCTTGTGCCAGCACACGTGCACCTGCGTGCATGCCAGAGGTCCACATCACGTGTCTTCCTTAACTGTTCTCCACCTTATTTCATGAAGTCCAACAACTAGGTAATTTAACCTTAAGTCCCAGCTTATACAGCAAGCACTCTCCTGAGCTTGGACCCGGGAGCTTTTTCTCTCTGTGACTCTTGTGTCTCATGACTGAAGTTACTAAAACAGACTTATAATCAGAAAGGTTTTACCTATCATTCTGTCTGTAAAATGACGTATCTTTAGGGAGCATTGATAATTTATATTATGAAGTGTGGATTTAAAGGAACACAGTTGCAGCTGTGGTATAAATAAGCATTAAAACCAATGGGAAACCAAGCACAGGAGTACACACCTTTAATCCCGGCACTCAGAAGGCTGAGGCAGGAGGTGTTATAGAAGAAGTTCAAAAACTAGCCTGAACTAAAACTGTCTCAAAGAAAAGAAAAGTAAGACTATAATGGACATTTCAAAATTCCATTAAATAAGGAAGTTGGACTTTCACAATACTTAAATGTGTTAAGTTTGAAAAAAAAATCTTCCTACAAAAATTAACTCTGAAATATTTAAATGCTCAAGGTTACATGACTGTAGAGCTTTGGCAAACAACCCTAATTTGATAATTAATTTATAAAATTGGCTATTTTTTGGTTTTGATCATTTTATTCAACTAAGATTTTCCTAAGTATATATTTTCTGACCAACATGTCACATTATTCCAATAATATTTAAGATTATAGAAAGGCAAGTGGGGTGGTTTGAATATGCTTGGCCCAGGGATAGTCTATTTGGAGGTGGCCTTGTTGGAGTAGTGTATGGCCTTGTTGGAGTAGGTGTGTCACTATGAGTGTGGGCTTTAAGACCCTCATCCTAGCTGCCTAGAAGTCAGTATTCTGTTAGCAGCCTCAGATAAAGTAGAACTCTCAACTCTGCCTGCACTACGCCTGTCTGGATGCTGTCATGCTCCCACCTTGATGATAATGGACTGAACCTCTGAACCTGTAAGCCGTCTCAATTAAATGGTGTCCTTATAAGTTGCGTTGGTCGTGATGTGTATTCACAGCAGTAAAACCCTCACTAAGACAGCAAGTTTGTACTCAAATAAACTGAATCATTATTCTGACACTTTTTAACATGTCTAAAAATAATTACCAGACTCCGGGTAATTTTAAAACCTAGATATTTAATGAATAATCACTTAATCATCTGATGGCTAAGTACAACAGAATACGAGGAGACTGACTATCAAACACAACTGAATTAAATGCTTTTGTTTCTCCTTTCTGTACGTCTGCAGAGGCTTTATTTGACAGTTACTGAAAGTGACTCTACTTTCAGTTTGCTCTACTTTATGAACCTGTGCAAAAGACACTTCTAACTACAGAAGGTTGTGTGCATATGAGCTTCATCAGTCTGACTGTAGTACTGCCCCAGCAGTTTCGAAGTGAAACATATTCATTGGCTAAAAGTTGAAATTATAACCAGTAGTTAAAATCATACTAGGAAAAACAGTGACAGAGAACACAACTGTGTTTTGTTTTTTTAAATGCCTACAGCTGAAGAGATTCCCTCCCTTTTATTTATTTTATTTAATTATATGTGAGTACACTGTAGCTGTCTTCAGACACCCTATAAGAGGGCATCAGATCTCATTACGGATGGTTGTGAGTCACCATATGGTTGCTGGGATTTGAACTCATGACCTCCGAAGAGCAAGTCAGTGCTCTTAACGCAGAGCCATCTCACCAGCCCCACAACTGTGTTTTTAAAGTGTTTATTTTTCTTTCCAGAGTTGGTGGCCAATCTGTGGAATCTCAGCACTCAGAAAGCTGATGGAAGAAAACTATAGTGAATTCCTGACTAGCCTGGGCTACATAGGAAGTGTGAAGCAAAGGGGGGGGGGGGCGCTGAAAAGAAAGTTAAAAAGTAATTCTCAATTATTTTGTTCTCTTTCACACTTTAAAAACTTAACAAAAAGTCCTAAAAGCTTTTGCTTACATGGATTATGGTTATCAATATCACTGCATTAAAAATTAAAATGAGGACCAGCAGGATGGCTCAGTAGGTAAAAGTACTTGCTGCACAAGCCTGACAGCCTGAGTTCAATCTCTGCAATCCAAATAAAAGTGGAATGCAGAAAATTCTATGACTTCCACACCTCACCATGGCACATACCTGTGCATATGCGTATACACACACACATACAGTGAGGGGACATAGTGCATATACAACACACCACAAACACACACACAGTGGGAGGGCACAGTGCATACCACACAGTGACGGGCATAGTGCAACATATATACACACACACTCACACACACATATACACAGTGAGGGGGCATACCATACACACATACATTTAAATTTGAAAAAATTAAAGCCATGTTAGGACATGACAACACACACCATAATCCCAGCATTCAGGAGGCTGAGACAGAATTACTTGAGTCCAAGAAGTTATAGATCATTCTTGGTAATACAGAGAAGACCCCATCTTCAAAGAAAAAGAAAGAAAAAAAAAAGAAGAAAGGGAAGGGGAAAAGGAGGGAGGGGGAGAGAGGAAGGAAGATAGATGAAATGAAATTAAAAAAAACAAAAAAAAAACAAAAAAAAAAAACCTTAGTGTAGAATTAGGTTGTTCTATTCTGGAAGGTAAGTGCTGCCACTCCATGCAAGCTGGAGAACCAGAAGCAGGAATACGATTCTGTGGAAATCAGAAATCTGGGGAACCACAGGGGCTCCCACTAAGTCTGAGTGAAGATCCATGTTCCAGCACACAGTGAGAGAACTCTGGAGCTGGAGAGGGGGCTCAGTGGTTAAGAGCACTGGCTGCTCTTCTAGAAGACCCAGGTTCAATTCCCAGTACCCACATGGTGCCTTGCAGCATGGAGTCTGTAACACCAGCTCCCAGAGATCTGACATCCTCAGCACCAGGCTCACAAACAGTGCAGACACGCATGCAGGAAAAATACTCGTACCCATAAAATAAAATAAAAATAATTAAGAGAGAGAGAGCCTCTTTCGTCTGCTCTTTCGTTCTGTTAGACCCTGCTCAGATCACTAGGAGAGCTGAACCCACATTGCTGAAGTGAACAGAGGAAGGCTGCAGCAGGAATCACAGCCCTGCCTATAATCTAGTTCATACACAAGAAAACCAATCTAAAGCAACCCTGATACCCAGTACCCTACATGGTACGCACCTGCAGAGTCACTAGATTAGCCGATGTCAGGATGTTTGGATACCTCACCCAACCATCCTAAGCAAGTCAACGTGGCCAAAGAAGAGGACGGCACACTAACTTTTGTTTGAGGTAAGAGTCTCAGACTCCCAAAGGTAAGGATCACAGCCCACCACACTCAACCAATATTTTAATGTTCAATTCCCTCTAAGATAGGCACGGTGGTACAAGCCTGTAATCCCAGCAGTTGGGAAACACCCAGAAAAATACTACAAATTCAGGACCAGCCTGATCATTTAGCAAGCTAAATGCAGCCAGGCTACATACATAGTTACTCTGTCCCAAAAAGCAAAACAAAACAAACAAACAAACAAACAAAACTAAACAAAAAGCCCTTCTACTCAAACTAGATAATATATCATTGAAAACTTGACCAGAATGGTAGCACAGACTTTTAATCTCAACAAGCTGTGGCAGAAGTAGGTAGATCTTAATGAGTTCAAGGCCAGCCTTATCTACATGGTGAGTTCCAGGGCAGCCAAGGCCATATAGTGAAATAGTCTCAAATACTTTTAAAATGCTGACCTCTACTTCATGCCACTCCTCCGGGATGACGGCCATTCCTGACGTGTGTCATTCAACAAAGACACTTGATTTCTGGCCTCCTGAAGACCAGGAGTAACACACCAAGACGAGGACTCATTTTCTATTCGACCTTCATTGGCTGGGCAGCTACCAAAGACAAAAGTGCATTTCCTGACCCTGGACAAATAAATCCAGTACCAAATCCAAATAAACTGCTTCATGAACACATTAAGGAATGGCTGTCCTATGAGACTGGAGAGTCCTTCAGTGGAATCTAGATGTTACAAAGTTTTCTTTGAGTCTGATTCCTATTTTTACCACTGTATATGTAAAATCTGATGAAAAGATTCATGTAAGAAAATTAACAAAAGGAGCCAGGCATTGGTGGTGCACACCTTTAATCCCAGCACTTGGGAGGCAGAGGTAGGTGAACCTCTGAATTTGAGGACAGCCTGGTCTACAAAGTGAGTTCCAGGACAGCCAGGGCTACACAGAAAAACCCTGTCTCGAAAACAAAAACAAAAGAAAGAAAAAGAAAATTAAAAGATACTAATGAGGCCTTTCCATATCGTAGCGAGAACTCTCTGTAATAAAAACCATATAACCTGCCTATTAAGTGCTTAGAAGTAGAAAATAAATGGGCACGGTCTTTCATGTTCTAAACGACCCACCCTCACCCCCCACCCCGTTCTACAAATACAGAAACAAGGCCAAGGGGGTTAAATGATTTTTGCAGTCATCAGTGGCAGGTTTGTGGGAAAGAAACAAGAAACACACCAGATGATCTGGCTCCCTGAGGTAAAGTGAATTTACAAGTTGAACTGACTTCGTTTTATCTACATTTAGGTTGAGAAAAACGGAGTCCCATTTCCAGGAAATGTATCCTGATGAAAGACTACTGACAAAGCACAATCCATCTCAAATTCCCTTAATGAACCACAAGTTCATTCATCCTAATTGCGAAAGATGAAATAGTAATCTTTGAAGTGTCTAACCTAGTGTTAACGGTTAATGGCTCTGTACTAGCACCAGTTTATGGGAGTAGCAAATAGTCCGTCTGGTATGGACTATTCATTACCTGGTACTATTCCTAAAGAGAGTGGGTTTGGATCCATTTAAAATAAGCTGAAATTTTAATACAAAATTAACAAAACGTTTGTCAATAAGTTAAGGCTTCCTGTCCCAAGAGCATCGTCACCCCAGCATGAACCCGAGCTGTCAGCCCACGCTCGCGTCTCGCCCGGGGATAAGGATGCTGCAGCGGGGGAGAAGGGTGCTGGCGTCTCCCGCTCAATTTCATTTCTCCCACGCCCGGAGCAGTCAGTGCGCCGCCGGGGTTTCCATCAGCGCGCAACTTGGCACCGGGATCAGTCACTCCGGCCACCTGCAGGTGACCTTCGTCCCCAACACAGAGCAGACAGCCTCCGCCCAGGGGTCAGGGCCTCGGGGCATCAAGGCCCTAGGCTGGGGCGGTTCCCCCGGTCAGAGACACCCTGGCAGCCACACCACAGGCGGCGCGGTGACAGGTGCCCCGGCCCTCCGGGTCCCGCAGCCCACGAGCGCCCGCCCCCGCGCGCACCACCTGTCGGGCCGACGCGCGCGCACCCGGCAGCGGACGCCCCGCCCGGCTCCTAAGGAGTCCCTGGTAGGTTGGCCCGAAAGCCCGGGCATGTGAGGACTTTACCGGAGGGTGGCCCTACGCAGGCGGTGTCGGTGCTTTCGATCTCCTGCAAGATCCGCTCGTGCTCCGGGACCGTGCCCAGAGCCTCGCAGCTCTCCGCCATCTTGGCTGGAAGCGGAGGCGCCGGCCGGGCGCGGCGTCGCGCAGACCGCAGGAGCGAGCGGCAGGTGGCGCAAGCGCGGCGCGGCGGGGAGGGAAGGGGGCGGGACCTGGCGGGGTGGGGCGCAGTGGGTGGGGCCCGCCCCCGGGGAGGTAACGCTGACCGTGAATTGCGGCGGGAGTGGGGGGTGGGGAAGGAACCACCGCCTCCATCATTCCTCGCGACCCGCCCCTAGTTATCTAGAGACACATTAGTGCCATGAGTGCAGCTGCTCGCCGCAGGTACCCTAGCAATGACGGAGGTGACCCTCAAGTCACATGCACTCAGTAATAGAAGCTACCGGAGCACCTGATGGGCTTTAAATAGTGGGGAGTCCGAGAAAGGCAAATGCTCTCACGAAAATCAAACCTGAGTGTGTCGTTAAGATTTATTTTAAGAACAAACAAAAATTCTATACCACGACTGCTCTAAAAAGGTCGTGTCCCCTGCCGCCTGCAAGTTCACCAAGGTTAGTCATATTGGACATAAACTATTAAACATCTGGGGGGGGGGAATGAGAACTAAGGCACTTGCTGGCAACATACAAAAAAGGCCCAGGGTAATGTTTGATTTCGTGCTGAAGCTCTTGAACCCAAGCGCTCCCAGGGAGTGGTAGTTGGGCTGGGGTGGGAATAGAACTCGGGGGGGGGGGGAGGGGGGGGGGGAACGAGTGGGTAAGAGAGAGAGGTAGAAGGAAATGGCAGGTGGCTTGAGCAAAGGAACACGTGTAGAAAAAGAGTCTTGCTTAACAACTGTATCTAGGACACCGTGTTAACCAGTTTGTCATGATCAAAGCACTGATGGAAGATTAGTCAGAAAAGAGTTCAAACCTAGCCCGAGGGACAACTAATTTTCTGCTGTCCATTAATTCAGGAGCTGTGACTTCCCTGTGAGTCAGGCAGGCTTTGTACTAACCAGCTGCCAGACTCACTCTCTTCCCTGGGCCCTTACCAGCTTTTTCCCTCCTCTTCCTCCTCTCCCTCTTTCTCCTCTTCCTCTTCCTCCTTTCATCATCCTCCCCATAAGAAATCCTGGGAGATGATATTGAGAAACAGTTAAGAACATGCCCCCTGAAGACAAGTGTCCCAAACCACACTCCTTGACTGATGCCATGTCACAGGTGTGTGACACTAGGCTAAACTTAATACTTTTCTATCTCAGTTTCCCCAGCTGCAACTGCTAATAACTGGGGTATCTACCTTGTACTGCTACCCTCTATTATATTAATTTCCATTATTTCTGTAACAAATCACCGCGAATGCCAAAGCATAAAATGACTCAAGTGTAATCTCTTAGAATACTCACTGAGCTATCTACAGTCAACATGGAAGCACATCTGCATTTCTTCCCAGACTCTAGGAAAGAATTTGTTCCTTTGCTTTGCCAGATGCTAAATGCTATCATATGCTTTGCCTGTGGCTTTCTCACTGTATGGCTCTGGTAGCCTAGAACTCACTACATAGACCAGGCTGGCCTTGAACTCACAGATGTCAGACTGCCTCTACCTCACACATGCTGGGATTATAAGTATGAACCGTCATGTCCAGCCCGTTTTTAAATAAATATTTGCTTATTTTATGGTTACTAGTGTTTTGCCTATATGGATACAACATACAGAGTTCACTGAGGCCAGAAGAGGTATCCACAACTGGAATTACAGACAGTTATTACCCACCATTTAAGTGCCAAGAACCAAAGCCAGGTCCTTTGCTAGAGCAGCAGATGCTCTTAACAGCTAAGCCATCCTCCAGGCAACTTATATTTACTTTGCACACCTGAGTCCCAGAAACTTCAGCACCCGCTGAAGAGAACCAGAGAATCCACTACATCGGACTGTGGGTTCCACTAGGAACCAATCCCATTTACAAGTCAAAGTGAAGCATGGATGTCTCAGCCCTCTTCCACTGTCTCATTGGTACAAGAGAATCCAGCCTTCTCTAGGAAACCCCACTTCCTTGTGCTTTCAGAATAAATGATAAAAAAAAAATGTGTATCTCCTCAGACTGACAGTATTGTCCCATGTGTTAAGATCCTTGAGTTCAGATAACTCTTCTTTTAAATTTGCAACTATTATAGTTCCTCATAGAGTTCTAAACATAGCAGAGAAAACAGAGAGATTTTTTTTTTTTTAACCAAAGAACACTGAAGTTATTCTGAAGTAACTGAAGAATTTAGAATGAGTTAGAAACTAGTCCAAACAGGTCTAAGCAAAGGGTAGAACATAGCTACCCTGTGATTGGTAACAATTAGAAATTTAAACTATGAAACTATTATTGTTATTATTTTGTTGTTGTTTGTTTGTTTTTGAGACAGGGTTTCTCTGTGTTGCTCTGGCTGTCCTAGAGAACTCACTTTGTAGATCAGGCTGGCCTCAAACTCAGAGAGAGATCGATCTACTCCTACCACCCGAGAGCTGGGATTGAAGGCATGTGCCATCACATAAGGCTTAAACTATGAAATTATTAGTAGTTTCTTCAAAACAGCATTTTGTATGTTGACATTAAATATATCATAATGCTATTGTATTTAGTTACCTTGAGAGAAACCCTCAGCCCAGCATAGACGGTCAACTGCAAGTCCCTTCCACCCATATCCATCAAGAAGATTCAATATGAGAAACGGTATTTATGGACTTCTGTCAGAGGATATAAATCTCATGGCTATTCATACAGATGGGTCTTTATTAAAAATAAATTAGACTTTCCTCTGCTGACTGCTTCTCCAGCTCCTGAGGCAGCCCTATCTGGTGTTAGGGCTCCCCACTTGTGGATTCAGCTCATAGACAGGGAAAAAAAGCCTGAAAACTGAATCACAAAACAATGAGGACAAATTTTCTCTCTCCTACAAGAAGTAAAAATCTAGTTCCTTTTTAGCAAAGTACAGTGCTCAGAAAGTAAGCAAGTCTAGAATGCCTGGCTCTGTAGAGTAAAGCGGGTTATGAACGTAAGACCAGCATGTGGGACTGGCCAGCTTACAGCTCGCAGCTGTCTCCTGCCAAGGTACTCTTCTCCTAAGACCTTTCCCTCCTCTTCACAGTCCTCATACCATCTGCCCAACCACAGTTCCCAGTGCCTCCCTTGGAAGTCAGGACTGCTTACAGATCCCTCTTACTGGGCCCTTTTCAGCCGCCTGCCCAAGAAGCTGCCTGGCTGTCAGTATGGGCATTCTCTGCACAATTCAGGACAAAGGAGTCGTCAGTTACCACTTCTCCATCGAGATCGCTTTTGTTTTTCTCTTAGGCTTTTGATAGTTTGTTAGTACTTAGGTTTTTGTTTTTTTTTATTGTTTTGTTTTGTACTAAATTTAAATCTATCTTTGTTTGTTGTTTTTTGGTGTAACTAACTTTTCTGTCTTTGGTGTGTTGGCGTGCTTTGGGGTGTTAAGTTGACTAGGTTCTTATTAAATAAGGGTTGAGCCATGGAAAATGTCACCACCTTAACCCGTAACCAGAGTCTCCATTGCTAAAGTGGTACCCATGGAAAAGCTTCACACCCCCACTGCAACCCGAGGAAGAGGACGGTTAACTGTTCAAGTTTCTTCCCTGAGTGGTAAGACTGCCTAGGAACGTTCGTTTAGATTGGAAGCTTTGGCTTGTTTCTCCTGCGCTGTGCAATTTGTACCCAGTTTTTTTTCTGATTTGTGGTTTCTGTGTTCCTTGAGTGAGTGTGTGGTGGTGATGTTGTGGAACGGATGTGTGGACAGAGAAAGACAGAAGAGACAGAGAGAGACAGGAGACACAGAGAGAGACAGAGAAACAGAGAGAGAGAGGTCAGGGAGACAGGCGAGACGGAGGAGATTGAGGGAGTAACCTGTGGGTGCAGCTCACCTGTTGCGCCTTGTTTGAGGACAGTGTGGTCGCTCACTGTGCTTGTTTTAGGCAGCTGTTTGTGAGTTCCCAGCTTCTACCATCCTGACTTGGGTCACGGCTTTCCTACTCTACTGATTCTAGAGCACAGACTGGCCAGCTTTAATCGTGAAGGAGGGGCCACTTTAGACTTAAGCTGGCAGGTAACTTAGCCTTAACGCTGCCCAGAACGCTTCCCAGCTTTCCGACCATTTCCCAGTTCTTTGAGATGCCAAACCTAGGACCAAGCATATTTTTTTCCTGCAGTAATGAACTGAGACTCATATTTTTTCTACAGACCTAAGCTGCTTAGCAATCAACCTAGAGCTAATCACATCAGCCGTCTCTTATCCTCACATTTTAATACAAATAAAAAAAGGAGTGGGGAGCCTATGAGGTAAATGGTTTCATCGGTCTGCTCTGAGAAGGGAAATGGGGACAGTAGGGCACATAGGTAGATTTCGAATGCACACTGGGTTTTTTGGGCAATGGATATTAACTGCCAGAGACCCACCCAAAATCTCTCCCCAGGAAGGTGAAAGATAAATCAAGAAGGTAAACCAGAAAGATTGTTAGGCCAGGAACTCATTCTCTGTCCAGCTTGAAACTAACCCAAAGAGTACAAATTGATTTGGAAAACCTGTAGTCATCGACTTACACTCTAGCCACTTGTCTCTAGACTAATAGCCAGGCTTAAGAAAACATAGCCTTTGGGAGGAGAATGCAGAAAGCAGGTGACCTAGTCTGGAGGTTTTCTGCTTTGGGGTCAAATTCCAAGACACCTTTTACTAGATGTTCCGCTTCAGGGAGGTCTTAACTAGTCTAAGCCTGTTTGTTCAGATGTGGATCAGGTACACTAAGGATCCCCAGCTCACCAAACTGTGTGTGGATTAGAGATAATCTATCTATAATGTATACTTTAGATTTCTATCAACATTGGCGCTGGAGACTAAAATTACCAGGTATTTTTTCAGTAAAGTGTATAAGACAACAATTTAACTTCCTCTTTGATAAAATAAAACTAAAAAGCAAGCCACAGTTGTTCTTTTTCTAAACACTGCTACAATAACATGGTGGGCATCACAGCTCCCAGATCTGGAGCCTTGACATTTCTGAAAGCTCGGCTGGTGGAAATAATGTGAAATCTGTTTCCTGCTGTCACCAAGGAGGAAAATGGAATATATCTCTGTTTTAAACTCGTGGTTCAGAACCCCTTCAGCCGGCCCTCTAGATCTAGTATTAGGAAGGCACACATCTCTTCCTGTCCTTGGGGTCTGTGCCCATCCTGTGAGAGATGTACTGTGGAGGTAAACAGCAAATCAAGGTATCTATCTCCACTTCTAGGCAATGTTCCTAACTCAGGCACTAGGTCAACACTCACTGCCGAACCAGGGGCTTGTATGCTCTTGATATCTGTTACGTGAGTGATGCAGCTACATCCCGGTTACTTTTAATGCTGTAAAAACCTGTTCTACCAGGGTAGATACAGTTATGCTCCCCACCCCCGCCCCACCCCTTCCTGCTGTAGAGAGAACCCTTTAATAGACACACGATCTTTATGCTCTCAAGATGTGCAAATCTTATTCAGTTGCTTCTTAAAGATATGTGATTTTAGAACTGTAACAAAACGTAAACACTACTGGCTCCAACAAATGAAGTAGTCCCACTTCTAGATGTTCCCAAGAAGCCAGTCCCAAGGGTGAACCTCCAGCCTTCACTTTTTTAGTGCAGTGACCCAAGTGGCCATGCCTTGTAAGTACAAGAGAAAAAACAAAGCCAGGGGCAGGGTGGATCCTGTCGCGAACCCTTGCACAGGAACCCACAGTCCCATTAAACTCAGGACCCCACTGTGGAGAACAATCACAGGAAATTTGGTGTTGCAGCCAAATAAAATCAGGTTTTCATGAAATATGAGCCAGTTCTCCAAGGAGTTCAAAAGTAATCAGCCTCAAGTTTGATTCATTCATCAGCTGTTTTTATTGCGTTGGTTTTGTTATTATCGTTGTGGTTTCTGCAGTGCTGGGCAAGTGCTTGGTCACTGAGCCACATCCCCGGGCAAACAGCTATAGATCACTCCAGTCAAGGGGCCTGGACTTTGCCAAGGTACTGAAAAAGCAGTAAGCTACTGTCCTCCCCTCTCCCCCCACTCCTCTCCTTTTCTCTCCCCTCTCACTTCCTTTTTAAACATCATTTTAAAATGTTACATGTTAAGTGTTTTGCCTGAATGTCTGAAATATGTCGGTTCACCAAGTGTGTGACTGCTGCCCAAAGAGGCCAGAAGAGGGCATCAGATCCCCTGAAACTGAACTTAGAGATCATTGGGAGCCACTACCTCAGACATTGAACCTGGGTTCTCTGTGAGAGCCGCTGGTGCTCCTAACCACTCAGCCGTCTTTCCAGCGCCCTTTCCTTCCTTCTTAATGCTCATTTATTCACTTACTTATTGCAGTTCTGTGTATTGAACCCAGGGCCATACATGCAAGTACCCAACCACTGAGCTGGTTGTTGGTTGGTTGGTTGGTTGGTTGGTTGGTTGGTTGGTTGTTTAAGAGCAAAGGCCCCATTTTTCCCAGGTTGGTCTTAAACTTATTCCATAAGCAGAGCACTTGGATGGCAGGCATCTGTCACCACATCCAGTCTTACTCAGTGCTGGGAATAGGGCACATAGCTTTATGCACGCTGAGCAAACTCTACCAACAAGCTACATCTCTGACCTATGGCTTTTTTTTTTTCGGAACAGTTTTCTTGGATTCCATCTTACACCTATAAAATGTAGTTCAATATACAACCCGGTTAGAGAATAAATGAATGTTATAATATTGCCCTAAATATTAAATATTAGTGAATATGATTTTTAAAAGGGATACCACTCTCCCCTGAATGTTATGCAACCAAAATAAAACTTGCATAACTACAAGCCTCTGAGTTCTGGGATGCCACTATAAATGAAACAGTTTCTTTTGTTTCCTTCCTTCTTTCTCTTTTTTATTGTGTATGAGTGTTTGGCCTGCATGTCTGTGTGTCATGTGCATGCTTGCTACCTATAGAGGTAGGAAGATGGCATCAGATCCCATGAGACTAGACTTACAGATGACATGGGTGCTGGGAATGAAACCTGGGTCCTTTGGAAGAGCAGCCAGTGCTCTTAACCTGTAAGCCGTCTCTCCAGCTCAACAACTCCTTTTAAAATACCAACTTTGGAGCTGAACGATGGCTCTGTGGCTGAGTGCTTGCTCTTCCAGAAGAACTGAGATCGGGTTCCCAGCACCCACATTGGGCAGCTCACAAACTGTCGGCAAACCCAGCCCTCCAGTGCCTGATACCTTTGTTTGGCCTCTGTGGGTACCCACACTCATGTGGTATATGCAGATACACACATGTATACATTTTTTTTTTTTTTTTTTTTTTTGGAGACAGGGTTTCTCTTGTAGCCCTGGCTGTCCTGGAACTCACTCTGTAGACCAGGCTGGCCTCGAACTCAGAAATCCGCCTGCCTCTGCCTCCCAAGTGCTTGGATTAAAGGTGTGTGCCACCACTGCCTGGCTACATATACACATTAAAAAAATAAAAATAAGTCTTAAAAAATACAAACTTCAGAAATGCAAGGAAGCCAAATACATCCATGACTTTCTGAGTCTGATAATACTCATAAGGTCACTTCAGAATATCAAGACGCCAATGTTCAAGGTACCCTGCTTTGTAACTAAAACTTTTTAAGAACTACAAAATTCTTTTTAAAAATTCTCATGACTTGGGGCTGGAGAGATAGCTTGCTCAAAAGTTAAGAGCACTTGTTCTTGCAGAGGACCTGGATTCCATTCCCAGCACCTACATAACTGTTCACAACTACTGTCTGTAACTCCAGTCCCGGGGGATCTGATGCCCACCTCTGACCTCTGCAGGAACCAGGAATGTACAAGATGCACAGACATACATGCAAACAAAATACTCATACACATAAAAATTAAATAAATGATTCTTTAAAACTTATTTTTAAAATATTGATGATTTAATATTTTCCAAGTACTCAGAGTTTCAAGATGCTTTTGTTTACTGTGACTTTAACGTCATATTAAAATAAAGCATATATGTTACACAGCTAAAATATATATTCATATATATACATATGTATATATGTATGTATATGTGTGTATAAGCATATTGTACTAAGCTCCATAGTTGATAATAACTTTCTTTTTTTTTTTTTTGGTTTTTTTCAAAACAGGGTTTCTCTGTGTAGCCCTGGCTGTCCTGGAACTCACTCTGTAGACCAGGCTGGCCTCGAACTCAGAAATCCACCTGCCTCTGCCTCCCAAGTGCTGGGATTAAAGGCGTGTGCCACCACTGCCCAGCTGATAATCACTTTCAACAGACTGCATTATATACTTTCTATCTCAGTTCCAGAAATTAAAGCCAAAATCATACAAGCAGTGAGTGTATATGGTCCAGATTAAAACCTAAATCTTAACCTAGATCAACATACTTAAAAATAAAGTCGAAATCTTACATTTTTGAAAATACAAACAGCAAGAACATCCTGAAGTTGACCTTAATTAGTTAACTTTTTATGTTATGATTTAGGAATATATTTAACTTGAAGTTTAAAAAAAAAAAAAAAAAAAACCTCTCCTTTCCTTCTCTAAAATCATATTTGTTATCTTTATTCCTAAAAACATTAACGTCAAAGAAATATGATATCCTGTTTGCTCTCAAACTGGTAAAACTTCACGGTCAGCTTTTGGAAACGTGCCCAAGGGAGTCTGTGAATACAAGTGCGAAACAATTATGTTATCACAAAACAATTACAAAATTTCTTCTGGTACGTCATCCCGTACAATTCCCTTTTCCTCCTATTTTTCCCCAGCCTTCTGCAGGCCCTTTGTGGCTATGCCTGCAGCTCCACCCTCCAGCTCCCCCTGACTCTCTTATCAGGGAGGCTCCGTTCCAGCACCAAAACATAGGCTGACTTCTGAACCAAATTGACTCAGACCTATTTTCAGAGCTTGTACTAAAGCGCTAAGAACACACCTAGGACCACAGGAGGTTTAAGGAACCCCAGGGAACTCTAGTCCATGCAGAACGTGTCTAGCAGATGAGGTCTGGTGTCAAGAAGTTCTAGTGTGAACATGGATGGTAGATAGATGTTGCAAACAGTGCAGTTGTTCTTTCCTAAAACCATAGTCGCCTTCATTTTTTTTTATTAATCTCAAGATGAGGATTTAGGCAACCATTGGCATAAATGATATGCTAGTTGAAATCTACTGATTGTTAAGGCTTAAAAAAACAGGTACTAAGTTTTCTTAACATAGCTAAGACTTCATATGGTTAAGCCTCTAAGGGACAGCCATGAAGCCTCTGGGGGCAGGGGCTCATGTCCCCTAGAGGATGAAACTGGCATGGAACCAGTTGGTTCTAAGCCTAATAGAGAAACAGGCATAAAAATCAAGGAACCTGACAGAATGAAAATATCCTGTGAAAATAAGTGCCTGACTGTGCATGGTACAGTGTGCCCAGAACAAAGGGACAGGGACAGCAAATGAGTTGGAGGCCCCACCTTGTGGTGATCTGGACACCAAGCTGCCATAAATCCTGGTTGGAGATGCTCTGTGCTGGAGGCTATTGTGTGCTAGGACAATGCCTCGTGGCATCAGGTTTTCCTTCCCATCTCTCCCATCTCTCTTCAGTTTAGTCACTATCCCTGTGGCTGTTCTGCTGCTGCTACTGCTGTTGTTGCTGGTGTTTTGGTGTTTTAGCACAAACAACCCTGGGAGGAGAGGCTTCATTTAGCTTACAGTTCCAAGTTACAGTCTATCATATTGGATCGTTACAGTGGCAGGAGCTTGAAGCAGCTAGCCACTCTCACAGTAAGAGAAAAGAGAAATGAATGTGTGTGTGCTTAGGGTTCAACTAGCTTTCTCTATTCTTACACAGTCCAGGGCCCCAAACCAGGGAACAGAACCACATTTAGTGTGGGTGCATCCACATCAATTAAGGCAATCAAGACAATCCCCTACTGACAGGGCCCCAGCACAGACTGATCTAGACAGTCCCTTACTGAGACCTCTTCCCAGGTGATTCTTCACTGTGTCAAGTTGACAATTAAATCAACCACCACAGTGGCTAAGAGTAGCTTATTCCCACCCTGGAATTTAATTCTCCGACTCAATTTGTACAGCTTTAATGGGTGTTTCCAAGTAACTCAAATCCTGGGAGAAAACACAGTATCTCAGCTCTCTCCTTAAACTCTCTCTCTCCTTCAAACAGTACAGCAGCCAGTGGTACCTTATTTCACGCATGGAAATTAACCGTGTGGTTCCTGTCCATTCTTCCAAAATGAAAGCTAAAGGTGCTGGCCCAAGGGTCTATGGAGGGCAGCAGGCAAGGAATGTGCTTGATCTGGGAACAGTTTATAAGTCGAAAGGCAGGGGTAATACAGGCTTGGCAGAGTACAAGGGACTACAAGTCATCAAGGATTTCTGCCTACATTACATGTCTCCTGGTGTCCAGGACCCCACTCATGACTCCCCAGATAGACCAGACTCATTCTCCCATATGATGTGGTGGGGAAGGGAGCATGCCAGGACTCTTGCTTGCATTGAGTCATCCCTAAGTGACATTGCTAGAAATCGTGTGAGCCACAAGCAAGCCGATGAGATCTCTCAATTCACCCTGCTAGAGAACCAAATCTCACCAAGGCACAGCTCTTCAACAAGGCACCCCAAATTCCTGCCTGAAAAATAAAGTATGCAGGGAGAGACCTGAGGTGGAGTCTATGATGTTTGCTGAGCTCGCCTTCTCTCTCCTGTGGTAGGGAAAGGGTGTAGGAGAGCTCTCGCCTCTCTCTCCTGTGGTAGAAAGGGTGTAGGAGAGCTCTCGGCTGTTCTCCCTAACTCAACTCTCACACTCAGGCATTTCCCCAGGAAGGTGTCTTGATCCCTGGCGGCAGCAGCTCAGTGTTCTAGCCCTGACCACACTGTCCATTCCAGAACCTCATGGCAAGACCGTTGACTCTCTCCCAGGCCATCTACTTCCATCTAGATCCTTCCTTTCTGCCCTTGGAGCTTGTAACTTTAAAGTAGTTTTGCCTCCCTTGCTTGGTTTTTGAAAATTTTTTGTACTTGTTTTGAATTTTTGTTGTTGTTGTTGTTTGATGATGATGATGATGATTAGGTTGTTTTGTTTTGTTTGAGACAAGGCCTTATTATGTAGCCCAGATTGGCCTAGAACTTGTAAGCCTCTAGGCTTAGCCCCCTGAATGTAGAGATTATAGGTATTTGCTACCACAATGACACTTGCTTCCTCCTTTCATTGAAATAATGACATTTTCTTTCAACTGTCTATTTTCTTTTGCCTCACAAGGATGAGCACAGTCTGCAGATTTGGTCCAGAGCTGTGATACTAGGGAGGAGGCAGACAGGATCAGGGGTCAAGGAGTCTGAGCAGCTTTGGCAGCAGAGACCACAGTAGCTGACCATGCTTAGTGTCTCCACGAGCAAAGGCACACATTTCAGAAGCACTGGCCAGTTCAGGGCACAGTATGATCCACATGGAGAAAGTTCTTCTGCAACTATACGTTGCCGATCCAAGAACCAGTACTTCCAATCCAAGGGAGTAAGACACAGTCGTTTCTGTGTGCCCTGAACTTTTCAAAGAGATGCAAACTACACAGTGCTAAATAAAATATAACAAAACAGCAGAAATGTACACAAGTTTAATCAATAGATTATTTTGGAGAATAAAGAGAAGACATTAAAAAGTGTCCTCCCATTTACTCTCTAAACATTTGTCAACAAATATTTACTGACTGTCACTATCACATGCAGCAACTGACATCTTGTTCCCACACTGATAAGTGTCATAGACAAGCAGACAGGCCGAGATGATAAAATGCTTAAAGCTAACCCTTTTAACACGGAGGCATTTGGTTTTTCATCTTAAACCCAGGCTTAAACTATGCAAGTGAATGCCTGCATTTCCAAAGAAGCTATTTTTAGGTCTTACATGGAAATAAAAAGCGTGTAGCTAAGAGACACCAGACACCCAAGAGAACAATACAAAACAAGCATTCTGCTGTGCTGTTCTGTAACTCAGATCCACTTGAATACCAACTGATTCCAATGATATGTCTAGTTTTCTGGTCTTCTTCTTCTCTTTTTTTTCCCCCTCCACTGAGTATTTTAGAGAAAACAATTGAATGGAAATGAGATATCTATTAGGAGATGATATTGGGGTCACAAGCTATAACTTGAGTCTTGGATTTGTGTCTTTGTGGTCATGGATCAGGAAACAAACACAATACAAAGAAAAGGTAGATTGATTCTTATAATATCTCAATAAGAAAACTTTGATACCAAGTATATAGAGAACTATGTTTTTCAAAAATATTTTTATTCTGTTATTTTAAGAAAATATACAAGAAGCCATGCTTAGTGCCTCACACCTTTAATTCCAGCACTAAGGGAGACAGAGGCAGGCAGATCTCTGTGAGTTCCAGACCAGCCTGGTCTACAAAGCCAGTTCCAAGACAGTCAGGGCTGTTACACAGAGAAACCTTGTTTCAAAAACCTTGAACAAACAAAAAAGAAAGAAAGAGAGAAAGAGAAAAAGAAAGAATATAAGGAAGGTATACACAGATCATCTCAAAGCCACTAAAAATCTACAGACTTTAAAGCCAAGTTATGCAGGTTGGAAATCCTAACATTCAGGAGGCTGAGGCAAAGGATAGCTGTAAATTAATTTGAGG
Source organism: Mastomys natalensis (assembly GCA_021653895.1). Taxonomy (NCBI): domain Eukaryota; kingdom Metazoa; phylum Chordata; class Mammalia; order Rodentia; family Muridae; genus Mastomys; species Mastomys natalensis. The sequence continues at coordinate 29,547 of JAJTUV010001235.1, read as the reverse complement.
CCAACTTGATTACAGAGTGAGATTGTCTCTGGACACCAAAAAAAAAAAAGAAAAAGAAAAAGAAAAAAGAAAAGAAAGAAAGAAGCAAACAAGAAAAGAAAATTAAAACGGAAAAGAGAAATGAAGATAAAATAAATAAACCACAAGATACAAAAGCATCCTACCTTAAAGTAGCTTCAATGGGCAGCTCGAAAGACTGAATCTCGCTAGAACATTCTCATAGGCTTGCTCTGTGTCTTCTTCCAACATGGTTCCGCACACCCCTGACTTCCCAGCTGTAGACATTTGATTTTATACAGGAATGATTACGATTCATACAATGAATGGTGCTTTCTCTTCTATTGTTGTAAGCTGCCTCTGCTCACCCCAAGGAGCAACAAAAAGCAAACCACTGTCTGTCCCCATGCCGTCAATGTCCTTGCCGCCAAGAATGCTGCACAGCTGTTACTGTCTCGTCTCTACTTACAACATTTTACTTATTATTAACCTTGACCCAGTTCAGTGAGCTCCTGCCCACTGCCTACTCTCTTTGCTCACTTATTTTTCACAGACAGCAGCAGCGCAGAGATAGAATCAGAGCCATTGCACCGTAAAATTAATTATGTACACCTAATTTGGCATGGCATGTTTTAATACTACATATGCTAATAAATAATATTAATTGTGATAATGTTTATGTTAACATATGTTCTTGGCTAGTCATGAAAACTCTGCCCTGGCTGATGAGCCCAGGAGGCAGCTTGTATAGGGAGAATGTGATGTCTTAGGAAGTATGAATTTTGATGTCTCTGGGTAGTCAGTTTCTTGCTCGTCTACTTTACTCTATATGTTAATTGTCTCCCTTCTAGAAGTATCTGTTCTTTCCCCTCATGTTCCAGCACAGATTATTCCTAAGCATGCTTAGATTTAAATCTTCTTCTAATGCTTACTCCCCTATGAGTGAGTGGGCCAGATCCTTTCTCCAGATTTTGTTATAATAAGGAGAAGACAGAACATGAAGATACCAGGATTTAGAATGTTTGTCGTCACAAAAAGGAAGAAAGAGTACTGGAACTAGAACGAATGTGAAAACTAGAAATTACTTTTTCTCTGTAGGGAAGTGTTGTTGGTCTAAGTGATACAAACATCTGACAACTTCAAATTAAATTTATTAAAACCTAAAAGCACATATGATGGAGAAACCATTTTTATCATACATGAACACGATACATCAGATATCAAAGAACACATACGTAGATAAAACCACAAACACACACCTGAAAGGACATGTCCTGCCTTAAACTCCACACGGTTTTAAAACTGCTTCTTCTCCCATACAGTCAGAGTTTTATTTTGACCAGCCATGATGAGGCAGCATCCCAGCACTTGGGGGCGGGTAGAAGCAAAAGCTTGAGGCCATCTTGGCTACATAGTAAGACCTTGTCTAAAATACACTTATCTAAAATTTTCAAGCTTACAGAAAAGTCCTAAGAACAAACATGAACAGCCACATGTCCTTCACTTGTTACACTTTGCTACATTCACCAGAGGGGATTTTAGGACATTGATGTAAGTCCTTAATACAAACCCCTACTGATTTAAATAGAGTACTGATTTAAATGGGAAAACAATGTGTCAAGTAGTTTATTTAAGGGACCATTTTCTGTAGTAACTACAGCCTTGAATTATACTATGGGGCAACCCTGGGCCTGCTGCCCAGTTCCACCAGTCTCTTCCAGAGCAGCCAGTCCCACACAAACAGTCAAGGTCTTCTAAGCTACTGGCTTGCTCTGGAGTGCTCCCCACCATCCCTCCTCCCCTACTCTACTCTTCACTCCTCCCACTTGTCAAGTGAATGTCCTCCACCTCTTACTTTCCTCCACTCTATGGAAGATATAAGCAACAACTTCTGTTTCCACCAGCTCAGCCAGCATCTTCCTTTTATTTAGAACTTTCTTTGAGTTCACTTCCTGCCAATGCCTCAGTGTACACACACACTCACACTTCCTGCCAATGCCTGCGTGAACACACACACACACTCACACTGAAACAATAGAAGAGGCTCTCCTCCCACAAGTCAGACAGAAAAACAACCTTCTATGTGAATGATATACTGATGGCAAATTCACCAAATAAGGAAAGGAAAAGAAGAAAATGGAAAGTTTTCAGCAGCCTTATTCCAAGACATCCACTAAAAACAAAAAGGCTGGAAGGTCTGTCTCCAACCACACACACACCGTGTGTGACTATTACAGACCTCAATTGTTTATTACATTTTTTTTTTAAGATTATTTAAAGGCTTATCTGTTTCTGCATATGGATGCTTTGTCTGCACACTAGAAGAGGGCATTGGGTCCCTACAGATAGCTGTAAGCCATCATGTGGTTGCTGGAATTGAACTCAGGACCTTTGGAAGAACAGCCCCTGCTCTTAGCCACTGGGCTATCTCTCTAGCCTCGGTATATTCTTTTTAATATAACTTTAATATTTATTAAAATAATAGATTTTTTTTCATACAACATATTCTGATCATGGTTTCCCCCTCCCCCAACTCCTTCCGATCCTACCCACCTACCGCATTACCTAAAATACACAAATCCACATACCTTTTCTTTCTCTCTTATTAGAAAACAAACAGGAAAAAAAAAAAAAACAGACAAGGATAAAACAATCAGGAGAGGCAGAGAGATAGAGAGAGAGACAGAGAGACAGAGACAGAGAGAATATGAACCAGAGAAAAAGCAGAAGAAAGAAGAAACACATACAAATGCAGAGATGCACACAAAGAAATCCTCTAAAAACACGAAATTGAAACCGCAAGATATAAGCAAAAGATGTATAAGGTGACAGAGGATGACCAGATAAAGCCTTATGAGACAAAGTCTCCAGAAGAACCACTGAGCTCATTTTGCTCTGGCCATCTATGTCTGGGCGTGGGGGCTGTCCGTGAGTGCTATTTGTATTCTCAGCAGGACTCTGTCTCCACCCTTGATGCTTTCCCAGGAGGAAGCCTGGTACTTGATGGAAGCTCTTGTGGTCCTATGATCAGGGCATGAGACTCTGCATCCATGTCTGTTCCTGAGGCTGCTTTGGGATTTTTCTTCCTTCCCTGTAACTAAGCCTCTGTCTTGTTGGTCGGCTAGGAGCCCTCAGTCCTCCAGATCTTAAAACAAAAGCAAAACAACAACCTCTTCAAATAAAATCCCACTGGCCCTTTGTCCCCATCAGGACCAGACTCAGCTGTCACGATTTCACTGGCACAGGGCTGCACCCACAGTTTGCAGTCTTTAGGGAACATCGGGAACATCTGGGGACACAGAAATGGTGTCCCAGATGGAAGAAGAAAGATTCCTGAAGAAGGTAGCCACTTTACATTTATCACCCGAATTCAGTCCACTCAGCTGTGTGGAGTCTGAGTTTTATTCTGTGTAATTCTGACCTTTATATGTTTTTATGGATTCACAAAAGGCAGTAAAAACTCAGCTATTTTACAAATAAAAGTCTATGCAAAAGCCCGTGCTGATGTGTTTGCTGAATAAATGTCAAATGATGGCTTCTCTGTTCACAAAAACAATAATTACTAGTGCTATTCAAAATTGTCCCAGTTCAATATGGCAAGGAGACAAACTATGTGGAATGGTAAGAAAAAAATTACATTATATGGAGAACAAATGGTTCTCTATATTTAAAAAAAAAAAACTAGATAAACATTCAAATAATAATGAATACAGGAAGAGTTTTACGTAAATTTCAAATATATTATTTGTATACTAGTGATAATTAAGAAATGAAATACAAAGCCAGGTGGTAGTGGCTCATGTCTTTTGTCCCAGCACTTGGGAGGCAGAGATAGGTAAATCTTGTGAGTTTGAGGTCAGCCTTGTCTACAGAGTGAGTTCCAGGACAGCCAAGGCTACACAGAAAGCCTGTCTCAAAGATCCAAAAAAAGAAAAAAAAGAAAGAAATTAAATACAAAATCAATACCCTATACAATACCATTCAACTACACCAAATCTCTGGGCATATGATATACTATTTGACTAAAATTGGGATACTTTGGACTGTAACTGAAAGAGCTCTTAGAATCCTAAAAACAATAGGAAGTGACAAGTCCCTTCTGAAGGGCATGGAGAGAGTTTTTAGGTCCAGCTGGCCGGCACTCAGAACTCAGAGCTCAGCACTGTGGTGAGGGCGTATCAAGCAAGAAAAAGTTCAAGAAAATCTAGAACAAGGGGAGTTTCAGAGCCCTGGATCTAGCATGACTCTTATCTTTTCTAGATGTTGTTATGGGTGACTGGCCTAGCTTTAAGGACGGGGGTCATGTTACAGCTAACAGCAGCTGTTCATATGTCACAAAGCATCATTTATCTCTCACCTCTGACATGCGGTCACACTGTGCCCACCAGACGCTGCATCCTGATGCACAAAGCTCTGCTCAGCACGTGCTCTGTTGTTCTCAATTTCCTCCGGTAAAACTCAGCGTATGAGCTTCTGAACCATGAACAGCCACCCAGCCTCTCTCCTGCACCCTGGCATCTTCTCTGGCTAACAAGCAAGCTCTCTTGGGTCGAGCTCAACTCTCCACCTCCTCCTCCTTTCTCCTGTGTCTCCTTTCCTCTGCAGACTCATCTGGTATTTGTCATCTGTACCTGCCTTTATTGTCCTCTATCAAATCTCACCATGACACACAGGCCCGTGTAAACATAGTGTACACACCTTCCCTAAAACTGTAGGTTGTTGTTTTGCTTTGCTTTTTCTGACTTTTTATTGATTCTTTGTGAATTTCACATCATACACTCCAATCCCACTCGTTTCCCTATCCTTCCGTAGCCACCCCCTGCCCTTGTAACCTCCTCCCCAAAGAAAACAAATAAAATATAAAATAATAAAATAAATAAAAAAATTTTTTTAAAGTCTTGCTGGAAGCTGTGGTGTGTCATGGTGTGACACAGAGTATACCATGTCCCCAAACAGCTTTACATGCAAATGTCCCTGGCAGTGAGTCATGGTCTGGTTGGAGGCCTCTTATAGCTTCTGCTACTCTATCAATGCTGGATCCTCACGGGGCTCCTCTCAGATATCCTTTGTTGCCCTGTGTCATGGAGATCTGCAGCTTTGGATCTGCAGGACCATGCAGAACCGTGCTCCAGTAGCTGATAGATGGTATAAACGTTGGATGGATCAACTCAAAGCCCTAGATCTGGATCCGGGTGGTAGTTGAGTTGGTCATCCCATCAGCTCTCCCTCACTCACACCGTGAGGGTCGGCTCTCCAGCACTGCCCCATGAAGGGGCAGGGTCAGCTCACCCAAGTGCCCTTAGCCACAAGGGGCAGGAGCCAGCTCTCCTGCTCTCATGCCCTCTGGCAGGCTCTCCCTCACCCACATCACCAGGACCAGCTCTACTGTGCTGGCCAGGCTAGGAGGAGAGGGAAGATCTTCGGAGTGCCTCGGTTGTTGAGGGGCGGGGCCAGCTCTGCACGGGCCCTTAAACATCAACATGGCCCCAAGTGGCAGCGGCCCAAACCAAGGACATCTGCATGCCTTTTGGTGGTATCATGGGCCACAAGCATCAACACAGACCCTGACTGCTGCAAGGTCATGGACCCAGCCACGGTCCTCAGGGGCAGCATGGGTCTGGGCCTCACCATGGCCTCAGGTGGCAGTGCAGGCTGCTCACACCAGACTGTTCCTCTCCACCCGAGTTCTGCCTTCTTCACTGTGCACACACTGCTCTGCTTCTCTTTATCTCCCATCTCTCCATCATTTACCTGTTCGTCTCCGAGGCATCCAGGCCGCTGGGCCTCTTCCACTCACCCTCGGTCACAAGAGCAGGCCGATTTGTTTTGCTTTTTAATAGTGTGATCTTTCTTTGTTTAAAAAATTGTTTTTAGATTTATTTATTTTGTGTGTATGAATGTTTCTTCTGCATGCATGGAAGTGCATCATGTGTGTGTCTGATGTCCTTATCTGGTGACCTTAGGGGTCAAAAGAGGGCATTGGATTCCCCTGGAACTGGAGTTACATAGGATTGTGAAAACATTCATCCTCTGCAAAAGCAACAAGTGCTCTTCACTGCTGAGCCTCTCTCTAGTCCCAGGGGGTAGATAGTACTAACTTCACTTTAGAGCACTTGAATATTGAACAAAGAGAAACTGAGTGACTTGTCCTGGGCTACTGAGTCAGTAAGTGGTAAAAACGGCTTCAGAAGTCATTTTAGTAGTATTTTAATTCACTTCTAAGAATCAGGAATATTGGTTAGTGAAGAAAGAAAACTCTAACCCATTAACATTTAGAAGGGAAAAATAGAAAGTCCTTAGTTTAACTAAAACCTGAGAACATTCATTATTTCTACTATTAAATACCTATTTGGGGACAGTTACATATTAATAGATGCTTTTCCCCTGAGAACTTTCAGTCCTCTGGAAGTCATATTGTTTTATACAGCATAATCAGTTGTCCCCAGCTTCTTCTGTGGGAGCTAAGGAGTGTGCCTAAGCAGCCTTGGGAGCAGATAGGAGAAAGAATAACATCTCAGAGTTGCAAAACCAGACAAGCAGATATCTCGCCAAGTAAAAGGAAAGGGGCGAGGGTGTTTCAGAGAGAAAGGCATGACAGAGATACACAGCAAAGCTCGTGATGGAAGCTTCAAAGAAACTTGTAGGCCCCACCTCTACTCCTCTATGGTCCGCATATTGGGTATAAAACAGAGCCCCGTGGGCTACACCTGCAATCCTGGCCTGGAGAGACAGGAGAGCAGGAGGATTGGCATGAGTTCCAGGACCTGGGCTACAGAGTGAGACTCTACCTAACAAAATAATAGTCAGACTGTGAGTATGGCTCACTTGGTAGATGGATCTAGCATGTGCATGACCTGAGTTCAATTCTCAGCACTAGCACAAACCAAGTGTGGTGACACACACCATTAATCCCAGCTCTCAGGGGTGTGGAGGCAGGAGGATCAGAAGTTCAAGCTCGTTTTTGAGCTATATAAAGAGTTTAAGGACAGCCTGGGTATATGAAGCCTTTGTCCACCATCATCATCATCACAACAGCAAGCAGTACAGAGGTACAGAGTACCCTATACTTTTAGGGTTGACAAAACTCAACATGGTGGGCTTTTCTTAGTATCATCCTTTAAGAGAGATACAACACACAAATTCATAGAGAGACTAGTACCTGTTCAAATGTATTCAAGTGGTATTTCTGAGTGAATGGCTATGGTGCTTACAGAATGAAACAACTCCATGCTTGCCTGCCCGACTCATCTTTTCTCCACCCTACCTCAGCGCAGCCTGTGGTGCTTCTCTGCTCCCGTCTTGCCTGTGCTTAGTTCCAGATTTCATGTGTGGTTGATTTGCCAACTCGGCTTGGCTTCTGCTGCTTCTCGAAGCTCTGTCGATATCCTGGATATTCCTTCCCACTCACCTTGCCTAGCACAAAGCATACCTTTGATGTGACTGTTCTCTCTCGACTCTGTTTTCTTTCCATCACCAGAAGTTCCAGCTTTGGACACCAACTATTTGTCTGCTTGGAACGTTAAATACATGAGGATGAAGTTTGTTTCTTCTTGTTGTTGTACATATCCATATACGCACTACACATGTGTTGCCAATAGAGGACCATCGACAAATATTTGTCTGGTAGATAAATGAAGAACAAACATGAGAAGAGGAAAAAAAAATACATACTCAGATGGTTTCCCCTGAACAGAGAAATGAACAGTGAAAAAGGAAGGAATAAAATGTCAGAAGGGACAGATTGCATGCCCATTGGCATGTGACTGAATGAATTCCAGGTAAAGCGTGGACAAGCAAGCGGTGAAATAACATTATTCAGCCTCAGGAAGGACGTAATCCTCCTAAATGAAGGACCTTGAGGTTTTATTCTAAACAAAATGGTCACAAATCCTGTACCTTCCCACTTAGATGAGGTATCCCAAAGCAAATACTAGAAACAGAAGGAAGGATAACAGGTGCCCAAGGCAAGACGGGAAGGCCGGGCAGAGGAAGGTGTTTAACGGAGGCACAAGTTTAATTTTTCCACAGGAAAACCTTCTAGAGGTCTGTGGCAAAATTTTGGCTTCACTCAACCCTCTGAGCCGTACACTCAGAATCGGTTAAGTTAGGGGTTTTTTGTTTCAGTGCCTGTTGAACTCAAGCAAGACAAGAGTGTGTGCAAAGGACTGGCCACTAGCCTGCAGGTTACTGAGTAGCTTCTTTTGGATATGACAGGAGGTTACAGTCAAATCCCATCCAAAGAAGCTAATGGGTGGGCACAGGGATCCTTGAGGTGCAAGAGGGTGTGTCCCGGGAAGCAAATGTGTCCTCGGAGGTAACTAAGGGGATGCCCGCCTGAGACAAGGGTAGCCATGGGGATCGGGCCCTGCTGCTGTTTTGCGTTCAGTGGGTTGACCAGCACAAGTCAGGTGCTCAATAAATATTTGGTCAATAAATAATCTTGACACAGAAGCATGGTGCTTTGTAAGTAATGGATAACTAATAAATATTTAATTGTGATATCACGGTTTGTCTTACAAAGGCTATCTAACCTAAAATAGTTAAAAGCTGCATTGTACTGATATGATTTCAACATGAGGAGATCTTCCAAGATATTAATTAGATATTAATTGGGTTTTAAAAAAACCCGCAGAGCATTATTACTTTTAGAAGATATGGTTCGATATTTATTTGGCTTGTTATTTGGAAGTCTGTTCTTTAAGTAAGAGCTATGGCATAAATCTATGTGTTCCCACAGAGCTATTACATATTTTTCTTCATCAGCATATAATATTTCACTACGAGAGGTTTGTGATGGTTCAATGGATCTATTTTCTCAATTAGTGATATGCCTGCAGTCCTTTAAAAGATAAAACACTTCAAAAATATCCCATAGTACCTCAAAACTGCATACACATAAGTTAAAATAAACGAAATGTCTAACGATAAGAATTTTGTAAAATCTTCTCCTGAACTTCTGACATAATTACTCAGATTTTTCTGTTCATAAAATCACAGAAGACACAGCATTTCTGTGAATACTCTCATGTTCCTGATAGTTCAGCCCACCTGCCCCTTGGAGTAGGCTGTGGTTTTGTGTGTCTCTGAGTCTTTATACTCGCAGCTTCCTTTGTCTAGCCCCCCTTTCCCAAATAGCTTTTCTTATCTATAATGTGGGTACCCTAACTGCAAAGCACCTCACTTTCAGGGCCACTCTGCTTTCAAGCATCTAATTAGAAATGCACCTAGGAGAGAGTTAGGCATAGAAGAATCAGTGCTAGCTGGTACTACTTCTCATCATTTTTTAAAGGGTGTTGTTGTTTTTAGTTATGTACCTGTGTGAGTGTGTGCTGGGTGTATTAGAGTTTCTGAGGAGGCCAGGAGAGGGCATCCATTGTATTCCCTGGAACTAGAGGATGCTGGAGTTTGTAAGCCCCCAGATATGGGTGCTGGCAACAACTTGGATCCCTCTAGAACTGAAGAGCTCTTACCCACTGAGCCATCTCTCCAGCCCCTTAATCATCTTATAAGACTGTTAAATTCTTGTGTTTTGCAGAGAAATCGGTTGCCATCTTCCTTAGCCGACTGTTTCAATACTTCCTCGGGTTCAGAGTACATCTCGGGGTATTAGGTGTGCAGCAGGCACCCAGTGAGCAATCGCTGGGTAGAAAACTGAGCAGGAATAGCCAATCAGCACTGACTCAAAGGAACATGAGGACTGTTTGCTCCTCGATGGAATAAATAATTTTTTTCTAATCTGACAATAATGTTTTGAAATGTCAGTATTAATTATGATTATTCTTTTTGTCTATTTCCGTGCAAATCTGGGTTTCTTTAAAAGAAGACTGAAGTCTGGGAGATGGGTTGGTGTTAAGAGCACTGCAGTAGTAGCACACGCCTTTAATCTCAGCACTCCAGAGGTAGGCAGATCTCTGTGAGTTCAAGGCCGATCTGATCTACAGAGGAAGTTCCAGGACAGCAAGAGCTGTTACACAGAGAAATCCTGTCTCATGGGGAAAAACAAACAACCCTTACTGCTCTTAAGAGGACCAGGGCCAGAGTTTGGCTACCAGTACCCAGGCCATATGGTTCATAACCACCTATAACCCAGCTCCAGAAGATCTAAAGCCTTCTTATGGACAGACAGACAGACAGACAGACAGACACACACACACACACACACACACAACTTTTTAAAAGACAACTCAAATCTTTTCTACAATATCATTCCCTCGATCTGAATTCTCAGTGGGAGAAATTGCTGGAGTATAAATAGCTTCACCAAATAATACTCAAGCTCTATTACAGCTTCAGTTTATCTTAGGGTCTTCTCATTGAAAATTTCAAGCCGGACTTGGTGGTCTCCCCCAGTTTTGAATTAACCAATACGCACAGCCAAGTCTGTGGTCACAGAGCTTGGTTATAGCACCACCTAGTGGTCATCTTTCAGCACTTAAAAACTACAATTTACTTTTTTTTTTTAATTGAGAATTTCATACATGTATATAATGCAGTGATTAACCTTTCTAATGCTGTGACCCCTTAATACAGTTTCTTCAAGTTGTGGTGACCCTCAACCATAAATTTATTTTCTTATTTTTTATTGACTCTTTGTAAATTTTGCATCATGCACCACAAGCCACGCATCTTCCCATTCCTTTGTTTCCACCCTTGCAAACCGCCCCAGCCCTGCAAAATAAAAAAAAAAAAGAATCCCATTGTGGAAGCTGTAGTGTGTCATAGTGTGTCACAGTGTGTCCGACAGTATATCCTCATAAAGTTTATTTTTGTTCCTACCTCATAACTAATGTTTCCACTGTTATGAATCATAATGTAAATATCTGTTTTTTCCAATGGTCTCAGATGACCCCAAAAGGGTACAACCCACAGGTTGAAACCACTGATACAATGTGTTTTTGTTCAAATCCATCCTTGAATTCCTCCCTTTCCACCATTCCCTTCTAATTTCATGTTCTCTGAGTCCACACAGTGCACCATATTGGCATAAAGCATCTCTAGAACCAGAGGCAGCCTCTTAGGGCTGCCCGAAGGACGCTGACTCTCCCAAGCCCAATAGCTCCTTAGCCGGGGGGCGGGCTCAGCATACTCCGGAAAGCCAGTAGCTCCTGTTCTTAATAAAGTTTCATCTTGCTCATTTATTTATTTTATGTGTATGAGTGTTTTTTGCCTGTGTGTAGTCTGGTGTACCACACGCGTGCCTAGGTCTAAAAGGGCTTTGGCTCCACATGGAAGGGATTTACAGATCATTGTCTGACAGCCATGTGGTGCTGGGAACAACCAGGGTCCTCGCAAGAGCTAGCAAGTGCTCTCTAGCTGAGCCATCTCTGTAGGCTGGTATGTATTTGTATTGAGAATGAGTCTCTCGTATCTGAGAGTGGCAGAACTTGCTATGTAGCCAAGAGTAGCCTGTTATTTTGGAGAATACTTCTGCCTCAGGCTCCCAAAGCTAGGATTACTGAAATGCCTCACTGTGGGCCACTTTCTATTGTTTACATTTGCCATGGTAAAATATCACTAGACATCACATCAGACCTTTTTAGTCTTTTAGGCAATGGTTGTCTGCATCATTTAGTCTCCGTGAGATCTCCTCCACAGGGCTGGGAAGTTAAGGACGTGCAACAAGACCTATAATAACACAAAGTGCCAAAGACTCCCTTCCTCCTGCAAGATCAGAGGAACCTCTGCACGGAGGCCACAGCTTGGGACACCTGCTTCTTTGGGCCATTTGCCCAGGGCCACAGTACCCCTCCTTAATACACCTTCTTCTAAACAATCATTCTCTTTCCTATCTTTTGAAACCAAACAATTCCATCGAAAATAGTTTCAAGCACCAAATCAGGAAATAGTTCTAAACAAACGGAAATGTTTTCCTTTTAATACCAAAGCCATTTGTTTACATTTAGAATCGTTTCCATCCAAAGCCCCTTATTGAAAAGAAGTTCGAGTCATCAATCAAAAGGAGGCTTTATAGATAAGAGATAAGCCCTGACCTAACAATTGTATTGAACACCAACAGCGCTTCTTGGCAGTTTTGCTGAGTCATTTTTCAGGAAACGGGCTGCCCAGGGAGATTTCTTCAGAAGAAACAATCAACACTATTTTCATATTAATAACCTCCAGTTGCCTTATTGTTCTCAAAACTTTTGTTAATAAATATTTTCCTGCTGGGTGGAAAAAAAAACATTAATCAAAAGACAAAGCCTCATCAGGTTTATTTTTATGTATTTGGAATTCTTTTCTTCCATAAGTGATACTGAATATAATTAAATAAGTTGTTTAATTGTAAAATATCCTCACTCAAATAGTACAACACGGGAAAAGTTTTTTGGACTTTATTTTTTACAGTAGCCTTGCTACCATTTAACTATAACCCCATCCTGAACTTTAAATATACATGTATCTATACTTATATCTACCTTTAGGTAGGTAGATAGAGAGATAGATATTATATATGCTATATGCAATAACATAATATACAATACAAAACATGACATTCCTTAGAAGGACTGTAAACTACCATTTTGAATTCCCATTTCCTTCAAGAGAGCAGCCATGTTTGTAGTCCTTAGTCTATAGCCCCTTCTGCTTGACTCCCATTGCTTTTCGTTTGTAGGGATGTTATAGGATTTATAATTATTGTACATAGAAAACCTATTTGTTAGCAAAGTATAAAAACTTAGATAGATAATGCATTTGTCAGATGCATTCAGGTATGTCCTGTAGAGATGCAGTTTGGGTGTGCCTCCTTAGATAAGAATGCTAAAGAATGGAAAGTCCCGCCTATTTTAAGGCAAGTTGCTTGGGAGAGGTCTTGTGGTCTTCACTTTATGACCCAAGGCAAAGGCAGCTGGGTGGCCTCAAGCTACCCCACCATAAAGGTGAAACAGTTCTGCCCCTACTGACTTGACTTGGAGCACATCACCACCACCACCACCATGACAGTAACATGGTTCAGCCTGCCAATGGTGTAGGAGAGGAGCTAGAGACTTCTTTTTTATAAACAACTGGACTTTTTTGATAGAGCCCGCGCTCTTTTGGTTGGAAGAGCCTTTATGGAAGGAGGAAAGAGACAGGGATTTTCTTTTTGGGCTTGCAGGCCTTTATGGAAGGAGCTCCAGGTAAATCCCTTCATAGGGATTTTCTTTTTGGGGAGCAACAGAGAAAGAAGCAGCTAGCAGGACACAAGTACATCCGTATTCTAGGAAAGAGAGCTCGGGCCCTCCTGGGTTTGGAGGAGCTCAAGAGAAAGGGAAACTAGCTCTGTAGAATGACACAGATGGAAAGAGATTTCTAAAGAGCTAGGCTAGCAGTGTAGTTGTAGACTCAGGCTTGTAAACAGATATTTTGTATATGGTTGAAAAAATAAAGTTCCCTCACTGCACCAGCAGGTTTCTACCTCGGTTTACACCTCTCATGCCTTTATTGGTATAAACACCGGATCATTTAAGTAGTTACATGGGAATTTATTTGTTGCTTTATATTTTATTTTGTTTCATTTTTAATTTTGTGACAGGTTTCCTGTAACCCAGGATGACCTCACACCTGCAGTATAGCTAGGAATTACGTTGGACTCCAGATCTCCCTGCCTCCACCTCCAAGTACTGAAATCACAATTGTGTGCCACCATGTCAGGCTTTCAAATCGCTTTAGCTGTTTCTCAATTACCTCTGACATGACAGTTGGTGTGGCCTACTAGGGTATGGACTGTCTACACAATGGCCCCATGGGAAACTCCCCAGAAGGACAAGTGAGGCCAGACAGAGTCAGTGAGTTCCTGGATGCTCCCCTTCAGCCTTGCCCACAAGCACTGAGCCCCTCTCAGCTTATGAATGAGGGTTGTGACAAGTTTGTGAAGTTACCTATCCATGCGGCTGAGGAAGCAGAATATGAATCTGATCCCTGTGTGGTTTCGAGCTCTGTTAGTGTAAAGAAGTATCAAGTTTATCGTCCGATTTAGCACAAACACAGAATCCAACTCAAGTGTCTTGGCCTGGTAGCAAGCAGGTTTGCCTGGGGAAACATCTCCCTGGTCTTAGCTGTTGAGTCAGAGTCTCTCACTGAACCTGGAGCTCATCGATTCGTTAGACTGGTTGACCAATGACCTCCAGGGGTCCTCCTGTCTCCATACACACATCCCCAGTGCTGGGATGTTAGATGCACATCTCTGAGCCCAACTTTTAGGCTTTTACGTGGGTGTAGGGGATCCAACCTTAGGCTCTGCTTGCATCTCACTTTACTGACTGATTCATCTCTCAACCCAAGGACCAATTTTATTTTTGTTCCGGTAAGTAGCATTATTCTCTTGTTTTTCTGAAATGAGTACCATAGATGTTTCTTTAAAACCTTAGGTCTGAGTTTTTTAAAAAAAAAATCAGTGACTCATAGGAACGTGAGAGAAGTTAAAACCCAGGTGCAATTATTCCTATGTTGAGTTCTCTAGTTTTTAAACTACCTACTTAAGACTTTAGGGTTATAATGGCATATTCCTATATTCCCAGTATTCCAAGGGCCAAGGCAGGAGGATCACCACAAGTTCAAAACTAGCCTGGACTACACAGCAAGACTTTGTCACAAAATAACAAAAATGTATAAAAACAATAGAAAACTCCACTGTGCTCCAAGCCCTTGAGAAGCCCCAGGTCAGTAGACACAGTTTTCCTTTGTTTCAGCTTGACTTAGAGGGGTGGGGTCCCGTTGCAGTCAACATCAGTGCCATACACACACACACACACACACACACACACACACACACACACACACTAGCTGGAAGGATCCATCTCTAAACTCCAGAAGCAGAATTTGAAAACAGATCTGCCCAATACTCTGCTCATAACTGCTGTATTCTGTATAGGACCCTGCTTCTCTGGCTCATAGGAGGATTACAACTTAGAATCTTCCTTTTCAAACCGCTTTTATTACCATATAGTGATTGTGCGTAATACTAATGGGTTTATGTCCTCTTCATACGTATGTATAACATGTTTAGATTGTGCTCACCCCTCCATTTCCCATTGCTGTCCCCCTTCCCGCTCTCACTAACCTAATCTCTTTCTTCACAACTAGCTCTGCCCACTTCTACTTCTATGTGTTTATTCCGTGTGTGCATGTGTTCCTAAACCATTTCACTGGGGTTATGTATAGAAGTGTGGATAAGGATTTGCTGACAGGATTTCAACACAGATCCCTTACCAGTAGCTACACCATTCAAGAAAATGTCCCTCTGTTCCCAGTCAACCATTAATTGCATATAAATGCTCACTGGGTAGGGGTGTCCATGAAGCCCTTCCGTCCTCCATACTAATATGATGATGGTCCAGTCTTATGGAGATCTCCTGCAAGTGATCTCAGCTACTTGTGAGTTCAAGCGTGCAAGAGGGCAACCTGTCATCCCCAGAGAGTTCCACCACTCTTTCCTGCCCCACACTTCCTCTGGCTCTTCACCACAGCTTCCAGAGTGTCCCTGAGCCTTGGAGGGAATGATACAGAAAGCTTATGGCCGGGCATTCAACAGTCATTTCTCTATACTTTGATCGCTGTGGGTCTCCATGGTTACTGTTGACTACTGAAAAAAAAAAAAAAAGAGGAGGCTTCTCCAACCAAAGCTGACAGCAGTACTGTTGGCAGGGCAGGGTGTAAGCACAGGGCAATCCCTTGTCACCTGGTTCTGAGAACTTTAATTATGCAATCCAGAAGTAATCACTCATTTTCTCTGCTAGACTCTGGAATTTATTCTTGGGAACAAAGGGTAGGAACAACCTTAGAAAGATAGCCACAAATTCTAGGGGAAAACCATGAGTGGAAAGTGGGTCTGGTTAACAGTTCCTTTAGTGTCTCCTGTTCTGCTTTGAACTTCTGTCAACAACCACTAAAGGACCATGCCACGCAGAGAAGGCTGCTGTTTGCATGTGGCTTTTGTAGGGGCTCCCTGGTTTCTTCTTAGTTTCCTTCTCTTGTTATTTCTTGCTAGTCCGTTTTATAAATGCAGCTGTTTTCCCAAGAATTTAACAATTCTTTCTTGAATTTTCTTTTCTCCTTCCTGTAGCTCCCTGTATGTTCATGTTCCCTGTGTGCAAGTCGTGAATCTAGATTTCTCAGCTGCACTTCTTTCTCACGTAAGCTCTGAACTTCATTTCTGAAAAACTATATAATATTTCCGCTATCACATCCCACAGAAGTAAGGCTGAAAAGTTGTTGAACTCATTAATTTTCCTCAAAGAGCTCCAGCTGCCTCCACCTCCCGAGTGCTGGGATTAAAGGTGAGCACCACCACACTAAGCCGCCTCTCCTCTCTTTTTAAAGACTTCTCCAGAGAAACCCTGTCTCGAAAAACAAAAAAAAAAAAAAAAAAAAAAAAAAAAAAAAACTTCTCCATGCACTGAACACTCACTTGCTAAAGGTAATTTCCCCAACATGGAGATTCTCCCTGGACTCTACCTCTCCAAGTCGGTCTCCACCAAGCTCTGGTCTCCAGCTTTGACCTGAGTGTCTGTAGGCCTTGGTAGATGCCGTCCGTTCTTATTATTCAGAATGGGCTTCTAGATGTCTATTTAGTCAATGAATTTCTCTGTGTTCGAAGCTCATCATACATAGTCCTAACTCCACCTCAAAGCACACACAGCCCTGACCCCACCTTAAACCCATTATAGGTCCCAAATTGTATAGGGACAGTACTATTATACTGGACAAGACTCAGAGGCTGTATCTGCAATACTAAACTAAATTTTTTTTTTTTTAGTACAGGTTTTCTCTATGTAGCTTTGACTGTCCTGTAACTCATTCTGTAGACCAGGCTGGCCTCCAACTCACAGAGATCTGCCTATCTCTGTCTCCTGAGTGCTGGGATTAAGGGTGTATGCCATCATGCCCTGCTAAGTGTTCTTTCTTCTCAGAGCATTTAATACGGGACTTCATACACAGAGGTCTTTGTGAACGTTTGTTGGTAATCATTAATCAATGAAATGTTTAAATGGTGAGTTATTTCTTCCTGCACCATGCCGTTTACTGGGTACTTACTTAGCTGATTTTTCTTTTTCTTTTCTGGAGACAGGGTTTCTCTGTGTAGCCCTGGCTGTCCTGGAACTTACTCTGTAGACCAGGCTGGCCTCGAACTCAGAAATCCACCTGCCTCTGCCTCCCAAGTGCTGGGATTAAAAGCGTGCGCCACCACCGACCGGCTGAATTTTTTTTTTTTTTTTTTTTTTTTTGATAGCTCTCACCTCAGGCTGGTTTTGAATACGATCTTTTTCTTCAGCGCTATGCATGCTGGGATTGCAGACATGCCTTACCACACTGGGTTTCACTACCCTTTATCTCTTCAAGATTCCCATTACCCGCTATAGCTTTCTCCAGATCAGCCACTGCTCAGAAATGTTGATGCTGCGGACAGCCTATCCTACAGAACCTGTGGTTTGCAGTCCCTGATACAGCCTGGCCCCTCCCAAGGTCGACAATTGAAGAGTAAAACTTAGAGAATGACTGTTGTGAATTAATTCGTCTCAAATACATGAGGATAGAAAGAAAAGTTTCCATTTATACAGGGCTCTATGGGGCTGCGGTTCAATAGGTGATCTGTATGCTTCCTTTTCGCTTCTAAACACATGTGTTCTTTTGTTTCTCAGGAAGCAATCATCGTGTAGCCATGGAAATCAATGAACGCAGAGGAAACGTTGCAGGGAATAATGAAGCCAACGAGCTCAACTCCACAAAAGTTAGCCACATCCGAAAACAATTAGAGCTCGGACATCCAGGGGCTGGCAGAGGAAGTGCGGTTTTTTGACAGTAACCTTTGCAGAAAGTGAGCATGTTTCAAAATGCTCAAGTGTTTGTAGGATGTGAGCCTAAGGCTGTTTGTTGCTCATTCCTTAGTCTTTCCTCTCAGCAGCCCTGACGCCTGCCCTCCGTGATATTCCCATTCTATCAATAACCTCTGAGTTTAAATGTCTTTCCAAAACCAATGTGGGACTCCAGTGGATGGCCCCACACCCAGAAGGATATATAAACAGCAAGTGATTGAGTTGATGGATT
The DNA here is from genome assembly GCA_021653895.1 of Mastomys natalensis. NCBI lineage: Eukaryota > Metazoa > Chordata > Mammalia > Rodentia > Muridae > Mastomys > Mastomys natalensis. The sequence continues at coordinate 11,526 of JAJTUV010001235.1, read as the reverse complement.
ATTAAATAAATATACACACATCAACAAGGACACATATTGAGATGGGGTATTTTGAAGGAGTTAGTAAGGAGCTTGGTGAATATGATCAATATACATTGTGTGAAACTCTCAAATAGTTAATAAAAACACATATATTATTTAAGCTGGTGTGAGTGGCAGCAACTGAAGGAACACGATCTTTCCACCAATCAGAAGTCATCTTAAAGGTGAGTCGTGTCCACATGTCCTGGCTTGAATTTCACAGAATATCTTGCTACTAACTTTTTACACCTATAACTAGTCTCTCTTTATAACCAGACTCACAGTTAATAGCCTTGGAAGTGGAAGTGAAATTTAAGGTTTAAGACTGTATTTCAGGGGTGAGAGCTAAGAGCACGTATCGCTCTTGGAGAGAGAAACCCTTAAGTTTAATCCTGCAGCTCAGAGTAGCCTCTTATTTCCAGCTCCAGGGGATCCAGTGCCCTCTTCTGGCTTCTGTGAGCACCTGCACTCATGTGCATACCCCTCCACGTAAACACTCATGCATACATACAATTTAAAAAATAAGTCTAAAAGTCCAAATTAGGAAAAATTAAGACTAAACGTACATCATTTACTTTGAAGTCAGCATTGGCCAAATTCTGATTCCTCAGAAAACCTTCTAGTTCTCTTGCTGTTGCAGTAGAGTTGGTAATGGTCTTCTAAAGTTTGTACTGTACAGAAACGTGTCTGATGATGATGGGGATGATGGGGATGATGATGATGATGGTGATGTCATCTCAGTAAATAAAACTGATCATATAGTAACGATGTTTTCATGCTCAGACCCTGGGTGGAATGAAGTTTATCTTTAGTGAACACCTATGCATTTAGTCTCATTACTTTTATACCAAATTTTCTATTCAGCACAAACTATATTGTTAATTGAAGACTCACAAACAACTCTAGATGTGACTCATGCAGGCTAGGGCTTGTGTGGGGGCTGCACAGTCATCAGACAGCCAGGCTACTGCTGTCCTTCCACTTCCTGTCCTAACGGTGGCTTCAAATCTCAGGTTACCTCAGGATGAAAAACTGCAGTGACTGCCTTACAAGAGCAGTTTCTGTAGATGAGGAGAGTAAAAGGAGACAAAATAAGAAGAGAAAGAAAGAGACAGAGACAGATAGACAGACATGGATTTTTTTATTTCCATTTATTTTTATTTTTATTTACTATGAATATATATTTATATATTTCTTTATATTTATTGTATTATTTAATTTATTTTATCATATACTACATAATTATAATATATAATTCTTTATTGTATATTTATATATTTATGATTATAAGTATTGTATTTATATTTAATATTATTGGTGAGGAATGTCCGGTAAGCTAGAAGAGAGGTGGGTTAAGAGAGTCATATATTGTGTTTGGTTTTTTTATGATGAGAGATGCTCATGTGGTACTGGCAAAGACTGGCGATGCAGGAGAGTGCCAAGGAGCTGTGGCATCATGTTTGACTGGCTAGGTGGGGTGGGGTCTGAATCAAGTTGTCTTCTGACCTCCACGTTTGTGCTGTGGTACATGCATCCAGACAGACAGACACACACACAGACACACACACAGACACACACACACACTAAATAAGTGTAGTTTAAAACTTTAAAAAGAGAGGATGGGGAGAGATAGTAGAGATAGAGATAGGTAGAGAGAGCAAGAGAGAGAAAGGAGATAGGGGAGGAGAGAGAGAGAGAGAGTGCAGTTTGTGAACCCAAATGTTGGTCAGTAGATCTATAAGATTATGGAAACTTATAGAAGTTTCCTTCTGCTGACTTATTTCCTCAGTAGACAGGAAGCAAGGTCATTGTGTCAATGAGGAGGGAAGAGAAGAAAATTAAGGTATAAAATAATCCCCTCCGACAGAACAACAAATAAGGGCCTAGAGAAATATACAAAGCAAGCGCCGAGCAGCCAGAAGGGCCATGGAGATAAGTGCTCCAGGATGAGGCAGCCGTGCAGTGCTTGTCTGTAAGCCCTGCATTTGGGAGATGGAGGCAGAAGTGCAGAGTCTGAAGCTGACCTCACCTGCATGAGACCCTGTCAATGACAGAAAAGAGAGGCAGAGATAGAGACAGAGACACAGACACAGAGAAAGAACAAAAGAAAAAAATCGAACAAAGCCAGGACAGCTTGGCTCTGTGCCATGTCCCGGCTTTGTTCAGCTGTGGAAATGGGGTAGAGAAAGTCTACCTGAACAAAGGCTCTGTCTAGTTCAACAAAATGAGCAGAGTCACGGGCCAAGGGGGTGACTCGGGCTAGGAAAGGAGTATCCGTGGGTGACTGTGACACCAGAGCTAAGTCAATGAATGTGGGGTTCTAAAGTTGGAAGTCTGTTACTGTCCCCCAAACCATCCCTCCCCATACCAAATCTACCCCTTCCTGTTTGCCTATCAGTGTGAGCTCAAAGTTTATGTGAAAATAAGCATGTCAGTCTTCATCCGAGACTTCCCACTGCTGACCTGAAGAGTAAAGCCATGTTCCTGGACTCAGGACATTGGTCAACTTCCTGCCATTTCTTAATCCACAAAGTGAAGATTCCAGAGGGCTTCCTGGCATGGCTAAGTGCCAAGCCAGCCAGAGTATCCTCATTACCTGTAGAGAACGGAACATCAGAGCTCTGCAGCCCACGGTGGCTCTGCTCTCAGGTCCAGGATCTTGGAAGTTCAGTGGGTGACAAGGCTGAGCCTTCCTGACTACGTCTATGCCCAGGATGAAATGGAGCAATAACCCAAACCTCGTTGGTCAGGCTTTTAAACCAGGGTGGAGGAAGAGCACAAAGCCAAGCATCTCAGCTGAAGCAGTGAGTGGGAGGCCAGGCCTGGCTTCTCCTCCCAACAGCATTGTGTAGCCGGCATCCTCCAAAGCTCTGGAGGACCAGAAGAGCATTTGTTCAAATCATGCTTCATTCTCCTTTCTCTCCCTCTCCCTCTCCTTCTCCTTTCCCTCCCTTTATTCCTCCCTCCATCCAACCATGGAAAGCTCAAAATTTCTTTTAGTATCTAAATTGATGTCTCTGTACGCAGATATTCACAACCTGTCTTCTTCAAAGCATCTGACCAGGATTTTAAAACTTTTCTTCTTTGCTAGGTAATATGGACCATTGGGTTAATTCATAGTCTTTTAGTCCAACCTCTTCTTAGGAATCTCCAAGCAACAAACAAAGTACTAGCATCCAGGAATTCTAAACAAATGGAAACTTGCTTGCTTGACTAAGAGAAATGAAATGAGAAAGTAAGGTGTTTTGCTTCTGTGAAACGAAAGAGAAATGTTCCTGTCGAGTTTTAAACTGTCAAAGACTGGTGAGATCATTCATACAATAGTTAAATTGCCATCACCCTTCCCAAGCCCAGGTCCTAGAAATCATTGAACATGGACGATAAAGACCTGTCTTCAGAGAACAAACTGCAATCAGGATTCTTTTCTGGGAGTTAAAGGAAGAAGCTTTAATGGGTCCTTTCGGTGCAGGGTGGTTTGAGTTTAAGCACTAACCTGTCTCTCTAGTATTTGAAAGGATTAAGTTTGGAGTTCATTGTGTTGGCTGTCTTTTCAAAGATTAGATAATTTAGCTAGGCTCCTACCGGCCATGTAAATGTCTCCGGGTTTATTGACTGTCTGTAGTCTTTATCAAAGACTGAACGCAATCAGCAGCTTGTAAACACGGATCCCATTATTTGGGGACTGATAAGGTTTACTGAGAGTTGAAATGTTTTTATGATTGACTGGCCAGTTAAAGATACTAATACAGTACAGAAAAGGATGATAAACGCCTATGAATTCAGTCAATGAACCTGCCTTTTTTGTTTGGGGGCTACAATCTGTTTTGTGCCTGTAGATTGTAGAAGTAATTATCTGACTAGCACTCAGTTAAAAATACGCTAGTCTGTTTGAATATGTCATCCACATTTCTACACTCTTTCAATCACCCGCAAAGGGGTTTATGCATCCCCAGGAAGCCATGTTAAACCTTTCAAGACACAGACAAATTCTGTGGATGTGTATCTACTTTGGAACACTGTAAGGATTTGCTCAAGGACTTGGATCTGAATTTTTTTTATTTGTTTGTTTTGTTTTGTTGCTGAAGATCAAATCAAGAGCCTTCTGCATGCTCAGCAAGCACTACCTCCCAACTTACAGGTCCGGGTTTTAAAATGCTGTGATCAAGGTGGAAACTTGGTAGAGACAGTCAATCAGTGAGTTTGATCCGTGGGATCAGCATTATATTGTATTGATTGTGATTTTGGCGATCTCGGCTGCAGGGTCGGGGAGCTACCTTTCAGCTTCCTTCTCTGAGTGACAAATTGGAGAAAGCATTCCTTCCTTCTGGGCCTCCAAGGCCAGGATTCAAGGAAACATGACTTTCATAGCTTCACAGTTCAAAGCAAGAAGGGGCTTTGTGGCAGGAAGTGACAGGAAATTCCCCTGCAAGCCCACATGTCAGCTCTCTATGGTCCTTTGCAAACTCCTTCACCCAAGTTTCATTAAATACAGGGATTCCTAGGAATTTTTTGTGTGTCCAACCCCCCACAGCTGTAAGCTCTTGCAGGCTGGACTTAATCTTGTGGAGATTTTTGTCTTTTCAGGCAGGGTCTCATGATGTAGCCCTGGTTGTCTTGGACCTCAATACATAGTCTAGGCTGGCCTGGAACTCCCAGAGACCTACCTGTCTCTATTTCCCAGGTTCTGGGGTTAAAGGCATGCACCACCACATCTGGCTCAATCTTAATGCTTAAAAAAAAAAAATACCCCAGAGTTTCGCATATGATATATGCTTAATGCACAAAGCAGAAAGAAGGAAAGCCCATTTCCAGCCATTGAGAACACCTCCCATCCCCATCCCCATCAACCAAAAGTTCTCATACCTTCAGAGGTCTATTGTTTTTGGAAGACTTCCCAACCAATGGTCTCCCACTTCTGTAAACTCTGTCAGCACTGAACTGAGAGCTATACATATGAACACTTAGCAGGCTTGTGTCATGCCTCGTTTTTTTTTGTGTTTTTTTTTTTTTTTTTGCTTTTATTATCTATGTGCTATGTCCCCCAAGTGTCTGTGGATTAGGAGGAGAGAAAAGGGGATCTGCTCACCTGTTTGAAGAGCAGCATATTCTGGATAGTCCAGGCTCAAATAGAGGCCAAACCATAAGAAACAGGAGGCAGATAGCCCCAAATCTTCAAACATCTCAAAAGAATGCAAGCCAGGCCCACTAAATGTTTAACAAGGGCAGGCAGAGGAGAATGGTCAAGTTTTACTCAGGACATCCTAAGAAGGAACAAATGTCCAATTGTCACTGGACAAACCAGGCAAGGGAGGCAATGTCATCAAGAAGAATTGGTTAATGATGGATGAAACACTGGAGATTCATTCTGCTCCTTAACCATTTTATTGAGATGTAATTCATACACCGTATACTTCACCCAATTATAGTGCATGCTTCCGTGGACTTTAACAGATACATAATAGTCTGCTCATCACCTCCACCCCCCAATTAGCAGCCCTACCTCCAACTAATCAACCACTCTCCCACTTTCTGATTTTACTGGTTATTCCTATTTGGAAAACTTGATATGAAATGGAATAAGATATGGTTCTTTGTGTCTAGCTTCTTCTATTTGGCATATTATCAAGGCTCATACATACTGTAGCCTGCAGCATAATTTATTTCTGTTACCATCAGATAATATTCCATCATATGGATATATCATGTCGCATATAGAAACTTATCAGTAGATGGGTATTTTGATTTTTTATTAGCATGTATTAGTTATACAGAATCATACCATTTTTATATAGATATAAAAGCATTTTGACAGTCAACTTCCCACATACTCTTCCTCTACCTTCCTAAAGGTCTTTTCCTCTTCTCAAACAGTTAGGATGGGGTTTTTGGGTTTGTTTTTGAAACTGGGCCTCATGTACCCAAGGCCACCTTCTGATACGGACCTTGAACTCCTTATCCTCCTGCCTCTACTTTCTGAGTGTTGGAGTTACAAGGGTACACAGCCGCATCCGACTACTCGGTTGATTCCTGACAAATGGTATTTCTTTCCAATACTCCTGAGAGGAAGGTGTACTCGTCTTCACTCTGCCGACAGCGAATCCTCCTCGAACTTTATTGAACATGCGGTGGGAGAGAGCCCAGGTCTGCTGAATCCAAAGCTTTCATATTTGGTCACCACCTATCATAGAAAAACCTTGTCTAGAAAAATAGATCCCACCAAACACCAGACTCATAGAGATAACTGCTGCCCCTACCCCCATCGTTCAGGAAATTTAACTGTGAATAAAAGTATTTTGGTAGTCGTGAATGTAAAGGAAAGCACACGAGCTTTGGGATAGACAGTCACAGTCTATCCACTTAGTAGTTTATGTAATATAGGGCAAGCTGTTGCATTTCTTCATGTCTCCATTTCCTGTCCCGTAAAAGTACAAACGATTCCCATTGTGCAATATTGTCTTGAGGATTAATTGAGCCAGTGATGTGACATGTCTGACACCTATAGGTAGTTACAACGTGGCATTGCTGTTTGCACTGGAAGTAAGGGCAAGTCTCACATGGGCATGCGCAGACTCTATGCGTCTCAGGCATTTGGTGTGCTCTATTTTCTTACAGGCACACAGTCACACACAAACACACCTTCCTCATAGGCAGGAGTCTGGGAAGCCAACTCTGGGTGTGTGGTGGTGGGAAATCCAGGCAGAACTCTCCAGCGGTGACAGACAGAGATAAGAGGCAGGAACTTAGGCGAGAGGTCAGGGCCAGAGATATGGATCCCAGGGTTATCAGCATGAAGGTGAAGGTTGAAACTGTGACAGTGTTTCAGGTAAAACCAGGCAGAAAATAAAGAAATTAGTCCAAGGTCCAAACCCTGGAAGAGCCGGTAAAGCCAGGGAAAGAATACGTAGCAACAGAAAGGAATGTAAGTGGCCGTGATTGGACAGGAATACCATCTAATTATGAAAGCCAAGGAGAAAAGATTTTGGAGACAGAGATGAGGTATGGGAGAAACTGAAAAGGTAGGTTGCAAAAAGACAGAGATGAAGAACTGAGATGAGTAGCTCCTGTCACCCCAGGAAGTCCATGGTGGCCTCAATACTGAGTAACAATCTATCCCTTCCACTGGACACTTGGAAAAAGTTTAAGCAACCCTGCTCTATGTAAACAATATATAATAAGTAGCCAGTCTTAAATATATAAGTGTGAGAAGAGATTCTTGGTCCCATGAAGGCTGGACATCGTGGGGGGTGGTATTCGAGGGTGGGGAGGTGAGGTACAGGGGAGGGTGGGTGTGAGTACACCATCATAGAGGCAGGAGGAGGGGGAAGGGATAGGGAGTTCCTGGGAGGGAGGGGGGGAAAGGGGGTAAGGGGAAAACACCTGAAATGTAAATAAAAGTTCCAATAAAAAAAAATGTAGATTTCAGAAAAGTGGCTGCATTTTAATGGGGCATTAAAATCATTCCAAGGATATGATTTCTTTTTTTTCTTTTTCTTTTCTTTTTTTTTTTTTTTTTTTTGGTTTTTCGAGACAAGGTTTCTCTGTGTAGCCCTGGCTGTCCTGGAACTCACTCTGTAGACCAGGCTGACCTTGAACTCAGAAATCCGCCTGCCTCTGCCTCCCAAGTGCTGGGATTAAAGGCGTGTGCCACCACCGCCCAGCAGGATATGATTTCATATCCCACAATGCCATTGCCCCATCTGAAGCTGTTACTTACCTGGTTTTGATTAAAAAAAAAAAAATTCTCTTCCCCAAATCACAACAGCCATTCAGACAACATTCTTGGGGCTGGAGAAATGGCTCAGTGGTTAGAAGCACTAGCTGTTCTTCCAGAAGATCCAGGTTCAATTCCTAGCACTCACATGGCAGCTCACAACTGTCTGTAATTCTAGTTCCAGGAGATCCTATACCCTCACATAGACATACATACAGGCAAAACACCAATGCAAATTAAAGTAGATAGATCTTTAAAAAATCCAATTTTTTTCTAACTTTGTATTTGTCTCGAAGTGAACTTCCTATCAAAAGAGCCTATCACCAAAGGTTCAACGCAGCGCCAACAAGAGGGGCCACCTGCTGTCTGTTAGGACAGATGCTAAGAATACTAGCAAAAATATATAAATAACACAATTCTCACAAATTGTTATTTTGGAAAATATATCTATTTTCACAAGATATCTGTGTTAACATGTAATAATCTTACTGTTACTATTTTAAAACACAGTAAATAATATTTTTAAACTAAATGAATTATAATAAATATTTTTTAAATATTTTTTATTTACAACTTTAAAAATTAAAATACAGATTCTGAGCCCACTCACTCTCCTGCCTCCATCCTCAGTCCTGGTAGGAGTAAGCTTAGAGCCCTGGAAGTGTTTAGTTTTATTTTCATTTCTTGGTTTTACCACAGTGGAGTCCTCAGACTGTATTTGGTTCAAACTGTGCAGGGTCTCATGTAGCCCAAGCTGGCCTTGGACTCACTGTATAGCCAAGGTTGATCTTGAACTCCTGATCTTCTTTCTGCCCCATGTGTTTGGATTACAGGCTTACACCACCATGGCCAGTTTACTTGGCGCTGAGCATCCAAACTCTGGCTTTGTGCATGCTACCAAAGTCCTCCACAAACTGAGCCTCCCCATCAGCCCTCAGAACACACTTTGGATGGGAGCTTTCTATCTCTGCAGTCTGTACCACATCCTGGATTATAAACTGAAAAGAGAAAGAGAAATGCATTGTTTTAGGTCCTGGGAGGAGAGAGTCCCACTGGTGTCTCCCCCTGGATACCTCTCAGAGCCAGTCATTCGGCCTCACCAGAGATAAATGCTGTGAGTTTATCCCCCAAAGTATCAAGGCCTCCCACCTGTCTTGAAGCCTCCATTCTGGCCAATGCATTTACCTATGTTTTAGAGTTCATGTTTCCTTTGGCAAACCTTTTCCCATTAGAGTCATTTATCAAAGGATTTATAACCCTCAAGGTAAAGTTCTCTGCAACAGGGCCTGAAGGATGATCCCCACCATAGACACATTAAGAGCACTTCAAGTGCATTAATGTCCCCAGTCCCTGGATTTATTGCAACACAGTAAAGTCTCTCTTTAGAAAGCACACTCTTGGTCCCATTTATCCAGCAGCCGTTTTCTAGAAAAAGATTAGAAGTCAAATGATTTGGGAGGGGAGTCAAAGAATGCCATCTTTCTAATTAGTGTGTTAAACACAGGAACACCTAATACAAATATTTGACTATGTGGTCAAGCAGTGGCTCTTGGGTCACCAGCAGAAATTTACAGGGGACCCAAAGGGCCCTGCACAATCATCTTCTTGGTTATGACTTCTCAATTGCTCCTCATTGCCAGTACACTGCATTTGGACATAAAGAAAAATCTGCTGAATTAGGGCACTGCCCTTGCTAAAATGTTTACTCTCTCCTTGAAATGAGTTGTGGTCATGGAAGCCTTTCTCCTTGACTGGTGGGAGCAGCTTTACACAAGATTAGCCCTCTTAACACAGCCTAATGACTCACTAATTTAAACTGCATTCTGGGTAGGTGCCAGGCTTGTGTGGTCAACGTGAGAGAGGAAGAAGGGGAAATCTATTTTAAAATATCCCTGGATAGAATGATGCCACACCACCTACTTTGTTACAATGTATATTCCGCACATGGTTTTACTAAACGCTGTAGCGGGGAAGTCCTCAAACGCTCTCTGCTCTGCTGGAGCCCCGCCTCACAAATAAGATGCAGTGTTTCACTCCGTGAGGCTCTGACTCGCTGGGGTTTTTTTGGGCTGAAGTGAAAGGCAGTTGTGATGTGATATGAGAAAAATTCTCATGGCCCAGATTGGTCACAGAGGACAGAAGCAGCAGAGATGAAAAAGTAAATCCTAGGCTCAGTGCCAAGCCTAGTGGTGCACACCTGTAATTCCAGCCTCCGGAGCCTGAGGCAGAAGGATCATGAGTTTGAGGCCAACCTGGGTGACAGAATGAGACCTTCTCTCTCTCTCTCTCTCTCTTTTTTTTTCTAGACAGGGTTTCTCTGTGTAGCCCTGGCTGTCCTGGAACTCACTCTGTAAACCAGGCTGGCCTCAAACTCAGAAATCTGCCTGCCTCTGCCTCCCAAGTGCTGAGATTAAAGGCGTGCACCACAACTGCCTGGAGACTTTCTCTTAAAAAGTAAGTAAACAAATAAATGAATAAATGTTAATTGTTTAAATAAAAAGCCTTAGGAATAAGATTTGGAAAGGTGTTCATTTCATATCCTATCACCTTTAAGTGGACTCGCACCTTTTCTGTGAGATTTTACTCAGAACTTTCTATAAATGCTATATTAAGTAAACCCTGAAATGTCTCCTTTTTACAATGCTTTCTCTCATTATCACCCCAACAACTACTGTCACACCTGCACAATAGCTGAAAAGATGGACTTTGTAAAACCTTCTAGAATAATCCTTAGCCATTCTAAGCTTAACTTCATCTTGGCATGCCTAGAGCCTAATCCCATGTATGGCTTACAGTGCACATTCATTAAATTTATTTTTAATTTTATTTATCAGTGCATCTGTGTGTGCGTGGTGTGTGTGTATAGGCATGCAGGTGCCATGGTGTTCATGTGGAAGTCAGAAATCAGTTTAATTCCTCTACCATACAATGTGGGAGTTGAACTGGTGTCTTTAAGCTTGTATACTGAGCTATCTCAGTGGTCCAGGTAATGAATGTGTTAAATGATTTCTAAATGCATGGACAGAGAGGATAAAGAATTATCAATTTAAAGTATATTTTAAAGTAAAGATCTTCCTTACAAGGATTGGGATTACTGGTTACTGTCATTAATGGGTACAGTGGCCTAAATATAAGTTGGATCCCCAAAAGATTTTGAAAGTTTGATCCCTGGGTATCCTAGTTAGCTTTAACTGTCAACTTAATATAATGTAGCATTACCTAAGAGTCTCAATTGAAGGATTGTGCAGAGCAGATTGGTCTGTTGAGGAGAGTGTTGTCTTGATTGTCAATTGATACAGAAAATCCCAGCCCACTATAGGCAGTACCATTCCCTAGGAAGGTGGTCCTGGGCTGTATAAGGAAGCTGGCTAAGCCAGTGCCTGAGCAAACCACCAAGCACCATTGTTACATGGTTTAAGCTGTACTTACTTGGATGTGAGAGAATTCCCAGATCATAGATTTTGTTGTGTAAATAGCAAGGCACACTTCTTGTTCCTGTCTTGCCATCCTTCAACGGTGGACTGTGACCTGAAACTAGAAGCCAAATTAACACTTTGTTACCCAAGTTATTTTCGGTCAGAGTGTTTTATGACAGCAACACAAATGAAACTAGGGCAACAGAGCAATGCTACTGGGGCATGCTGTGGACCTTTAAGAAGTGGGGCTTACTACGAAATCCTCAGCTGATAGGGCTGTGCCCCCAAAGGGGATTATGGGACTCTGGCACTCTTCCTCTTTAGTTCCTAGCTCTTGACTTGGGTAGTTTATTCTACCATACACTTCTACTATAATTT